>CM074723.1:197668876-198133876 GCA_037306005.1 Rhinophrynus dorsalis
CCTTTGCCATCATGGAGCAAGAGGGAGGAAGATTAATTCCTAAATATCGGATACCTTGTGATATCCAAGTGAAAGGGAAACGCTTGCTTAGACGCTTGCACAAGAGAGTGGGTCTTTGTCTGGTTTCAAAATGTCAGTTATATGAGCTTCTAATGATTGCTTAGGAAGCGGACAACCAGTCACAACATGATTACATACGTCAACGAAGTGTGGAAGCAGGATATGTTAGAATCGTTTAAGATAAGCTACTGTCAAACTAAATGGGCCTGGGCTTTTCCCCGTGGAAGTAGATTTGAGAGCTACAGAGAATTCCTGCTCCGTGAATGGCATTTCTAGGATATCCCGCACTCTGTCCGATACAAGATAAAGGTGCAAATTTAGTAGGAAATTTTGGATCGCACCGGTCCTAGATTCAGAAGTAGGATATCGTGAAGAAGGAGGAATATTGTACAGAGCATGATAGAAATCCTTAACAGCTGCGGCTATGTCCAGGAAGGCCTGACACACCTTACCCTCTGAAGTACGAATTTTGTGGATGTGGTTCAGCCGCTATCGGATCCTAACCAGAGCAGCCAAATACTTGCCACACTTGTCGTCCTGAAGGTATTTCCGAAAGCGTTACCACTGGAAGGATTTGATGGTTCTGCTACGTAAAATTACTGACAAAGAAGCTCTAGCTTCTGTGAGGTCCCGAAAGGCTTCCGGGGATTGAGTGGTTTTATGAATCTCTTCCTTCTCTCGGATCCTCTGAAGGAGGGCCTCAATCTGTCGTTGGGTATGTTTTTTCTCAGAGGCAGCCAGTTTGATAAAGTGCCCTCTCACAACGCATTTGTGCGCTTCCCATATAGAGGTAATGGAGACGTCTTGCGTACAGTTCGTATCAAAAAATTCAGTGAGGAGGGGTTCGATCGAGGATACTACATCAGAATCTGATAATAGCTGATCATTCAGCCTCCACGGCGGTTTATTATGAATAAACTAAGGAACAAGAATAACTATCGAAACAGGGGCATGGTCAGAGATTGTAATTGACCCGATATCCGTATGAGTGACGTTGTGCAATTGATATTGGTCTACAAGCAAGTAGTCAATACATGAGTACATTGAATGAAAGGCAGAATAATAGGAATAGTCTCGGGCCGCTGGATTATGGATCCTCCACACATCGCAAAGATGCGAGTCAGTCAGTTTCGAAACGAACAGTTTTAAGTGTGCCAAAAGAATAAGGCAATTTTTTTAAGGAAGTATCAATATCTGGATCAATTGCAATGTTTAAATCTCCAGCTAAAATCAAAGAACCGGATTTGAAAGAATCAAGAAGTGTTAGAACTTTAGTTAGAAATCGTGGGACCTGAACATTTGGGGAGTAGACGCAAGCCAGCATAAGTTGCATACCATAAGCCGAGCCTTTGAGAAAAAGATTTCGGCCCTCTGGGTCTGCCAATTCGTCCTCCAACACCCACGGAACATTTTTATGAAACAAAATAGCAACCCCACATTTGCGTTCTCCAGCAGATGCAAACCATCCAGTCGGGTAATGGAGGTTAGAGAATTTTGGTGACCTAGTGAAGAAAAAGTGCATTTCCTGGATACAAAAAATATTTGCCCGAAGTCTGGAAGCCTCTCTCAGGGTGATAGACCTTTTTTCAGGGGAGTTTAGTCCCCTGAGAATGAGGGAAACAATATGTAAGTTACGTTGGGTCATAATGTTAATCTATGTAGTCAATGTGTCCAGAGGGACTGAATAGGATAAGGGAATAAGTGAAGTTTCCACTGCCTATGAGGAAACGCCAGGGCTGCCAGCCAAATGGAATTTGAGGGGAACAGGGAGAGAGCAAAAGGAAAGGAGAAACAGGAAAACATAAAAGCAGAGATATACAAAGAAGAAACTGTGGAGTATTACTGGGGGTTAGGCATTCCCCAGGTGTAGCAGATTCATTGAGATGTCCATAGGACGGGGGGGGGGGGGGGGTGTAGACCTGTCAATATGACAGACATCGTAGACAGGTGTATCATCGACAGTTCAGATCCACTGTCAGTAGAGTAGAAATCCCTAAATAGGATGCTAGAGAGGGTAGCGAGGGAAGGTGTTAAGATGTCCTCCCTCACCCCCCCCCACACAGGGTAAGTATCTTTCATTACGTATTATAAGGGCAAGCGAGAGGGAGATGAGGACCAGAAAGAAGAAGAAAGAGCAGAAAGAGAGCAGATATGAAGACAACAATGGGTGATGAGAACATGACCAGGAAGATGGCTGGCTTGACCAGCTAGGGTAAATAATTCTAAGGACAGGGCAGTTAAAGGAACATTAAGTATAAAAGTACATTCCCATGTTGTATAACATAAAGAATTATTTATCACAGTAAACAATCAACATTAGAGGCATGCGGGGGGCAAGGGGGGACAGCCGCGGCACACCGGGACAGCTGCGAGAAGCCAATGATTATGAGCAGTATAAACATAGGTCCCGCTGCGCCGTGGAGGCCCACCACCCTCAAGAAACATATGTGTCCACCATAAGTAATTGTGGAAAGAATAAAAGGGCCATTAGCATTGGAGATCAACTCGATTCCTGTGGCAGAATCAAAAGAGCATTCTCGGCTTCCATTTCACAATTAGCTAGTCATATAGCTAAGGGGTATGGCAGGGAAAGTGTGTAGCCGAAGGCCCAGGAAGGCTCAGTATCCATAATATGGTAGCATACCAGAAGCCGAGAGATAGGTACAAACTACAGGTACTTTAGCAAGACAGTATAGCGTAACAAGAAAGGAATTGACTCCAATAAAGTGAAAATGAGTAAGTGAGAAACCTCAGGCAATAGCAATAAGTCAAAGAAGCATGGGGCCCGCTAGGAGGGAAATGTCAAGGCATGGTAACCTCCACCGGAAACCACGTAATGCATGTTAAAGGGAGCCTGGACCAACAGGACGGGCGGGATTCAGAATATAAATTAGCTGGAATTGGGAGAGAGTCGGTAATGAATATAGGTGAAGGGGAGAATGTTGGACAAGGGATGATCTGGCAATCCTTAGAGAGTGAGTGCTGTTTAGGTGAACCTAGGGATGGAGGTGTGTGAAGTAGGCAATTGATATATGCGCAATATTATGCAATCCATGAAGGGACAACTGCTCCCAACCGGCCCGTCCTGTTTGCCCCATAGCCACTAGCACTCAACATATAGGCAGGTCAAGTGTGATGAGAACAATGGTAAACCACAAAATCTCCATTACGGTCAGATGCGACCGCCGTCACGGTCCAGATTAAGTAAGCTCAGAAAGAATGGAGAACTGGTAGCCGGAATAACAACCACCGGTGCTCCATCTCCGTTCCAGAGTTCCCGGACAGTGAGGCATAGCCGCGCGCAACACATAGCGGATAAACCATTTAAGAAGAGAACATATAAAATTGAAAACATAGTTACATCATAAATGAGAACACAGGCAGAGCGATCTCACACATCAGGCCCGTAGAATTGTGGCTATTCAGGAAGTGTCCACTGCGGAAGGGACGAGGTTTCCAGAGGTGTCGAGTCCGAACTGGGCTTCTTCTGGACCGATCCCGGAATTAGTGTCCATCTCTCTCTTTTCTCCTTGGGGACCGACTCTGGAGAAGAAGAATCTCGAACACTAGAAGCAGGAATGGGAATTCCTAAGGTATTGCAGAATTCAGGTATATCCGAGGGATCACGTAGCGATGCTGAAGTACCATTGTGCAGGACACAGAGATGAAATGGAAAGCCCCATCTGTATTTGATTCCCATGTTGCGTAAGTGATCTTTGATGGGATGCATGGTCCATCTGTTTTGCAGAGTTGATGGTGATAAATCATTATAGAAATGTAACTCACAGCCCGTATATTTGACAATTCCTAGTTCCCGTGCTCTAGACATAATTTTCTCCTTATCAGAGAAGTTGTGAAGCTGAACAATAACATCACAGGGTTTGGAGCCTGGTGGGCCTCTAGGCCGAAGGGCCTTGTGTGACCTTTCTAGTTTAATTGGAGGGTCTGACACTTCGTGGCCCAGCAATTCTTTGAAGACTGTTTGCAGGGCTGACTGAAGGTCCTTGGGAGAAACAGATTCAGGAAAGTCCTGGATTTTACTGTTGCACTGGAGCGGTTATCCAAGTCGTCTAACTTGGAGAGTAGTATAGAGATGGTATAGTCTTGTTGTTGCATATATTGCTTCAGGGCCTGTGTGTGCGTCCATGTGGCTTCGCGATCGTCTTCAAGTAGATTAATCCGCTGACCCAGCTGAACCAGCTCTTTTTATAAATCGGAAATCTCGGACTTGCCGGTAGTCTTGAGATCCCACTTTATCTCCATTAAAACATCTCTCATGTCGTCCTTAGTAATGAAAGGAGCCAAGTCATCCCTCGTCAGGACAGAAGGAGAGTGCGTCATCGGGGATGTATTCTCTTTGTTCTGACCTGGTGCATTGGAGTAGAAGTACCAATTCCTTGGTCAGGTGGAGTGTTAGGTAAGTCTCCACACCACTCCCGTCGAGAGGCCATAGTAACTGGCTTCAGTGGCGTCGTCAAGGGGGAGCCGCTCCCAACACTAGCTGGTAGGAAGTCAGAGATGTGTTTGAAATCTGGCGACTCTGCCATTTCTTCCCCCAACCCTTCATCAGATCTCCGAGTAACGTTAAAAGACGGGATAGCTCTCCGTACCGCAGTAAAGCGTACAAGACAGTGTTGGATCCGCGGAGCAAAGAGATCAAGCGTCCATCTATTCTGGGCGCAAACTCCGCCCCCCAGCTGACCATAAATCTCCATACAATTTCAGGCCCCTGTGATACTGCAACTAAAAATATTCATATTTGAGCTGTAATAACTTTTGCATAAAACACATTTAAGCAGTGGGAGTACCGCTTTTTTTTACTCAGAGGATATATGAGTGCCTGCATCCATCCTTTACACATAATATATCTACGTCTATGTACATATACATAATGATAGATAGATAGATAGATAGATAGATAGATAGATAGATAGATAGATGCCCCATACACTTGTAATACAGGCTTGTGACATCATGGTTTCCAAATGTCAGAATTTTACAGTTGTAGTATACAAATGCAGGAAGCTGGGGTTATATTTTGAATGAAACCCTGCAGCCCTCCAGCTGTTGATGGACTACAACTCCATCATGTTCAACCAGTCATCTGTCTTCATAACAGCCGGACAGCCACATGTTTGTATACCTCCTGATTTACATCCTCTCTCTCTTCTGTGACCTCCCTCTCCCTTGGGTGAATATATACTTGCAATTGCTCTCTAAATCAGGTGCTGGAATAAATTCTAGCACCCTACCCCCTGCCTAACATCAATTTACTCTTCTATGTGTGCCAAATTCCACCCCTTTCCGCAGTTTCTACATAGGTAAGTACAATTTAAGAACAATGTGGAATTTGTGACTATTGCCATTTGGGCAGCGCTGTCAAACTCATTGTCATGGTTTGTTATGACTCTCAGACACAGAGTTAATAAAAAACACAACTTTATTGAAAAGTTTAATGGATACCCATGTGGGTCGCATACACATATAACATTTAAAGTCAATACATAGTAGCAAGAGTAGTGGTATACGGAATGTAACACGGGCTCTACCGACCTTGCCAATACCAGGTAAGGCAACCTTAGATGATACAGATGGAAAAGGTTCTACCGGCCTTACCAATATACCGGGCAAGGCAGCCCTTAGACTAGTAATGGAGAAAAGAAGGCTCTACCGACCTTGCCAATATACCGGGCAAGGCAGCCTGGAGACTGGTACAATGAATAGAAATAGGCTCTACCGGCCCTGCAAATATACCGGGCAAGGCAGCCTGGAGACTGGTACAACAAATAGTTTTAGGCTCTACCGGCCTTGCCAATACTGGGTAAGGCAACCTTAAGTTGGTACAATGTGGAATAGGTTCTACCGGCCTTACCAATACCGGGCAAGGCAGCCTGAACTGGAACACAGTCTCTAGCGGTGCTGAGGAATACGCAGCAAGCAACCGGTTAATACATGGAGCGAACCAGTATCCGTGTACTGGAGGAACAACAGGTCTACCGGTGCTGTCTAGGACTGAACAGAAATCGGTTATACATGGAGCGAACCAGTACCCGCATACTGGAGGGACAAAGACTCTCCCGGGGCTGTCTAGGACTGAACAGCAACCGGCTATGCATGGAGAGAACCAGTACCCGCGTACTGGAGTAGGAAACTCTACCGGTGCAACAAGCAACCGGCTGAATGGAGCGAACCAGTACTCGCATACTGGAGGTACCTAACCACCACCGGTGCTGTCAGGTGATAATAAGCAGCCGGTTATACATGGAGCGAACCAGTACCTGCGTACTGAAGTAACCTAGAATAACACCGGTGCTGTCAGATGATAGTAAGCAGCCGGTTATACATGGAGTGAACCAGTACACGCGAACTGGAGGACACCTACAACTATACCAGAGCGACAGCAGCCGGTTGTATGTGGAGCAAACCAGTACCCGCGTACTTGAGAGTGGAAAACAAGTGAATGAAAATGTCACCAGGGCAACTGGAGGAGAGGAGCCCACTGCAGGCGATCCAGGAGCAGGAACACAGCCGTTGAAGGACAGGAAACAGATCTGCAGACAGTCTACAGGGTCAGGATCGGCCGCAGGAAACAGAAGTAGAGACAGCAAACCCAACCGGATCAGGAACGGATGCTGGAACAAGGGAAGCTGGTGAACAGGAACTCAGGCGATCACTACTGTGAAGATTCTAAAAAAGACACATGAATAATAAAAATAATACTATTATACTAATATTATTATACTATTACTAACACAAAATGGAAAAAGGTGATATTTGAAATGGGTAAATAAACTGATACAAGAAGATAAATATTTAGATGAATCCTCCAGTGATCAGCTGCAGCTCTATTTGTTCTGCCTGGTCAGTTGACCATAAATATCCATAGGATGGTGTAGCAATAGCACCACTGTATAATTTCAGGCCACTGTGATACTGCACCAAAGAAAAAATCACGTTTGAGGTGAAACACCTTTCATGAGCCAAATTCCACACCTTTCCGCAACTTCAGCCAATTTAAGGACAATGTGGAATTTGTGACTAATACCATTTAGTCAGCGCTGGCAAACTCATACATTCACTCATCCCATGTGTAACCACTATACTTACCTACTGAATTTGTTAAGAGAGTCCAATACACTCCTAGCTGGTACTGCCGGCTACTGTGAAAATCCTTATATAGAGACACAAATAATAACAATAATCCTATTATACTAATACTATTAATAACACAAAAGGGAAAGGTTTGAAATAGGTAAATAAATTGATACAAGTTGATAATTATTTTGATGAATCCTCCATTGATCAGCTGCAGCTTGCTCTATTCAGCCTGGTCAGTTGACAATAAATCTCCAAAGGATTATGTAGCAAAAGCTTCACTGTACAGTTTCTGGCCTCTGTGATACTGAACCTAAAAACAATGTACATTTCAGCTATAATAACTTTTCAATAAAACACATTTAAACAGTGAGAGTACCCCTTGTTTTTACTAAGAGGGTGTATGAATGTCTACATCCATCCCTTTGCACATACTGTATCTACGTCTATCTATCTATCTATCTATCTATCTATCTATCTATCTATCTATATATCAATCTACATATACATAGTGATAGTTAGATAGATAGATGCCCCATACACTTGTAATATAGGCTTGTGACATCGTGGTTTCCAAATTTTACAGTTGACTGCATTATACAACAGAAGAGAACTGGGATTACATTTTGAATGAAAACCTGCAGCCCTCCAGCTGTGGATGGACTACAGTTCCATCATTTTCAACAAGCCATCTGTATTCATAACAGCTGGACAGCCACACATTTGTACAACTCCTGATTTACAACCTCTCTCTTCAATGACCTCCCTCTCCCTTGTGTGAATTTATACTGGCAATTCCTCTCTAACTCAAGTGCTAGAATCAATATTACCACCCTATCCCCGGCCTAACGTCAATTTACCCCTCTATGTGTGAGAAATTCCATCCCCTTTCTAAAGCTTGCGCCACGACAAGTACAAAGCAGAGTTTGTGACTAATGCCATTTGGGCGGTGATGGCGACTTCATGCACTCACTCCCCCATGTGTAACTTCTGCACTTACATAATGAACATATTAAGTGGGTCCAATGCAATCCTAGCTGGTATCACTGGCTTCTGTGCAAATCCTAATAAAGAGACGTGAATAATAAAAATAATCCTATTATACTAATATTATTATACTACTAATAACACAAAAGAGAAAAGGGTGAGATTTGAAATGAGTAAATAAGTTGATACAAATTGAAAATTAGATAAATCCTCCAGTGATCAGTTGCATCTCTATCTGTTCTGTCTGGTCAGTTGACCATAAATATCCATAGGATGGTGTAGCAATAGCACCACTGCATAATTTCAGGCCACTGTGATACTGCACCAAAAAAAAAATCACGTTTGAGGTGAAACACCTTTCATGAGCCAAATTCCACACCTTTCCGCAACTTCAGCCAATTTAAGGACAATGTGGAATTTGTGACTAATACCATTTGGTCAGCGCTGGCAAACTCATACTTTCACTCCCCCCATGTGTAACCACTATACATACCTTCTGAATTTGTTAAAAGGGTCCAATACACTCCTAACTGGCTTTGTCGGCTACTGTGAAAATCCTTATATAGAGACACAAATAATAACAATAATGCTATTATACTAATACTATTAATAACACAAAAGGGAAAGGTTTGAAATAGGTAAATAAATTGATACAAGTTGATAATTATTTTGATGAATCCTCCATTGATCAGCTGCAGCTTGCTCTATTCAGCCTGGTCAGTTGACAATAAATCTCCAAAGGATTATGTAGCAAAAGCTTCACTGTACAGTTTCAGGCCTCTGTGATACTGAACCTAAAAAAAATGTACATTTCAGCTATAATAACTTTTCAATAAAACACATTTAAACAGTGAGAGTACCCCTTGTTTTTACTAAGAGGGTGTATGAATGTCTACATCCATCCCTTTGCACATACTGTATCTACGTCTATCAATCTATCTATCTATCTATCTATCTATCTATCTATCTATCTATCTATCTATCTACCTATCTATCTATCGATCTACATATACATAGTGATAGTTAGATAGATAGATGCCCCATACACTTGTAATATTGGCTTGTGACATCGTGGTTTCAAAATTTTACAGTTGACTGCATTATACAACAGAAGACAACTGGGATTACACTTTGAATAAAAACCTACAGCCCTCCAGCTGTGGATGGACTACAGTTCCATCATTTTCAACCAGCCATCTGTATTCATAACAGCTGGACAGCCACACATTTGTACACCTCCTGATTTACAACCTCTCTCTTCAATGACCTCCCTCTCCTTTGTGTGAATTTATACTGGCAATTCCTCTCTAACTCAGGTGCTGGAATCAATATTTGCACCCTATCCCCGGCCTAACGTCAATTTACCCCTTTATGTGTGAGAAATTCCACCCTTTTCTGCAGCTTGCGCCAAGACAAGTACAATGCAGATATTGTGATTAATGCCATTTGGGCGGTGATGGCGAATTCATGCACTCACTCCCCCATGTGTAACTTCAGCACTTACATAATGAACGTATTAAGTGGGTCCAATGCAATCCTAGCTGGTATCACTGGCTTCTGTGCAAATCCTAATAAAGAGATGTGAATAATAAAAATAATCCTATTAATCTACTATTATTACACTACTAATAACACAAAAGTGAAAAGGGTGAGATTTGAAATGGGTAAATAAGTTGATACAAATTGAAAATTAGATAAATCCTCCAGTGATCAGCTGCAGCTCTTTCTGTTCTGTCTGTTCAGTTGATCTTAAATATACATAGGGTGGCGTACCAATAGCACCACTGTATAATTTCAGGCCACTGTGATACTGCACCAAAAAAAAAATCACGTTTCAGGTGAAACACCTTTCATGAGCCAAATTCCACACCTTTCCGCAACGTCAGCCAATTTAAGGACAATGTGGAATTTGTGACTAATACCATTTGGTCAGCGCTGGCAAACTCATACTTTCACTCCCCCCATGTGTAACCACTATACTTACCTACTGAATTTGTTAAGAGGGTCCAATACACTCCTAGCTGGTATTGCCGGCTACTGTGAAAATCCTTATATAGAGACACAAATGATAACAATAATCCTATTATACTAATACTATTAATAACACAAAAGGGAAAGGTTTGAAATAGGTAAATAAATTGATACAAGTTGATAATTATTTTGATGAATCCTCCATTGATCAGCTGCAGCTTGCTCTATTCAGCCTGGTCAGTTGAGAATAAATCTCCAAAGGATTATGTAGCAAAAGCTTCACTGTACAATTTCAGGCCACTGTGATACTGAACATAAAAAAATATTTACATTACAGCTATAATAACTTTTCAATCAAACACATTTAAACAGTGAGAGTACCCCTTGTTTTTACTAAGATGGTGTATGAATGCCTACATTCATCATTTGCACATACTGTATCTATCTATCTATCTATCTATCTATCTATCTATCTATCTATCTATCGATCTACATATACATAGTGATAGTTATATAGATAGATGCCCCATACACTTGTAATATAGGCTTGTGACATCGTGGTTTACAAATTTTACAGTTGACTGCATTATACAACAGAAGAGAACTAGGATTACATTCTGAATAAAAACCTGCAGCCCTCCAGTTGTGGATGGACTACAGTTCCATCATTTTCAACCAACCATCTGTATTCATAACAGCTGGACAGCCACACATTTGTACACCTCCTGATTTACAACCTCTCTCTTCAATGACCTCCCTCTCCCTTGTGTGAATTTATACTGGAAATTCCTCTCTAACTTAGGTGCTGGAATCAATATTTGCACCCAATCCCCGGCCTAACGTCAATTTACCCCTCTATGTGTGAGAAATTCCACCCTTTTCTGCAGCTTGCACCAAGACAAGTACAATGCAGAGTTTGTGAATAATGCCATTTGGGCGGTGCTGGCGAATTCATGCACTCACTCCCCCATGTGCAACTTCTGCACTTACATAATGAACGTATTAAGTGGGTCCAATGCAATCCTAGCTGGTATCACTGGCTTCTGTGCAAATCCTAATAAAGAGACGTGAATAATAAAAATAATCTTATTAATCTAATATTATTACACTACCAATAGCACAAAAGTGAAAAGGGTGAGATTTGAAATGGGTTAATAAGATGATACAAATTTAAAATTAGATAAATCCTCCAGTGATCAGCTGCAGCTCTATCTGTTCTGTCTGTTCAGTTGACCTTAAATATCCATAGGGTGGCATAGCAATAGCACCACTGTATAATTTCAGGCCACTGTGATACTGCACCAAAAAAAAAATCACGTTTGAGGTGAAACACCTTTCATGAGCCAAATTCCACACCTTTCCGCAACTTCAGCCAATTTAAGGACAATGTGGAATTTGTGACTAATACCATTTGGTCAGCGCTGGCAAACTCATACTTTCACTCCCCCCATGTGTAACCACTATACTTACCTAATGAATTTGTTAAGAGGGTCCAATACACTTCTAGCTGGTATTGCCGGCTACTGTGAAAATCCTTAAATAGAGACACAAATAATAACAATAATCCTATTATACTAATACTATTAATAACACAAAAGGGAAAGGTTTGAAATAGGTAAATAAATTGATACAAGTTGATAATTATTTTGATGAATCCTCCATTGATCAGCTGCAGCTTGCTCTATTCAGCCTGGTCAGTTGACAATAAATCTCCAAAGGATTATGTAGCAAAAGCTTCACTGTACAGTTTCAGGCCTCTGTGATACTGAACCTAAAAAAAATGTACATTTCAGCTATAATAACTTTTCAATAAAACACATTTAAACAGTGAGAGTACCCCTTGTTTTTACTAAGAGGGTGTATGAATGTCTACATCCATCCCTTTGCACATACTGTATCTACGTCTATCAATCTATCTATCTATCTATCTATCTATCTATCTACCTATCTATCTATCGATCTACATATACATAGTGATAGTTAGATAGATAGATGCCCCATACACTTGTAATATTGGCTTGTGACATCGTGGTTTCAAAATTTTACAGTTGACTGCATTATACAACAGAAGACAACTGGGATTACACTTTGAATAAAAACCTACAGCCCTCCAGCTGTGGATGGACTACAGTTCCATCATTTTCAACCAGCCATCTGTATTCATAACAGCTGGACAGCCACACATTTGTACACCTCCTGATTTACAACCTCTCTCTTCAATGACCTCCCTCTCCTTTGTGTGAATTTATACTGGCAATTCCTCTCTAACTCAGGTGCTGGAATCAATATTTGCACCCTATCCCCGGCCTAACGTCAATTTACCCCTTTATGTGTGAGAAATTCCACCCTTTTCTGCAGCTTGCGCCAAGACAAGTACAATGCAGATATTGTGATTAATGCCATTTGGGCGGTGATGGCGAATTCATGCACTCACTCCCCCATGTGTAACTTCAGCACTTACATAATGAACGTATTAAGTGGGTCCAATGCAATCCTAGCTGGTATCACTGGCTTCTGTGCAAATCCTAATAAAGAGATGTGAATAATAAAAATAATCCTATTAATCTACTATTATTACACTACTAATAACACAAAAGTGAAAAGGGTGAGATTTGAAATGGGTAAATAAGTTGATACAAATTGAAAATTAGATAAATCCTCCAGTGATCAGCTGCAGCTCTTTCTGTTCTGTCTGTTCAGTTGATCTTAAATATACATAGGGTGGCGTACCAATAGCACCACTGTATAATTTCAGGCCACTGTGATACTGCACCAAAAAAAAAATCACGTTTCAGGTGAAACACCTTTCATGAGCCAAATTCCACACCTTTCCGCAACGTCAGCCAATTTAAGGACAATGTGGAATTTGTGACTAATACCATTTGGTTAGCGCTGGCAAACTCATACTTTCACTCCCCCCATGTGTAACCACTATACTTACCTACTGAATTTGGTAAGAGGGTCCAATACACTCCTAGCTGGTATTGCCGGCTACTGTGAAAATCCTTATATAGAGACACAAATGATAACAATAATCCTATTATACTAATACTATTAATAACACAAAAGGGAAAGGTTTGAAATAGGTAAATAAATTGATACAAGTTGATAATTATTTTGATGAATCCTCCATTGATCAGCTGCAGCTTGCTCTATTCAGCCTGGTCAGTTGAGAATAAATCTCCAAAGGATTATGTAGCAAAAGCTTCACTGTACAATTTCAGGCCACTGTGATACTGAACATAAAAAAATATTTACATTACAGCTATAATAACTTTTCAATCAAACACATTTAAACAGTGAGAGTACCCCTTGTTTTTACTAAGATGGTGTATGAATGCCTACATTCATCATTTGCACATACTGTATCTATCTATCTATCTATCTATCTATCTATCTATCTATCTATCTATCGATCTACATATACATAGTGATAGTTATATAGATAGATGCCCCATACACTTGTAATATAGGCTTGTGACATCGTGGTTTCCAAATTTTACAGTTGACTGCATTATACAACAGAAGAGAACTAGGATTACATTCTGAATAAAAACCTGCAGCCCTCCAGTTGTGGATGGACTACAGTTCCATCATTTTCAACCAACCATCTGTATTCATAACAGCTGGACAGCCACACATTTGTACACCTCCTGATTTACAACCTCTCTCTTCAATGACCTCCCTCTCCCTTGTGTGAATTTATACTGGAAATTCCTCTCTAACTTAGGTGCTGGAATCAATATTTGCACCCAATCCCCGGCCTAACGTCAATTTACCCCTCTATGTGTGAGAAATTCCACCCTTTTCTGCAGCTTGCACCAAGACAAGTACAATGCAGAGTTTGTGAATAATGCCATTTGGGCGGTGCTGGCGAATTCATGCACTCACTCCCCCATGTGCAACTTCTGCACTTACATAATGAACGTATTAAGTGGGTCCAATGCAATCCTAGCTGGTATCACTGGCTTCTGTGCAAATCCTAATAAAGAGACGTGAATAATAAAAATAATCTTATTAATCTAATATTATTACACTACCAATAGCACAAAAGTGAAAAGGGTGAGATTTGAAATGGGTTAATAAGATGATACAAATTTAAAATTAGATAAATCCTCCAGTGATCAGCTGCAGCTCTATCTGTTCTGTCTGTTCAGTTGACCTTAAATATCCATAGGGTGGCATAGCAATAGCACCACTGTATAATTTCAGGCCACTGTGATACTGCACCAAAAAAAAAATCACGTTTGAGGTGAAACACCTTTCATGAGCCAAATTCCACACCTTTCCGCAACTTCAGCCAATTTAAGGACAATGTGGAATTTGTGACTAATACCATTTGGTCAGCGCTGGCAAACTCATACTTTCACTCCCCCCATGTGTAACCACTATACTTACCTAATGAATTTGTTAAGAGGGTCCAATACACTTCTAGCTGGTATTGCCGGCTACTGTGAAAATCCTTAAATAGAGACACAAATAATAACAATAATCCTATTATACTAATACTATTAATAACACAAAAGGGAAAGGTTTGAAATAGGTAAATAAATTGATACAAGTTGATAATTATTTTGATGAATCCTCCATTGATCAGCTGCAGCTTGCTCTATTCAGCCTGGTCAGTTGACAATAAATCTCCAAAGGATTATGTAGCAAAAGCTTCACTGTACAGTTTCAGGCCTCTGTGATACTGAACCTAAAAAAAATGTACATTTCAGCTATAATAACTTTTCAATAAAACACATTTAAACAGTGAGAGTACCCCTTGTTTTTACTAAGAGGGTGTATGAATGTCTACATCCATCCCTTTGCACATACTGTATCTACGTCTATCAATCTATCTATCTATCTATCTATCTATCTATCTACCTATCTATCTATCGATCTACATATACATAGTGATAGTTAGATAGATAGATGCCCCATACACTTGTAATATTGGCTTGTGACATCGTGGTTTCAAAATTTTACAGTTGACTGCATTATACAACAGAAGACAACTGGGATTACACTTTGAATAAAAACCTACAGCCCTCCAGCTGTGGATGGACTACAGTTCCATCATTTTCAACCAGCCATCTGTATTCATAACAGCTGGACAGCCACACATTTGTACACCTCCTGATTTACAACCTCTCTCTTCAATGACCTCCCTCTCCTTTGTGTGAATTTATACTGGCAATTCCTCTCTAACTCAGGTGCTGGAATCAATATTTGCACCCTATCCCCGGCCTAACGTCAATTTACCCCTTTATGTGTGAGAAATTCCACCCTTTTCTGCAGCTTGCGCCAAGACAAGTACAATGCAGATATTGTGATTAATGCCATTTGGGCGGTGATGGCGAATTCATGCACTCACTCCCCCATGTGTAACTTCAGCACTTACATAATGAACGTATTAAGTGGGTCCAATGCAATCCTAGCTGGTATCACTGGCTTCTGTGCAAATCCTAATAAAGAGATGTGAATAATAAAAATAATCCTATTAATCTACTATTATTACACTACTAATAACACAAAAGTGAAAAGGGTGAGATTTGAAATGGGTAAATAAGTTGATACAAATTGAAAATTAGATAAATCCTCCAGTGATCAGCTGCAGCTCTTTCTGTTCTGTCTGTTCAGTTGATCTTAAATATACATAGGGTGGCGTACCAATAGCACCACTGTATAATTTCAGGCCACTGTGATACTGCACCAAAAAAAAAATCACGTTTCAGGTGAAACACCTTTCATGAGCCAAATTCCACACCTTTCCGCAACGTCAGCCAATTTAAGGACAATGTGGAATTTGTGACTAATACCATTTGGTTAGCGCTGGCAAACTCATACTTTCACTCCCCCCATGTGTAACCACTATACTTACCTACTGAATTTGGTAAGAGGGTCCAATACACTCCTAGCTGGTATTGCCGGCTACTGTGAAAATCCTTATATAGAGACACAAATGATAACAATAATCCTATTATACTAATACTATTAATAACACAAAAGGGAAAGGTTTGAAATAGGTAAATAAATTGATACAAGTTGATAATTATTTTGATGAATCCTCCATTGATCAGCTGCAGCTTGCTCTATTCAGCCTGGTCAGTTGAGAATAAATCTCCAAAGGATTATGTAGCAAAAGCTTCACTGTACAATTTCAGGCCACTGTGATACTGAACATAAAAAAATATTTACATTACAGCTATAATAACTTTTCAATCAAACACATTTAAACAGTGAGAGTACCCCTTGTTTTTACTAAGATGGTGTATGAATGCCTACATTCATCATTTGCACATACTGTATCTATCTATCTATCTATCTATCTATCTATCTATCTATCTATCTATCGATCTACATATACATAGTGATAGTTATATAGATAGATGCCCCATACACTTGTAATATAGGCTTGTGACATCGTGGTTTCCAAATTTTACAGTTGACTGCATTATACAACAGAAGAGAACTAGGATTACATTCTGAATAAAAACCTGCAGCCCTCCAGTTGTGGATGGACTACAGTTCCATCATTTTCAACCAACCATCTGTATTCATAACAGCTGGACAGCCACACATTTGTACACCTCCTGATTTACAACCTCTCTCTTCAATGACCTCCCTCTCCCTTGTGTGAATTTATACTGGAAATTCCTCTCTAACTTAGGTGCTGGAATCAATATTTGCACCCAATCCCCGGCCTAACGTCAATTTACCCCTCTATGTGTGAGAAATTCCACCCTTTTCTGCAGCTTGCACCAAGACAAGTACAATGCAGAGTTTGTGAATAATGCCATTTGGGCGGTGCTGGCGAATTCATGCACTCACTCCCCCATGTGCAACTTCTGCACTTACATAATGAACGTATTAAGTGGGTCCAATGCAATCCTAGCTGGTATCACTGGCTTCTGTGCAAATCCTAATAAAGAGACGTGAATAATAAAAATAATCTTATTAATCTAATATTATTACACTACCAATAGCCCAAAAGTGAAAAGGGTGAGATTTGAAATGGGTTAATAAGATGATACAAATTTAAAATTAGATAAATCCTCCAGTGATCAGCTGCAGCTCTATCTGTTCTGTCTGTTCAGTTGACCTTAAATATCCATAGGGTGGCATAGCAATAGCACCACTGTATAATTTCAGGCCACTGTGATACTGCACCAAAAAAAAAATCACGTTTGAGGTGAAACACCTTTCATGAGCCAAATTCCACACCTTTCCGCAACTTCAGCCAATTTAAGGACAATGTGGAATTTGTGACTAATACCATTTGGTCAGCGCTGGCAAACTCATACTTTCACTCCCCCCATGTGTAACCACTATACTTACCTAATGAATTTGTTAAGAGGGTCCAATACACTTCTAGCTGGTATTGCCGGCTACTGTGAAAATCCTTAAATAGAGACACAAATAATAACAATAATCCTATTATACTAATACTATTAATAACACAAAAGGGAAAGGTTTGAAATAGGTAAATAAATTGATACAAGTTGATAATTATTTTGATGAATCCTCCATTGATCAGCTGCAGCTTGCTGTATTCAGCCTGGTCAGTTGACAATAAATCTCCAAAGGATTATGTAGCAAAAGCTTCACTGTACAGTTTCAGGCCACTGTGATACTGAACCTAAAAAAATATTTACATTTCAGCTATAATAACTTTTCAATAAAACACATTTAAACAGTGAGAGTACCCCTTGTTTTTACTAAGAGGGTGTATGAATGCCTACATCCATCCTTTGCACATACTGTATCTACGTCTATCTATCTATCTATCTATCTATCTATCTATCTATCTATCTATCTATCTATTGATCTACATATACATAGTGCTAGTTAGATAGATAGATGCCCGATATACTTGTAATATAGGCTTGTGACATCGTGGTTTCCAAATTTTACAGTTGACTGCATTATACAACAGAAGAGAACTGGGATTACATTTTGAATGAAAACCTGCAGCCCTCCAGCTGTGGATGGACTACAGTTCCATCATTTTCAACAAGCCATCTGTATTCATAACAGCTGGACAGCCACACATTTGTACAACTCCTGATTTACAACCTCTCTCTTCAATGACCTCCCTCTCCCTTGTGTGAATTTATACTGGCAATTCCTCTCTAACTCAAGTGCTAGAATCAATATTAGCACCCAATCCCCGGCCTAACGTCAATTTACCCCTCTATGTGTGAGAAATTCCATCCCCTTTCTAAAGCTTGCACCACGACAAGTACAATGCTGAGTTTGTGACTAATGCCATTTGGGCGGTGATGGCGAATTCATGCACTCACTCCCCCATGTGTAACTTCTGCACTTACATAATGAACGTATTAAGTGTGTCCAATGCAATCCTAGCTGGTATCACTGGCTTCTGTGCAAATCCTAATAAAGAGACGTGAATAATAAAAATAATCCTATTATACTAATATTATTATACTACTAATAACACAAAAGAGAAAAGGGTGAGATTTGAAATGGGTAAATAAGTTAATACAAATTGAAAATTAGATAAATCCTCCAGTGATCAGCTGCATCTCTATCTGTTCTGTCTGGTCAGTTGACCATAAATATCCATAGGATGGTGTAGCAATAGCACCACTGTATAATTTCAGGCCACTGTGATACTGCACCAAAGAAAAAATCACGTTTGAGGTGAAACACCTTTCATGAGCCAAATTCCACACCTTTACGCAACTTCAGCCAATTTAAGGACAATGTGGAATTTGTGACTAATACCTTTTGGTCAGTGCTGGCAAACTCATACATTCACTCCCCCCATGTGTAACCACTATACTTACCTACTGAATTTGTTAAAAGGGTCCAATACACTCCTAACTGGCATTGTCGGCTACTGTGAAAATCCTTATATAGAGACACAAATAATAACAATAATGCTATTATACTAATACTATTAATAACACAAAAGGGAAAGGTTTGAAATAGGTAAATAAATTGATACAAGTTGATAATTATTTTGATGAATCCTCCATTGATCAGCTGCAGCTTGCTCTATTCAGCCTGGTCAGTTGACAATAAATCTTCAAAGGATTATGTAGCAAAAGCTTCACTGTACAGTTTCAGGCCTCTGTGATACTGAACCTAAAAAAAATGTACATTTCAGCTATAATAACTTTTCAATAAAACACATTTAAACAGTGAGAGTACCCCTTGTTTTTACTAAGAGGGTGTATGAATGTCTACATCCATCCCTTTGCACATACTGTATCTACGTCTATCAATCTATCTATCTATCTATCTATCTATCTACCTATCTATCTATCTATCTATCGATCTACATATACATAGTGATAGTTAGATAGATAGATGCCCCATACACTTGTAATATTGGCTTGTGACATCGTGGTTTCCAAATTTTACAATTGACTGCATTATACAACAGAAGACAACTGGGATTACACTTTGAATAAAAACCTGCAGCCCTCCAGCTGTGGATGGACTACAGTTCCATCATTTTCAACCAGCCATCTGTATTCATAACAGCTGGACAGCCACACATTTGTACACCTCCTGATTTACAACCTCTCTCTTCAATGACCTCCCTCTCCCTTGTGTGAATTTATACTGACAATTCCTCTCTAACTTAGGTGCTGGAATCAATATTTACACCCTATCCCCGGCCTAACGTCAATTTACCCCTCTATGTGTGAGAAATTCCATCCTTTTCTGCAGCTTGCGCCAAGACAAGTACAATTCAGAGTTTGTGATTAATGCCATTTGGGCGGTGCTGGCGAATTCATGCACTCACTCCCCCATGTGTAACTTCTGCACTTACATAATGAACGTATTAAGTGGGTCCAATGCAATCCTAGCTGGTATCACTGGCTTCTGTGCAAATCCTAATAAAGAGACGTGAATAATAAAAATAATCCTATTAATCTAATATTATTATACTACTAATAACACAAAAGTGAAAAGGGTGAGATTTGAAATGGGTAAATAAGATGATACAAATTGAAAATTAGATAAATCCTCCAGTGATCAGCTGCAGCTCTATCTGTTCTGTCTGTTCAGTTGACCTTAAATATCCATAGGGTGGCGTAGCAATAGCACCACTGTATAATTTCAGGCCACTGTGATACTGCACCAAAAAAAAAATCACGTTTGAGGTGAAACACCTTTCATGAGCCAAATTCCACACCTTTCCGCAACTTCAGCCAATTTAAGGACAATGTGGAATTTGTGACTAATACCATTTGGTCAGCGCTGGCAAACTCATACTTTCACTCCCCCCATGTGTAACCACTATACTTACCTAATGAATTTGTTAAGAGGGTCCAATACACTCCTAGCTGGTATTGCCGGCTACTGTGAAAATCCTTATATAGAGACACAAATAATAACAATAATCCTATTATACTAATACTATTAATAACACAAAAGGGAAAGGTTTGAAATAGGTAAATAAATTGATACAAGTTGATAATTATTTTGATGAATCCTCCATTGATCAGCTGCAGCTTGCTCTATTCAGCCTGGTCAGTTGACAATAAATCTCCAAAGGATTATGCAGCAAAGGCTTCACTGTACAATTTCAGGCCACTGTGATACTGAACATAAAAAAATATTTACATTACAGCTATAATAACTTTTCAATAAAACACATTTAAACAGTGAGACTACCCCTTGTTTTTACTAAGAGGGTGTATTAATGCCTACATCCATCCTTTGCACATACTGTATCTACATCTATCTATCTATCTATCTATCTATCTATCTATCTATCTATCTATCTATCTATTGATCTACATATACATAGTGATAGTTAGATAGATAGATGCCCCATACACTTGTAATATAGGCTTGTGACATCGTGGTTTCCAAATTTTACAGTTGACTGCATTATACAACAGAAGAGAACTGGGATTACATTTTGAATAAAAACCTGCAGCCCTCCAGCTGTGGATGGACTACAGTTCCATCATTTTCAACCAACCATCTGTATTCATAACAGCTGGACAGCCACATATTTGTACACCTCCTGATTTACAACCTCTCTCTTCAATGACCTCCCTCTCCCTTGTGTGAATTTATACTGGCAATTCCTCTGTAACTCAGGTGCTGGAATCAATATTTGCACCCTATCCCCGGCCTAACGTCAATTTACCCCTCTATGTGTGAGAAATTCCAACCTTTTCTGCAGCTTGCGCCAAGACAAGTACAATGCAGAGTTTGTGATTAATGCCATTTGGGCGGTGATGGCAAATTCATGCACTCACTCCCCCATGTGTAACTTCTGCACTTACATAATGAACGTATTAAGTGGGTCCAAAGCAATCCTAGCTGGTATCACTGGCTTCTGTGCAAATCCTAATAAAGAGACGTGAATAATAAAAATAATCCTATTAATCTAATATTATTACACTACTAATAACACAAAAGTGAAAAGCGTGAGATTTGAAATGGGTAAATAAGATGATACAAATTGAAAATTAGATAAATCCTCCAGTGATCAGCTGCAGCTCTATCTGTTCTGTCTGTTCAGTTGATCTTAAATATCCATAGGATGGTGTAGCAATAGCACCACTGTATAATTTCAGGCCACTGTGATACTGCACCAAAAAAAAAATCACGTTTGAGGTGAAACACCTTTCATGAGCCAAATTCCACACCTTTCCGCAACTTCAGCCAATTTAAGGACAATGTGGAATTTGTGACTAATACCATTTGGTCAGCGCTGGCAAACTCATACTTTCACTCCCCCCATGTGTAACCACTATTCTTACCTAATGAATTTGTTAAGAGGGTCCAATACACTCCTAGCTGGTATTGCCGGCTACTGTGAAAATCCTTATATAGAGACACAAATAATAACAATAATCCTATTATACTAATACTATTAATAACACAAAAGGGAAAGGTTTGAAATAGGTAAATAAATTGATACAAGTTGATAATTATTTTGATGAATCCTCCATTGATCAGCTGCAGCTTGCTCTATTCAGCCTGGTCAGTTGACAATAAATCTCCAAAGGATTATGTAGCAAAGGCTTCACTGTACAATTTCAGGCACTGTGATACTGAACATAAAAAAATATTTACATTACAGCTATAAAAACTTTTCAATCAAACACATTTAAACAGTGAGAGTACCCCTTGTTTTTACTAAGATGGTGTATGAATGCCTACATCCATCATTTTCACATACTGTATCTATCTATCTATCTATCTATCTATCTATCTATCTATCGATCGATCTACATATACATAGTGCTAGTTAGATAGATAGATGCCCCATACACTTGTAATATAGGCTTGTGACATCGTGGTTTCCAAATTTTACAGTTGACTGCATTATACAACAGAAGAGAACTAGGATTACATTTTGAATAAAAACCTACAGCCCTCCAGCTGTGGATGGACTAAAGTTCCATCATTTTCAACCAACCATCTGTATTCATAACAGCTGAACAGCCACACATTTCTACACCTCCTGATTTACAACCTCTCTCTTCAATGACCTCCCTCTCCCTTGTGTGAATTTATACTGACAATTCCTCTCTAACTTAGGTGCTGGAATCAATATTTGCACCCTATCCCCGGCTTAACGTCAATTTACCCCTCTATGTGTGAGAAATTCCACCCTTTTCTGCAGCTTGCGCCAAGACAACTACAATGCAGTGTTTGTGATTAATGCCATTTGGGCGGTGCTGGCGAATTCATGCACTCACTCCCCCATGTGTAACTTCTGTACTTACATAATGAACGTATTAGGTGGGTCCAATGCAATCCTAGCTGGTATCACTGGCTTCTGTGCAAATCCTAATAAAGAGACGTGAATAATAAAAATAATCCCATTAATCTAATATTATTATACTACTAATAACACAAAAGTGAAAAGGGTGAGATTTGAAATGGGTAAATAAGATGATACAAATTGAAAATTAGATAAATCCTCCAGTGATCAGCTGCATCTCTATCTGTTCTGTCTGTTCAGTTGACCTTAAATATCCATAGGGTGGCGTAGAAATAACACCACTGTATAATTTCAGGCCACTGTGATACTGCACCAAAAAAAAAATCACGTTTGAGGTGAAACACCTTTCATGAGCCAAATTCCACACCTTTCCGCAACTTCAGCCAATTTAAGGACAATGTGGAATTTGTGACTAATACCATTTGGTCAGCGCTGGCAAACTCATACTTTCACTCCCCCCATGTGTAACCACAATACTTACCTAATGAATTTGTTAAGAGGGTCCAATACACTCCTAGCTGGTATTGCCGGCTACTGTGAAAATCCTTATATAGAGAAACAAATAATAACAATAATCCTATTATACTAATACTATTAATAACACAAAATAAATTGATACAAGTTGATAATTATTTTGATGAATCCTCCATTGATCAGCTGCAGCTTGCTCTATTCAGCCTGGTCAGTTGACAATAAATCTCCAAAGGATTATGTAGCAAAAGCTTCACTGTACAGTTTCAGGCCGCTGTGATACTGAACCAAAAAAAAATTTACATTTCAGCTATAATAACTTTTCAATAAAACACATTTAAACAGTGAGAGTACCCCTTGTTTTTACTAATAAAGAGACACAAATAATAATAATAATCCACTGTGATACTGAACCTAAAAAAATATTTACATTTCAGCTATAATAACTTTTCAATAAAACACATTTAAACAGTTAGAGTACCCCTTGTTTTTACTAATAAAGAGACACAAATAATAATAATAATCCTATTATACTAATACTATTAATAACACAAAAGGGAAAGGTTTGAAATAGGTAAATAAATTGATACAAGTTGATAATTATTTTGATGAATCCTCCATTGATCAGCTGCAGCTTTCTCTATTCAGCCTGGTCAGTTGACAATAAATTTCCATAGATGATGTAGCAAAAACTTCACTGTACAGTTTCAGGTCACTGTGATACTGATCCTAAAAAAACATTACATTTGAGCTATAATAACTTTTCAATAAAACACATTTAAGCAGTGAGAGTACCCCTTTTTTTACTCAGAGGGTGTATGAATCACTACATTCATCCTTTGCACATACTGTAACGACGTCTATCTATCTATCTATCTATCTATCTATCTATCTATCTATCTATCTATCTGCATATACATAATGATACTATGTATCACTAATCCTATTAATAACACAAAAAGGAAATGTCAGCCTGATCAGTTGACAATAAATCTCCGTAGGATGATGTAGCAAAAGCTTCATTGTACAGTTTCAGGCCACTGTGATACTGAACCTTAAAATTTACTTTTGAGCTATAATAACATTTCAATAAAACACATTTAAGCACTGGGAGTACCCCTTTTTTTACTCAGAGGGTGTATGAATGCCTGCATCCATCCTACCTGCACATAATGTATCTACATAGGGATTGATAGATAGATAGATAGATAGATAGATAGATAGATAGATAGATAGATACATAGATACATAGATTCCCCTTAAACTTGTAATACAGACTTGTGACAACGTGGTTTCCAAATTTTACAGTGTATCATCTGTATTTATAACAACTGGACAGACACATGTTTGTACACCTCGTGAGTTTCATACTCTCTCTTCTATGTCTATCTATCTATCTATCTATCTATCTATCTATCTATCTATCTATCTGTCTATCTATCTATCCATCTATCTATCTACTTACAGATTCTCCACAGGTTAGTATTACAGGCTTGTGACATCATGGCAAATGTCAGAACTCTACAGTTGACTGCATTATACAACTTCAGGGCACTGGCGTAATTATAGGGGTCGCACCGGCAACCGGATCCGTCACTCCAGGAGCCCGGCCGCCCTCTGAGACTCCTCCGCCTGGTGCCCACAATCTCCTTCGGCACTCTAGCAATGCAGAGCGCTGGGAGATGACATCATCTCCCCGCGCTCTGCATTACAGAAGAGCACCGCGCAGAAGCTCAACACGCAAACCCATCTCTCCTGCCACTCCACTGGACTACCAGGAATTGGGAGATAGGAGATGGGGGCATTCTGGAGACTGGGGGTGGCATGGTGTAGGGCCTGGGGACAAATGTGGTCAGGGGTGGGAGGGCCCATGACACTTCTTGAACGAGGGCCCTGAGGGTTCTAGTTATGCCTCTGCTTAGGGGAGCTGGGATGATATTTTGAATAAAACCCTGCAGCCCTCCAGCTGTTGATGGACTACAACGCCATCATTTTCAGCCAGTCATCTGTTTTCATGACGGCTGTACAGCCACATGGTTGTTCATCCTCTGATTTACATCCCCTTTCTCTCTTGTATGACCCCCCTCTCCCTTATTTGAATATATACTGGCGATTCCTCTCTAAATCAGGTGCTGTAATAAATTCTAAGATCCTACTCCCTGCCTAAAGTTATTTACTCATCTATGTGCATCGAATTCCACCACTTTCCACACCTTGGCAAGGATAATGAGGAGTTTGTGACTAATGCCATTTGGGCGGCGCTGTCGAATTCATACATTCTCTCCTCCATGTGTAACTTCTGCACTTACCTACTGAACTTGTTAAGTGGGTCCAATCCAATGCTAGTTGGTATTGCCTGCTCCTGTGACAATCCTAAAGAAGAAACTTGAATAATAAGAAAAATCCTATCATGATAATATTATTATACTATTAATAGCGCAAAAGGGAAAAGAATGAGGTTTGAAATGTGTAAATAAATAGATCCAAGTTGACAATTAGTTGGATGACTCCTTCAGTGAACAGCTGCAATTCTCACTGTTCAGCCTGGTCACTTGACCATAAATCTTCATAGAATGGTGCCACAAAGACTTATAATACAGGCTTGTGACATCATAGCTTCCAACTGTCAAAACTGTACATTTCACTACAGTACACAATTTCAGAGTGCTGGGATTACATGTCGAATAAAATCCTGCAGCCCTTCAGTTTATGATGGACTACAACTCCATAATTTTCAGCCAACCATCTGTTTTCATAACAGCTGGACAGCCACATGTTTGTACATCACCTTATTTACATCCTCACTCTCTTCTATGATCTCTCTCTCCCTTGGGTGAATGTATAATGGTGATTCTTCTCTTAATCAGGTGCTGGAATAAATTCTAAGACCCTACCCCCTGGCTAAAGTCAATTTATTCCTCTATCTGTGCCAGATTCCACCCCTTTCCGCAGCTTGCTCCAAGGCAAGTACAATGCGGAGTTTGTGACTAATGCCATTTGAGCGGACTTGGGGCATTCATAAATTCACTCCCCCATGTGTAACTTCTCACTTACCTACTGAACTTGTTAAGAGGGTCCAATACACTCCTAGCTGGTATATCCGACAACTGTGAAAATCCTTATATAGAAACACAAATAATAACAATAATCCTATTATACTAATACTATTAATAACACAAAAGGGAAAGGTTTGAAATAGGTAAATAAATTGATACAAGTTGATAATTATTTTGATGAATCCTCCATTGATCAGCTGCAGTTTGCTCTATTCAGCCTGGTCAGTTGACAATAAATCTCCAAAGGATTATGTAGCAAAAGCTTCACTGTACAGTTTCAGGCCACTGTGATACTGATCCTAAAAAAACATTACATTTGAGCTATAATAACTTTTCAATAAAAAAACATTTAAGCAGTGAGAGTACCCCTTTTTTTACTCAGAGGGTGTATGAATCACTACATCCATCCTTTGCACATACTGTAACGACGTCTATCTATCTATCTATCTATCTATCTATCTATCTATCTATCTATCTATCTATCTACATATACATAATGATACTATGTATCACTAATCCTATTAATAACACAAAGGGAAATGTCAGAATGATCAGTTGACAATAAATCTCCGTAGGATGATGTAGCAAAAGCTTCACTGTACAGTTTCAGGCCACTGTGATACTGAACCTAAAAATTTACTTTTGAGCTATAATAACATTTCAATAAAACACATTTAAGCACTGGGAGTACCCCTTTTTTTTACTCAGAGGGTGTATGAATGCCTGCATCCATCCTACCTGCACATAATGTATCTACATAGGGATTGATAGATAGATAGATAGATAGATAGATAGATAGATAGATAGATAGATAGATAAATAGATAGATACATAGATAGATAGATAGATACATAGATAGATTCCCATTAAACTTGTAATACAGACTTGTGACAACGTGGTTTCCAAATTTTACAGTGTATCATCTGTATTTATAACAACTGGACAGACACATGTTTGTACACCTCGTGAATTACATCCTCTCTCTTCAATTACCTCCCTCTCCCTTGGGTGAATTTCTACTGGCGATTCCTCTCTAACTCAGGTGCTGGAATAAATTCTAGCATGCTATCCCCTGCCTAACGTCAATTTACTTCTCTATGTGTGCCAAATTCCACCTCTCTCCACAGCTTGCACCAAGGCAAGTACAATGCACAGTTTGTGACAAATGCCATTTGGTCGGCGCTGGCGAATTCATACATTCACTTCTCCATGTCTAACGTCTGCACTTACCTAATGAACTTGTTAAGTGAGTCCAATCCAGTTATAGTTGATATCAGCAGCTCCTTTGAAAATCCTAATAAAGAGACATGAATAATAAAAATAGTCCTATTATACTAACATTATTATACTATTAATAACACAAAATGGAAAAAGGTGATGTTTGAAATTGGTAAATAAACTGATACAAGAAGTAAATTATTTAGATGAATCCTCCAGTGATCAGCTGCAGCTCTCTTTCTGTTCTGCCTGGTCAGTTGAACATAAATATCCATAGGATGGTGTAGCAATAGCGCCACTGTACAATATCAGGCCACTGTGATACTGCACCTAAAATAAACAATCATGTTTAAGGTGATACACCTTTCAGCAATGGGACTGGCCTTGTTTTATTCAAGGGAATAAACCCTAAAACCTATGTTTTTACATTTTAAGTATTACTATATCTTGAATTACTTAATTAACTGTGATTAGAGCTCATTGGTCTTGTATTCAGACACCATGTTAGCTTGTCTCAGTCCTTTTATAGACAATTATAGATAATGATTTCTAGATTACTATAGTAATGGGAACTTCTGGTCCTTACAGGGTTAACCTAATTTATCCCCATTCAGTTTCAAGGTGTTGGTGTCCGTTAAGAACCATGTAGAGTAAGTAAAGGAATTGTCAGGCAAATCAGCCGCACCATATGTGGCAAATAAATATACCAACTAATTTAAAGGGGTAATAATATTAAAAATTAAAACATTTATATATATGAGTGCCTACATCCATCCTTTGCATATAATATATCTATGTTTGTCTATCTATCTATCTATCTATCTATCTATCTATCTATCTATCTATCCATCTATCTATCTACTTACAGATTCTCCACGGGTTAGTATTACAGGCTTGTGACATCATGGCTTGCAAATGTCAGAACTCTACAGTTGACTGCATTATACAACTTCAGGGCACTGGCGTAATTATAGGGGTCGCACCGGCAACCGGGTCCGTCACTCCAGGGGCCCGGCCGCCCTCTGAGACTCCTCCGCCTGGTGCTCACAATCTCCTTCGGCACTCTAGCAATGTAGAGCGCTGGGAGATTAAATCATCTCCCCGCACTCTGCATTACAGAAGAGGACCACGCAGGAGCTCAACACGCAAACCCGTCTCTCCTGCCACTCCACTGGACTACCAGGAATTGGGAGATAGGAGATGGGGGCATTCTGGAGACTGGGGGTGGCATGGTGGAGGGCCTGGGGACAAATGTGGTCAGGGGTGGGGGGGCCCATGACACTTCTTGCACGAGGGCCCTGAGGGTTCTAGTTATGCCTCTGCTTAGGGGAGCTGGGATGATATTTTGAATAAAACCCTGCAGCCCTCCAGCTGTTGATGGACTACAACGCCATCATTTTCAGTCAGTCATCTGTTTTCATGACGGCTGTACAGCCACATGGTTGTTCATCCTCTGATTTACATCCCCTTTCTCTCTTGTATGACCCCCCTCTCCCTTATGTGAATATATACTGGCGATTCCTCTCTAAATCAGGTGCTGTAATAAATTCTAAGACCCTACTCCCTGCCTTAAGTTATTTACTCATCTATGTGCATCGAATTCCACCCCTAACCACACCTTGGCAAGGATAATGAGGAGTTTGTGACAAATGCCATTTGGGCGGCACTGTCGAATTCATACATTCTCTCCCCCATGTGTAACTTCTGCACTTACCTACTGAACTTGTTAAGTGGGTCCAATCCAATGCTAGTTGGTATCGCCTGCTCCTGTGACAATCCTAAAGAAGAAACTTGAATAATAAGAAAAATACTATTATGATAATATTATTATACTATAAATAGCGCAAAAGGGAAAAGAATGAGGTTTGAAATGTGTAAATAAATTGATACAAGTTGACAATTAGTTGGATGACTCCTTCAGTGAACAGCTGCAACTCTCACTGTTCAGCCTGGTCACTTGACCATAAATCTTCATAGAATGGTGCCCCAAAGACTTATAATACAGGCTTGTGACATCATAGCTTCCAACTGTCAAAACTGTACATTTCACTACAGTACACAATTTCAGAGTGCTGGGATTACATGTCGAATAAAATCCTGCAGCCCTTCAGCTTATGATGGACTACAACTCCATAATTTTCTGCCAACCAACTGTTTTCATAACAGCTGGACAGCCACATGTTTGTACATCACCTTATTTACATCCTCACTCTCTTCTATGACCTCCCTCTCCCTTGGGTGAATGTATAATGGTGATTCTTCTCTAAATCAGGTGCTGGAATAAATTCTAAGACCCTACCCCCTGGCTAAAGTCAATTTATTCCTCTATCTGTGCCAGATTCCACCCCTTTCCGCAGCTTGCTCCAAGGCAAGTACAATGCGAAATTTGTGACTAATGCCATTTGAGCGGACTTGGGGCATTCATAAATTCACTCCCCCATGTGTAACTTCTCACTTACCTACTGAACTTGTTAAGAGGGTCCAATACACTCCTAGCTGGTATCTCCGGCAACTGTGAAAATCCTTATATAGAAACACAAATAATAACAATAATCCTATTATACTAATACTATTAATAACACAAAATGGAAAGGTTTGAAATAGGTAAATAAATTGATACAAGTTGATAATTATTTTGATGAATCCTCCATTGATCAGCTGTAGCTTGCTCTGTTCAGCCTGGTCAGTTGACAATAAATTTCCATCGATGATGTAGCAAAAGCTTCACTGTACAGTTTCAGGTCACTGTGATACTAATCCTAAAAAAATATTACATTTGAGCTATAATAACTTTTCAATAAAACACATTTAAGCAGTGAGAGTACCCCTTTTTTTACTCAGAGGGTGTATGAATCACTACATCCATCCTTTGCACATACTGTAACGACGTCTATCTATCTATCTATCTATCTATCTATCTATCTATCGATCTATCTATCTATCTATCTATCTATCTATCTATCTACATATACATAATGATACTATGTATCACTAATCCTATTAATAACACAAAAGGGAAATGTCAGCCTGATCAGTTGACAATAAATCTCCATAGGATGATGTAGCAAAAGCTTCACTGTACAGTTTCAGGCCACTGTGATACTGAACCTAAAAATTTACTTTTGAGCTATAATAACATTTCAATAAAACACATTTAAGCACTGGGAGTACCCCTTTTTTTACTCAGAGCGTGTATGAATGCCTGCATCCATCCTACCTGCACATAATGTATCTACATAGGGATTGATAGATAGATAGATAGATAGATAGATAGATAGATAGATAGATAGATAGATTCCCCTTAAACTTGTAATACAGACTTGTGACAACGTGGTTTCCAAATTTTACAGTGTATCATCTGTATTTATAACAACTGGACAGACACATGTTTGTACACCTCGTGAGTTTCATCCTCTCTTTTCAATGACCTCCCTCTCCCTTGGGTGAATTTATACTGGCGATTCCTCTCTAACTCAGGTGCTGGAATAAATTCTAGCATGCTATCCCCTGCCTAACGTCAATTTACTCCTCTATGTGTGCCAAATTCCACCTCTCTCCACAGCTTGCACCAAGGCAAGTACAATGCACAGTTTGTGACTAATGCCATTTGGGCGGCGCTGGCGAATTCATACATTCACTTCTCCATGTCTAACTTCTGCTCTTACCTAATGAACTTGTTAAGTGAGTCCAATCCAGTTATAGTTGATATCACCAGCTCCTGTGAAAATCCTAATAAAGAGACATGAATAATAAAAATAGTCCTATTATACTAAAATTATTATACTATTAATAACACAAAAAGGAAAAAGGTGATGTTTGAAATTGGTAAATAAACTGATACAAGAAGTAAATTAATTAGATGAATCCTCCAGTGATCAGCTGCAGCTCTCTTTCTGTTCTGCTTGGTCAGTTGACCATAAATATCCATAGGATGGTGTAGCAATAGCGCCACTGTACAATATCAGGCCACTGTGATACTGCACCTAAAATAAACAATCATGTTTAAGGTGATACACTTTTCAGCAATGGGACTGGCCTTATTTTATTCAAGGGAATAAACCCTAAAACCTATGTTTTTACATTTTAAGTATTACTATATCTTTAATTTACTTAATTAACTGTGATTAGAGCTCATTGGTCTTGTATTCAGACACCATGTTAGCTTGTCTCAGTCCTTTTATAGACAATTGTAGATAATGATTTCAAGATTACTATAGTAATGGGAACTTCTGGTCCTGACAGGGTTAACCTCATTGATCCCCATTCAGTTTCAAGGTGTTGGTGTCCGTTAAGAACCATGTAGAGTAAGTAAAGGTATTGTCAGGCAAATAAGCCGCACCATATGTGGCAAATAAATATACCAACTAATTTAAAGGGGTAATAATATTAAAAATTTAAAAATGTATATATATAAGTGCCTACATCCATCCTTTGCATATAATATATCTATGTCTATCTATCTATCTATCTATCTATCCATCTATCTACTTACAGATTCTCCACAGGTTAGTATTATAGGCTTGTGACATCATGGCTTGCAAATGTCAGAACTCTACAGTTGACTGCATTATACAACTTCTGGGCACTGGCGTAATTATAGGGGTCGCACCGGCAACCGGGTCCGTCACTCCAGGGGCCCGGCCGCCCTCTGAGACTCCTCCGCCTGGTGCCCACAATCTCCTTCGGCACTCTAGCAATGCAGAGTGCTGGGAGATGACATCATCTCCCCGCGCTCTGCATTACAGAAGAGGACCGCTCAGGAGCTCAACACGCAAACCCGTCTCTCCTGCCACTCCACTGGACTACCAGGAATTGGGAGATAGGAGATGGGGGCATTCTGGAGACTGGGGGTGGCATGGTGGAGGGCCTGGGGACAAATGTGGTCAGGGGTGGGGGGGCCCATGACACTTCTTGCACGAGGGCCCTGAGGGTTCTAGTTATGCCTCTGCTTAGGGGAGCTGGGATGATATTTTGAATAAAACCCTGCAGCCCTCCAGCTGTTGATGGACTACAACGCCATCATTTTCAGCCAGTCATCTGTTTTCATGACGGCTGTACAGCCACATGGTTGTTCATCCTCTGATTTACATCCCCTTTCTCTCTTGTATGACCCCCCTCTCCCTTATTTGAATATATACTGGCGATTCCTCTCTAAATCAGGTGCTGTAATAAATTCTAAGATCCTACTCCCTGCCTAAAGTTATTTACTCATCTATGTGCATCGAATTCCACCACTTTCCACACCTTGGCAAGGATAATGAGGAGTTTGTGACTAATGCCATTTGGGCGGCGCTGTCGAATTCATACATTCTCTCCTCCATGTGTAACTTCTGCACTTACCTACTGAACTTGTTAAGTGGGTCCAATCCAATGCTAGTTGGTATTGCCTGCTCCTGTGACAATCCTAAAGAAGAAACTTGAATAATAAGAAAAATCCTATTATGATAATATTATTATACTATTAATAGCGCAAAAGGGAAAAGAATGAGGTTTGAAATGTGTAAATAAATTGATCCAAGTTGACAATTAGTTGGATGACTCCTTCAGTGAACAGCTGCAATTCTCACTGTTCAGCCTGGTCACTTGACCATAAATCTTCATAGAATGGTGCCACAAAGACTTATAATACAGGCTTGTGACATCATAGCTTCCAACTGTCAAAACTGTACATTTCACTACAGTACACAATTTCAGAGTGCTGGGATTACATGTCGAATAAAATCCTGCAGCCCTTCAGTTTATGATGGACTACAACTCCATAATTTTCAGCCAACCATCTGTTTTCATAACAGCTGGACAGCCACATGTTTGTACATCACCTTATTTACATCCTCACTCTCTTCTATGATCTCTCTCTCCCTTGGGTGAATGTATAATGGTGATTCTTCTCTTAATCAGGTGCTGGAATAAATTCTAAGACCCTACCCCCTGGCTAAAGTCAATTTATTCCTCTATCTGTGCCAGATTCCACCCCTTTCCGCAGCTTGCTCCAAGGCAAGTACAATGCGGAGTTTGTGACTAATGCCATTTGAGCGGACTTGGGGCATTCATAAATTCACTCCCCCATGTGTAACTTCTCACTTACCTACTGAACTTGTTAAGAGGGTCCAATACACTCCTAGCTGGTATATCCGACAACTGTGAAAATCCTTATATAGAAACACAAATAATAACAATAATCCTATTATACTAATACTATTAATAACACAAAAGGGAAAGGTTTGAAATAGGTAAATAAATTGATACAAGTTGATAATTATTTTGATGAATCCTCCATTGATCAGCTGCAGTTTGCTCTATTCAGCCTGGTCAGTTGACAATAAATCTCCAAAGGATTATGTAGCAAAAGCTTCACTGTACAGTTTCAGGCCACTGTGATACTGATCCTAAAAAAACATTACATTTGAGCTATAATAACTTTTCAATAAAACACATTTAAGCAGTGAGAGTACCCCTTTTTTTACTCAGAGGGTGTATGAATCACTACATCCATCCTTTGCACATACTGTAACGACGTCTATCTATCTATCTATCTATCTATCTATCTATCTATCTATCTACATATACATAATGATACTATGTATCACTAATCCTATTAATAACACAAAGGGAAATGTCAGAATGATCAGTTGACAATAAATCTCCGTAGGATGATGTAGCAAAAGCTTCACTGTACAGTTTCAGGCCACTGTGATACTGAACCTAAAAATTTACTTTTGAGCTATAATAACATTTCAATAAAACACATTTAAGCACTGGGAGTACCCCTTTTTTTACTCAGAGGGTGTATGAATGCCTGCATCCATCCTACCTGCACATAATGTATCTACATAGGGATTGATAGATAGATAGATAGATAGATAGATAGATAGATAGATAGATAGATAAATAGATAGATACATAGATAGATAGATAGATACATAGATAGATTCCCCTTAAACTTGTAATACAGACTTGTGACAACGTGGTTTCCAAATTTTACAGTGTATCATCTGTATTTATAACAACTGGACAGACACATGTTTGTACACCTCGTGAATTACATCCTCTCTCTTCAATTACCTCCCTCTCCCTTGGGTGAATTTCTACTGGCGATTCCTCTCTAACTCAGGTGCTGGAATAAATTCTAGCATGCTATCCCCTGCCTAACGTCAATTTACTTCTCTATGTGTGCCAAATTCCACCTCTCTCCACAGCTTGCACCAAGGCAAGTACAATGCACAGTTTGTGACAAATGCCATTTGGTCGGCGCTGGCGAATTCATACATTCACTTCTCCATGTCTAACGTCTGCACTTACCTAATGAACTTGTTAAGTGAGTCCAATCCAGTTATAGTTGATATCAGCAGCTCCTTTGAAAATCCTAATAAGGAGACATGAATAATAAAAATAGTCCTATTATACTAACATTATTATACTATTAATAACACAAAATGGAAAAAGGTGATGTTTGAAATTGGTAAATAAACTGATACAAGAAGTAAATTATTTAGATGAATCCTCCAGTGATCAGCTGCAGCTCTCTTTCTGTTCTGCCTGGTCAGTTGAACATAAATATCCATAGGATGGTGTAGCAATAGCGCCACTGTACAATATCAGGCCACTGTGATACTGCACCTAAAATAAACAATCATGTTTAAGGTGATACACCTTTCAGCAATGGGACTGGCCTTGTTTTATTCAAGGGAATAAACCCTAAAACCTATGTTTTTACATTTTAAGTATTACTATATCTTGAATTACTTAATTAACTGTGATTAGAGCTCATTGGTCTTGTATTCAGACACCATGTTAGCTTGTCTCAGTCCTTTTATAGACAATTATAGATAATGATTTCTAGATTACTGTAGTAATGGGAACTTCTGGTCCTTACAGGGTTAACCTAATTTATCCCCATTCAGTTTCAAGGTGTTGGTGTCCGTTAAGAACCATGTAGAGTAAGTAAAGGAATTGTCAGGCAAATCAGCCGCACCATATGTGGCAAATAAATATACCAACTAATTTAAAGGGGTAATAATATTAAAAATTAAAACATTTATATATATGAGTGCCTACATCCATCCTTTGCATATAATATATCTATGTTTGTCTATCTATCTATCTATCTATCTATCTATCTATCTATCTATCCATCTATCTATCTACTTACAGATTCTCCACGGGTTAGTATTACAGGCTTGTGACATCATGGCTTGCAAATGTCAGAACTCTACAGTTGACTGCATTATACAACTTCAGGGCACTGGCGTAATTATAGGGGTCGCACCGGCAACCGGGTCCGTCACTCCAGGGGCCCGGCCGCCCTCTGAGACTCCTCCGCCTGGTGCTCACAATCTCCTTCGGCACTCTAGCAATGTAGAGCGCTGGGAGATTAAATCATCTCCCCGCACTCTGCATTACAGAAGAGGACCACGCAGGAGCTCAACACGCAAACCCGTCTCTCCTGCCACTCCACTGGACTACCAGGAATTGGGAGATAGGAGATGGGGGCATTCTGGAGACTGGGGGTGGCATGGTGGAGGGCCTGGGGACAAATGTGGTCAGGGGTGGGGGGGCCCATGACACTTCTTGCACGAGGGCCCTGAGGGTTCTAGTTATGCCTCTGCTTAGGGGAGCTGGGATGATATTTTGAATAAAACCCTGCAGCCCTCCAGCTGTTGATGGACTACAACGCCATCATTTTCAGTCAGTCATCTGTTTTCATGACGGCTGTACAGCCACATGGTTGTTCATCCTCTGATTTACATCCCCTTTCTCTCTTGTATGACCCCCCTCTCCCTTATGTGAATATATACTGGCGATTCCTCTCTAAATCAGGTGCTGTAATAAATTCTAAGACCCTACTCCCTGCCTTAAGTTATTTACTCATCTATGTGCATCGAATTCCACCCCTAACCACACCTTGGCAAGGATAATGAGGAGTTTGTGACAAATGCCATTTGGGCGGCACTGTCGAATTCATACATTCTCTCCCCCATGTGTAACTTCTGCACTTACCTACTGAACTTGTTAAGTGGGTCCAATCCAATGCTAGTTGGTATCGCCTGCTCCTGTGACAATCCTAAAGAAGAAACTTGAATAATAAGAAAAATACTATTATGATAATATTATTATACTATAAATAGCGCAAAAGGGAAAAGAATGAGGTTTGAAATGTGTAAATAAATTGATACAAGTTGACAATTAGTTGGATGACTCCTTCAGTGAACAGCTGCAACTCTCACTGTTCAGCCTGGTCACTTGACCATAAATCTTCATAGAATGGTGCCCCAAAGACTTATAATACAGGCTTGTGACATCATAGCTTCCAACTGTCAAAACTGTACATTTCACTACAGTACACAATTTCAGAGTGCTGGGATTACATGTCGAATAAAATCCTGCAGCCCTTCAGCTTATGATGGACTACAACTCCATAATTTTCTGCCAACCAACTGTTTTCATAACAGCTGGACAGCCACATGTTTGTACATCACCTTATTTACATCCTCACTCTCTTCTATGACCTCCCTCTCCCTTGGGTGAATGTATAATGGTGATTCTTCTCTAAATCAGGTGCTGGAATAAATTCTAAGACCCTACCCCCTGGCTAAAGTCAATTTATTCCTCTATCTGTGCCAGATTCCACCCCTTTCCGCAGCTTGCTCCAAGGCAAGTACAATGCGAAATTTGTGACTAATGCCATTTGAGCGGACTTGGGGCATTCATAAATTCACTCCCCCATGTGTAACTTCTCACTTACCTACTGAACTTGTTAAGAGGGTCCAATACACTCCTAGCTGGTATCTCCGGCAACTGTGAAAATCCTTATATAGAAACACAAATAATAACAATAATCCTATTATACTAATACTATTAATAACACAAAATGGAAAGGTTTGAAATAGGTAAATAAATTGATACAAGTTGATAATTATTTTGATGAATCCTCCATTGATCAGCTGTAGCTTGCTCTGTTCAGCCTGGTCAGTTGACAATAAATTTCCATCGATGATGTAGCAAAAGCTTCACTGTACAGTTTCAGGTCACTGTGATACTAATCCTAAAAAAATATTACATTTGAGCTATAATAACTTTTCAATAAAACACATTTAAGCAGTGAGAGTACCCCTTTTTTTACTCAGAGGGTGTATGAATCACTACATCCATCCTTTGCACATACTGTAACGACGTCTATCTATCTATCTATCTATCTATCTATCTATCTATCTATCTATCGATCTATCTATCTATCTATCTATCTATCTATCTATCTATCTATCTACATATACATAATGATACTATGTATCACTAATCCTATTAATAACACAAAAGGGAAATGTCAGCCTGATCAGTTGACAATAAATCTCCATAGGATGATGTAGCAAAAGCTTCACTGTACAGTTTCAGGCCACTGTGATACTGAACCTAAAAATTTACTTTTGAGCTATAATAACATTTCAATAAAACACATTTAAGCACTGGGAGTACCCCTTTTTTTACTCAGAGCGTGTATGAATGCCTGCATCCATCCTACCTGCACATAATGTATCTACATAGGGATTGATAGATAGATAGATAGATAGATAGATAGATAGATAGATAGATAGATAGATTCCCCTTAAACTTGTAATACAGACTTGTGACAACGTGGTTTCCAAATTTTACAGTGTATCATCTGTATTTATAACAACTGGACAGACACATGTTTGTACACCTCGTGAGTTTCATCCTCTCTTTTCAATGACCTCCCTCTCCCTTGGGTGAATTTATACTGGCGATTCCTCTCTAACTCAGGTGCTGGAATAAATTCTAGCATGCTATCCCCTGCCTAACGTCAATTTACTCCTCTATGTGTGCCAAATTCCACCTCTCTCCACAGCTTGCACCAAGGCAAGTACAATGCACAGTTTGTGACTAATGCCATTTGGGCGGCGCTGGCGAATTCATACATTCACTTCTCCATGTCTAACTTCTGCTCTTACCTAATGAACTTGTTAAGTGAGTCCAATCCAGTTATAGTTGATATCACCAGCTCCTGTGAAAATCCTAATAAAGAGACATGAATAATAAAAATAGTCCTATTATACTAAAATTATTATACTATTAATAACACAAAAAGGAAAAAGGTGATGTTTGAAATTGGTAAATAAACTGATACAAGAAGTAAATTAATTAGATGAATCCTCCAGTGATCAGCTGCAGCTCTCTTTCTGTTCTGCTTGGTCAGTTGACCATAAATATCCATAGGATGGTGTAGCAGTAGCGCCACTGTACAATATCAGGCCACTGTGATACTGCACCTAAAATAAACAATCATGTTTAAGGTGATACACTTTTCAGCAATGGGACTGGCCTTATTTTATTCAAGGGAATAAACCCTAAAACCTATGTTTTTACATTTTAAGTATTACTATATCTTTAATTTACTTAATTAACTGTGATTAGAGCTCATTGGTCTTGTATTCAGACACCATGTTAGCTTGTCTCAGTCCTTTTATAGACAATTGTAGATAATGATTTCAAGATTACTATAGTAATGGGAACTTCTGGTCCTGACAGGGTTAACCTCATTGATCCCCATTCAGTTTCAAGGTGTTGGTGTCCGTTAAGAACCATGTAGAGTAAGTAAAGGTATTGTCAGGCAAATAAGCCGCACCATATGTGGCAAATAAATATACCAACTAATTTAAAGGGGTAATAATATTAAAAATTTAAAAATGTATATATATAAGTGCCTACATCCATCCTTTGCATATAATATATCTATGTCTATCTATCTATCTATCTATCTATCTATCTATCCATCTATCTACTTACAGATTCTCCACAGGTTAGTATTATAGGCTTGTGACATCATGGCTTGCAAATGTCAGAACTCTACAGTTGACTGCATTATACAACTTCTGGGCACTGGCGTAATTATAGGGGTCGCACCGGCAACCGGGTCCATCACTCCAGGGGCCCGGCCGCCCTCTGAGACTCCTCCGCCTGGTGCCCACAATCTCCTTCGGCACTCTAGCAATGCAGAGTGCTGGGAGATGACATCATCTCCCCGCGCTCTGCATTACAGAAGAGGACCGCTCAGGAGCTCAACACGCAAACCCGTCTCTCCTGCCACTCCACTGGACTACCAGGAATTGGGAGATAGGAGATGGGGGCATTCTGGAGACTGGGGGTGGCATGGTGGAGGGCCTGGGGACAAATGTGGTCAGGGGTGGGGGGGCCCATGACACTTCTTGCACGAGGGCCCTGAGGGTTCTAGTTATGCCTCTGCTTAGGGGAGCTGGGATGATATTTTGAATAAAACCCTGCAGCCCTCCAGCTGTTGATGGACTACAACGCCATCATTTTCAGCCAGTCATCTGTTTTCATGACGGCTGTACAGCCACATGGTTGTTCATCCTCTGATTTACATCCCCTTTCTCTCTTGTATGACCCCCCTCTCCCTTATTTGAATATATACTGGCGATTCCTCTCTAAATCAGGTGCTGTAATAAATTCTAAGATCCTACTCCCTGCCTAAAGTTATTTACTCATCTATGTGCATCGAATTCCACCACTTTCCACACCTTGGCAAGGATAATGAGGAGTTTGTGACTAATGCCATTTGGGCGGCGCTGTCGAATTCATACATTCTCTCCTCCATGTGTAACTTCTGCACTTACCTACTGAACTTGTTAAGTGGGTCCAATCCAATGCTAGTTGGTATTGCCTGCTCCTGTGACAATCCTAAAGAAGAAACTTGAATAATAAGAAAAATCCTATTATGATAATATTATTATACTATTAATAGCGCAAAAGGGAAAAGAATGAGGTTTGAAATGTGTAAATAAATTGATCCAAGTTGACAATTAGTTGGATGACTCCTTCAGTGAACAGCTGCAATTCTCACTGTTCAGCCTGGTCACTTGACCATAAATCTTCATAGAATGGTGCCACAAAGACTTATAATACAGGCTTGTGACATCATAGCTTCCAACTGTCAAAACTGTACATTTCACTACAGTACACAATTTCAGAGTGCTGGGATTACATGTCGAATAAAATCCTGCAGCCCTTCAGTTTATGATGGACTACAACTCCATAATTTTCAGCCAACCATCTGTTTTCATAACAGCTGGACAGCCACATGTTTGTACATCACCTTATTTACATCCTCACTCTCTTCTATGATCTCTCTCTCCCTTGGGTGAATGTATAATGGTGATTCTTCTCTTAATCAGGTGCTGGAATAAATTCTAAGACCCTACCCCCTGGCTAAAGTCAATTTATTCCTCTATCTGTGCCAGATTCCACCCCTTTCCGCAGCTTGCTCCAAGGCAAGTACAATGCGGAGTTTGTGACTAATGCCATTTGAGCGGACTTGGGGCATTCATAAATTCACTCCCCCATGTGTAACTTCTCACTTACCTACTGAACTTGTTAAGAGGGTCCAATACACTCCTAGCTGGTATATCCGACAACTGTGAAAATCCTTATATAGAAACACAAATAATAACAATAATCCTATTATACTAATACTATTAATAACACAAAAGGGAAAGGTTTGAAATAGGTAAATAAATTGATACAAGTTGATAATTATTTTGATGAATCCTCCATTGATCAGCTGCAGTTTGCTCTATTCAGCCTGGTCAGTTGACAATAAATCTCCAAAGGATTATGTAGCAAAAGCTTCACTGTACAGTTTCAGGCCACTGTGATACTGATCCTAAAAAAACATTACATTTGAGCTATAATAACTTTTCAATAAAACACATTTAAGCAGTGAGAGTACCCCTTTTTTTACTCAGAGGGTGTATGAATCACTACATCCATCCTTTGCACATACTGTAACGACGTCTATCTATCTATCTATCTATCTATCTATCTATCTATCTATCTATCTACATATACATAATGATACTATGTATCACTAATCCTATTAATAACACAAAGGGAAATGTCAGAATGATCAGTTGACAATAAATCTCCGTAGGATGATGTAGCAAAAGCTTCACTGTACAGTTTCAGGCCACTGTGATACTGAACCTAAAAATTTACTTTTGAGCTATAATAACATTTCAATAAAACACATTTAAGCACTGGGAGTACCCCTTTTTTTACTCAGAGGGTGTATGAATGCCTGCATCCATCCTACCTGCACATAATGTATCTACATAGGGATTGATAGATAGATAGATAGATAGATAGATAGATAGATAGATAGATAAATAGATAGATACATAGATAGATAGATAGATACATAGATAGATTCCCCTTAAACTTGTAATACAGACTTGTGACAACGTGGTTTCCAAATTTTACAGTGTATCATCTGTATTTATAACAACTGGACAGACACATGTTTGTACACCTCGTGAATTACATCCTCTCTCTTCAATTACCTCCCTCTCCCTTGGGTGAATTTCTACTGGCGATTCCTCTCTAACTCAGGTGCTGGAATAAATTCTAGCATGCTATCCCCTGCCTAACGTCAATTTACTTCTCTATGTGTGCCAAATTCCACCTCTCTCCACAGCTTGCACCAAGGCAAGTACAATGCACAGTTTGTGACAAATGCCATTTGGTCGGCGCTGGCGAATTCATACATTCACTTCTCCATGTCTAACGTCTGCACTTACCTAATGAACTTGTTAAGTGAGTCCAATCCAGTTATAGTTGATATCAGCAGCTCCTTTGAAAATCCTAATAAAGAGACATGAATAATAAAAATAGTCCTATTATACTAACATTATTATACTATTAATAACACAAAATGGAAAAAGGTGATGTTTGAAATTGGTAAATAAACTGATACAAGAAGTAAATTATTTAGATGAATCCTCCAGTGATCAGCTGCAGCTCTCTTTCTGTTCTGCCTGGTCAGTTGAACATAAATATCCATAGGATGGTGTAGCAATAGCGCCACTGTACAATATCAGGCCACTGTGATACTGCACCTAAAATAAACAATCATGTTTAAGGTGATACACCTTTCAGCAATGGGACTGGCCTTGTTTTATTCAAGGGAATAAACCCTAAAACCTATGTTTTTACATTTTAAGTATTACTATATCTTGAATTACTTAATTAACTGTGATTAGAGCTCATTGGTCTTGTATTCAGACACCATGTTAGCTTGTCTCAGTCCTTTTATAGACAATTATAGATAATGATTTCTAGATTACTATAGTAATGGGAACTTCTGGTCCTTACAGGGTTAACCTAATTTATCCCCATTCAGTTTCAAGGTGTTGGTGTCCGTTAAGAACCATGTAGAGTAAGTAAAGGAATTGTCAGGCAAATCAGCCGCACCATATGTGGCAAATAAATATACCAACTAATTTAAAGGGGTAATAATATTAAAAATTAAAACATTTATATATATGAGCGCCTACATCCATCCTTTGCATATAATATATCTATGTTTGTCTATCTATCTATCTATCTATCTATCTATCTATCTATCTATCCATCTATCTATCTACTTACAGATTCTCCACGGGTTAGTATTACAGGCTTGTGACATCATGGCTTGCAAATGTCAGAACTCTACAGTTGACTGCATTATACAACTTCAGGGCACTGGCGTAATTATAGGGGTCGCACCGGCAACCGGGTCCGTCACTCCAGGGGCCCGGCCGCCCTCTGAGACTCCTCCGCCTGGTGCTCACAATCTCCTTCGGCACTCTAGCAATGTAGAGCGCTGGGAGATTAAATCATCTCCCCGCACTCTGCATTACAGAAGAGGACCACGCAGGAGCTCAACACGCAAACCCGTCTCTCCTGCCACTCCACTGGACTACCAGGAATTGGGAGATAGGAGATGGGGGCATTCTGGAGACTGGGGGTGGCATGGTGGAGGGCCTGGGGACAAATGTGGTCAGGGGTGGGGGGGCCCATGACACTTCTTGCACGAGGGCCCTGAGGGTTCTAGTTATGCCTCTGCTTAGGGGAGCTGGGATGATATTTTGAATAAAACCCTGCAGCCCTCCAGCTGTTGATGGACTACAACGCCATCATTTTCAGTCAGTCATCTGTTTTCATGACGGCTGTACAGCCACATGGTTGTTCATCCTCTGATTTACATCCCCTTTCTCTCTTGTATGACCCCCCTCTCCCTTATGTGAATATATACTGGCGATTCCTCTCTAAATCAGGTGCTGTAATAAATTCTAAGACCCTACTCCCTGCCTTAAGTTATTTACTCATCTATGTGCATCGAATTCCACCCCTAACCACACCTTGGCAAGGATAATGAGGAGTTTGTGACAAATGCCATTTGGGCGGCACTGTCGAATTCATACATTCTCTCCCCCATGTGTAACTTCTGCACTTACCTACTGAACTTGTTAAGTGGGTCCAATCCAATGCTAGTTGGTATCGCCTGCTCCTGTGACAATCCTAAAGAAGAAACTTGAATAATAAGAAAAATACTATTATGATAATATTATTATACTATAAATAGCGCAAAAGGGAAAAGAATGAGGTTTGAAATGTGTAAATAAATTGATACAAGTTGACAATTAGTTGGATGACTCCTTCAGTGAACAGCTGCAACTCTCACTGTTCAGCCTGGTCACTTGACCATAAATCTTCATAGAATGGTGCCCCAAAGACTTATAATACAGGCTTGTGACATCATAGCTTCCAACTGTCAAAACTGTACATTTCACTACAGTACACAATTTCAGAGTGCTGGGATTACATGTCGAATAAAATCCTGCAGCCCTTCAGCTTATGATGGACTACAACTCCATAATTTTCTGCCAACCAACTGTTTTCATAACAGCTGGACAGCCACATGTTTGTACATCACCTTATTTACATCCTCACTCTCTTCTATGACCTCCCTCTCCCTTGGGTGAATGTATAATGGTGATTCTTCTCTAAATCAGGTGCTGGAATAAATTCTAAGACCCTACCCCCTGGCTAAAGTCAATTTATTCCTCTATCTGTGCCAGATTCCACCCCTTTCCGCAGCTTGCTCCAAGGCAAGTACAATGCGAAATTTGTGACTAATGCCATTTGAGCAGACTTGGGGCATTCATAAATTCACTCCCCCATGTGTAACTTCTCACTTACCTACTGAACTTGTTAAGAGGGTCCAATCCAATCCTAACTGGTATCTCCGGCAACTGTGAAAATCCTTATATAGAAACACAAATAATAACAATAATCCTATTATACTAATACTATTAATAACACAAAATGGAAAGGTTTGAAATAGGTAAATAAATTGATACAAGTTGATAATTATTTTGATGAATCCTCCATTGATCAGCTGTAGCTTGCTCTGTTCAGCCTGGTCAGTTGACAATAAATTTCCATCGATGATGTAGCAAAAGCTTCACTGTACAGTTTCAGGTCACTGTGATACTAATCCTAAAAAAATATTAAATTTGAGCTATAATAACTTTTCAATAAAACACATTTAAGCAGTGAGAGTACCCCTTTTTTTACTCAGAGGGTGTATGAATCACTACATCCATCCTTTGCACATACTGTAACGACGTCTATCTATCTATCTATCTATCTATCTATCTATCTATCTATCTATCTATCTACATATACATAATGATACTATGTATCACTAATCCTATTAATAACACAAAAGGGAAATGTCAGCCTGATCAGTTGACAATAAATCTCCATAGGATGATGTAGCAAAAGCTTCACTGTACAGTTTCAGGCCACTGTGATACTGAACCTAAAAATTTACTTTTGAGCTATAATAACATTTCAATAAAACACATTTAAGCACTGGGAGTACCCCTTTTTTTACTCAGAGCGTGTATGAATGCCTGCATCCATCCTACCTGCACATAATGTATCTACATAGGGATTGATAGATAGATAGATAGATAGATAGATAGATAGATAGATAGATAGATAAATAGATAGATAGATAGATTCCCCTTAAACTTGTAATACAGACTTGTGACAACGTGGTTTCCAAATTTTACAGTGTATCATCTGTATTTATAACAACTGGACAGACACATGTTTGTACACCTCGTGAGTTTCATCCTCTCTTTTCAATGACCTCCCTCTCCCTTGGGTGAATTTATACTGGCGATTCCTCTCTAACTCAGGTGCTGGAATAAATTCTAGCATGCTATCCCCTGCCTAACGTCAATTTACTCCTCTATGTGTGCCAAATTCCACCTCTCTCCACAGCTTGCACCAAGGCAAGTACAATGCACAGTTTGTGACTAATGCCATTTGGGCGGCGCTGGCGAATTCATACATTCACTTCTCCATGTCTAACTTCTGCTCTTACCTAATGAACTTGTTAAGTGAGTCCAATCCAGTTATAGTTGATATCACCAGCTCCTGTGAAAATCCTAATAAAGAGACATGAATAATAAAAATAGTCCTATTATACTAAAATTATTATACTATTAATAACACAAAAAGGAAAAAGGTGATGTTTGAAATTGGTAAATAAACTGATACAAGAAGTAAATTAATTAGATGAATCCTCCAGTGATCAGCTGCAGCTCTCTTTCTGTTCTGCTTGGTCAGTTGACCATAAATATCCATAGGATGGTGTAGCAATAGCGCCACTGTACAATATCAGGCCACTGTGATACTGCACCTAAAATAAACAATCATGTTTAAGGTGATACACTTTTCAGCAATGGGACTGGCCTTATTTTATTCAAGGGAATAAACCCTAAAACCTATGTTTTTACATTTTAAGTATTACTATATCTTTAATTTACTTAATTAACTGTGATTAGAGCTCATTGGTCTTGTATTCAGACACCATGTTAGCTTGTCTCAGTCCTTTTATAGACAATTGTAGATAATGATTTCAAGATTACTATAGTAATGGGAACTTCTGGTCCTGACAGGGTTAACCTCATTGATCCCCATTCAGTTTCAAGGTGTTGGTGTCCGTTAAGAACCATGTAGAGTAAGTAAAGGTATTGTCAGGCAAATAAGCCGCACCATATGTGGCAAATAAATATACCAACTAATTTAAAGGGGTAATAATATTAAAAATTAAAAAATGTATATATATAAGTGCCTACATCCATCCTTTGCATATAATATATCTATGTCTATCTATTTATCTATCTATCTATCTATCTATCTATCTATCCATCTATCTACTTACAGATTCTCCACAGGTTAGTATTATAGGCTTGTGACATCATGGCTTGCAAATGTCAGAACTCTACAGTTGACTGCATTATACAACTTCTGGGCACTGGCGTAATTATAGGGGTCGCACCGGCAACCGGGTCCGTCACTCCAGGGGCCCGGCCGCCCTCTGAGACTCCTCCGCCTGGTGCCCACAATCTCCTTCGGCACTCTAGCAATGCAGAGTGCTGGGAGATGACATCATCTCCCCGCGCTCTGCATTACAGAAGAGGACCGCGCAGGAGCTCAACACGCAAACCCGTCTCTCCTGCCACTCCACTGGACTACCAGGAATTGGGAGATAGGAGATGGGGGCATTCTGGAGACTGGGGGTGGCATGGTGGAGGGCCTGGGGACAAATGTGGTCAGGGGTGGGGGGCCCATGACACTTCTTGCACGAGGGCCCTGAGGGTTCTAGTTATGCCTCTGCTTAGGGGAGCTGGGATGATATTTTGAATAAAACCCTGCAGCCCTCAAGCTGTTGATGGACTACAACGCCATCATTTTCAGTCAGTCATCTGTTTTCATGACGGCTATACAGCCACATGGTTGTTCATCCTCTGATTTACATCCCCTTTCTCTCTTGTATGACCCCCCTCTCCCTTATGTGAATATATACTGGCGATTCCTCTCTAAATCAGGTGCTGTAATAAATTCTAAGACCCTACTCCCTGCCTAAAATTATTTACTCATCTATGTGCATCGAATTCCACCACTTTCCACACCTTGGCAAGGATAATGAGGAGATTGTGACTAATGCCATTTGGGCGGCGCTGTCGAATTCATACATTCTCTCCCCCATGTGTAACTTCTGTACTTACCTACTGAACTTGTTAAGTGGGTCCAATCCAATGCTAGTTGGTATCGCCTGCTCCTGTGACAATCCTAAAGAAATAACTTGAATAATAAGAAAAATCCTATTATGATAATATTATTATACTATTAATAGTGCAAAAGGGAAAAGAATGAGGTTTGAAATGTGTAAATAAATTGATACAAGTTGACAATCAGTTGGATGACTCCTTCAGTGAACAGCTGCAACTCTCACTGTTCAGCCTGGTCACTTGACCATAAATCTTCATAGAATGGTGCCCCAAAGACTTATAATACAGGCTTGTGACATCATAGCTTCCAACTGTCAAAACTGTACATTTCACTACAGTACACAATTTCAGAGTGCTGGGATTACATGTCAAATAAAATCCTGCAACCCTTCAGCTTATGATGGACTACAACTCCATAATTTTCAGCCAACCATCTGTTTTCATAACAGCTGGACAGCCACATGTTTGTACATCACCTTATTTACATCCTTTTTCTCTTCTATGATCTCTCTCTCCCTTGGGTGAATGTATAATGGTGATTCTTCTCTAAATCAGGTGCTGGAATAAATTCTAAGACCCTACCCCCTGGCTAAAGTCAATTTATTCCTCTATCTGTGCCAGATTCCACCCCTTTCCGCAGCTTGCTCCAAGGCAAGTACAATGCGGAGTTTGTGACTAATGCCATTTGAGCAGACTTGGGGCATTCATAAATTCACTCCCCATGTGTAAGTTCTCACTTACCTACTGAACTTGTTAAGAGGGTCCAATCCAATCCTAACTGGTATCGCCGGCTCCTGTGAAAATCCAAAGATTGAGACATAAATAATAACAATAATCCTAATATACTAAAATTATTATACTATTATTAACACAAAACAGAAAAGGAAAAGTTTTAAATGGGTAAATATATTGATACAAGTCAATAATTAGTTGGATGAATTCTTCAGTAATCAGCTGCAGGTCTCTCTGTTAAGCCTTGTCAGTTGACCTTAAATCTCCGTAGGATGGTGTAGCAACAGCGCCACTGTACAATTTCAGGCCACTGTGATATTGCACCTAAATAAAATCATGTTTGAGGTGTAATAACTGTTGAATAAAACACCTTTTCGCAATGGAAGTGCCCTTGTTTTACTCAAGGGGATAAACACTACAAAATATTTTTGTTTTTACATTTTAAGTATAACTATCCCTTTATGTTATTTCATTTACTGTGATTAGTGCTAAATGCAGCTGTATACAGACAACCTGATGGCTTATATCAGTCTATTTATAGACAATTGTGGACAAGATTACTATTGTAATATGAACTTCTGGTTCTTAAAGCGTTAATCGTATTTCTCCCCATTTAATTTGTAGGCAGTAATGTTCCTTTAAAGACCAAACGGAGAAAGTAAACGTGGAACAGTTGTCAGGCAAAGAAACCGCACCATATGGGACGAATAAAATAAAGAGATAGTAATATGCAACATTAAGAAAAATATATATGTTTTAGGCTTTATCGCCCTGAGTAAAACAAGGATACCCTGTTACGGTTTTCTGACACTCAGACCAGGGTATGAAGTAAAAACACAGTTTTATTGAATCAGCATAATAGAACAGTGTCCCTAGGGGCCAGCACAGGCATAGACAGTATTGACAAATACAGAAAAAGTAAGTGCAATACAAAGATAGGAGTATATGTATATATGTAGACTGGGGATAACCCCAAAGGGTTAACAGGAGCAACTGGAATAACTCATTCTTAGATTGGCCAACGCACAGGATATGATAACAGTCTCTGGCTAACAGTCTCTGAATGGTGAGAAAGGAGTAAAGTGTCTGCACTGAATCACTCTCAAGGTAGAAAATGGGAGCACACCTATTGCCCAGAGCCGAGCCAATACCACCACAGTGGGCTTAGGAGGAATGCCACTGCCAGAGCTGAAGTAACCAGAACCTGAATCGCCCTTAACGTGAATTAGTAGCAACCCTGCGTGTCCCAGCTGGATTGTGCCCAGATACCCCTAGGATGCCAAGATAGACGATTACTGCACAAGCTACAATGAGCCGAAGCACTGGGAAGTGCAGGAGATAACGTACATCCTGAGCGTATGTGAGCCAGAGCCAGGACACCCTTCCGGTGCCGCACAGAATCCTCACTGCAAGAGCGGACAGACTACCAGCGCCAGCCGGCGCGGTCATGGTGCACACCGAACACCGGACAGACAGTGCTCTGCAAGTGATAGTATGGCTTGGTCTTAAGGCACTGAGAGAAGCTGCTCGAAGGGTAACCAGAGGCTTGGCAAGCAATATGTGAGGCACGTAACCAGAGACTACAGGCACTGCATGGGTTAGTCTGGTTCTGTACAGGAGAGAACAGCTCAGCAGACAGCGGATGGCAAAGCAACCACAGGCTACAGCTCAGAAGAGAGAGAGAGGATCAGCGAGATACTAAACAGTTCAGAATGTCACCAGAGCGACCGGAGCAACACAGGAACACCAGAACAGCACACAGGACAGGAGCGTCAACCGGAACCGGATCGATACGGCAGCAGGAACATCAGCCGGAGAACGAAGCAATCACGGAGCTGGGTCATCAGCCAGAACCGGGTCGACCATGGAGCAGAGTCGTCAGCCGGAATCGGGTCAATCACGGAGCAGGGTCGTCAGCCAGGACCAGGTCAATCACGGAGCAGGGTCGTCAGCCAGAACCGGGTCAATCACAGAACAGGGTCGTCAGCCAGAACCGGGTCAATCACGGAGCAGGATCAGAAGAGAAGTCAGACAAGCCGGATTGGTACACAGGAGACACTGGAACTCAGCAACGAGGCGCAGGATCAGGAACACCACGAAAGGGCAACTGACAAGTGCCCAAGAGCCAGTATAAAAAGGAACATCCTGGGCGGGCCAATCAGCCTCCTCCAATGCAAAGGTAACACCGTCAAAGATTGACAGGTATCACAGTGCCTGTGATCTAGCTGTCACTCTCTTCTATGGATGAGGGTGATTTGTTCACTTGGTTTGGCCCGCCCCTTGGTTTCCTTTTTATACCTGACTATTCCATCTGTCAGGTGCCCTTTCGTGGTGTTTCTGAGCCAGTTGTTCTGTTGCTGCGTTTCTGATTCCTGTGTACCGATTTGGCTTGCCCTGACCATTCTCCAGTGTTCCTGCTTGTGTATGACCCGGCTCGTCTGACTACCTCCTCCGGACCTCGACTCTGCTTGGCTGACGTTCCTGCTTGTGTATGATCCTGCTTGTACGACTACCTCCTATGTGCTCCGATCCGGCCTGGCTGACTTCCTCCTGCAAGATCAACCTACAGCGTGTTCCAGAAGACCTACGTTCCGGTTGTCGCCGTCGCGACATTATCATCCACTGTTCCAGTACTTGTGTGGCTGTCTTGCCTGGTGTTACTTCGTGCAGTGCAGTGTTACAATTGTGCAGAGCTGTGTACGCCTCACTCAGACAGTAGTGCTGTGCTACTGCAGAAAAGCGTTGTGTAAACGTGCCTTTTAACCCTACCAGTGCTGCCTCGGTCCCACTCTCCTTACTCCAGTGTGAGCCTCGTTCCTAGTGATACTCCTGCTGAGTTGGCCGCTCTCCGTCGGCAACTCGGTACCATCCCAGTAGAGTATTCACTTCCGATTAGGCCGGTTGGGCGCTTTGGCTCTCTCTCTCTATCTCGTTGTATACACTGGGCGATTCCGTTATACCGAGTGGTGACGGGCACAGGCTTCAGTACTAGCATTCCGGTACTACTTCAGTTGGGCTATTGGCCCTGTCTCGTTATACTCAGTCCGGTAGAGTCTGAGGAGGCTTGGGAGCTCTTGCATTGCAGGCCGGTTTGATACACGCCCGTGGGGCTAATATCACTTGCACTAGCAGTAGCCATTCCAGTAGGTACGCCCGTGGGGGCTATTGGGCTCTGCTTTACTACACACCGTGGCGAGACAGTCCTTATCCACTTGATGGTGAACATTTCTTCAGCACAGCTTATCTACACCTCGGGCGTGCCAAACATCCACTCAAGAGACTGATCATAATCAAGGACTTAACCCTCTGTGGTTACCTTAAGCTCAGCTTACTTACACCCAGGGCGTGCCAAACAGTTCCTTGTGAAACTGTTATTAATCAAGGACTTAACCCTCTGGGGTTATACCCCTTCCTCTGCGGTACATTTGTACTTGTATTCCGTTTGTGCATCTACATTTGTATTTTCCAGTCACTATCGTTGATGTACACCCAACCGCCACTAGAGGGCGACCTTATGTGTTATTATTGCTAAATAAAACTGTGTTTTATTCTACATACTGGTCTGAGCGTCTTTAAAAACCGTGACAACAGGGAATCACGTGGACCGTGATAGTACCCCCCTCTCAAAGACCCCCTCCCCTGACAGAGGGTCTCGGCTTCTGAGGATATTTAGAATGAAAGTTGCGCAACAATCATGGAGCATGAAGGTCCTTGTGGTCTACCCAAGAGCGCTCCTCAGGCCAGTACCCTTTCCAGTGGACCAAATATTGCAACTTGCCTCTAAATCTCCTGGAGTCAATAATGCTCTGAGCTTCGTATTCCTCTTGGCCCTGCACATCCACTGGCCCAGGAACCACCGGAGTGGTAGTATAGCGGTTGCAAACCAAGGGCTTCAATAATGACACATGGAACACATTGTGACTACGCATAGTATTAGGAAGCTCCAATGCGTATGCCACAGGATTGATCTTGCGAATAATCTTAAATGGCCCAATGAACCGGGGGGCCAGTTTGTTCGAAGGCACTTGCAGGTTGAGATTCCTGGAGGAAAGCCATACACTGTCCCCAACCTGGAAGGAAACCGCTGGCAGCCGTCTGCGATTGGCATGCCGCTGATGTCTGTGGAAGGACTGACTGAGGGACCTTTGTACCTGTGCCCAAGTGGAGCGGAGCTGCTCCATGTGCTCATCCAGAGCCGGAATCTGTTGGGACTGAAATGAGTCTGGGAGTAGACAGGGTTGGAACCCATAATTAACAAGGAATGGAGAGCTCCCAGACGATGAATTAACCGCACAGTTCCTGGCGAACTCTGCCCACGGCAACAAGTCGGCCCAGTTATCATGATGATCAGTCACAAAGCAGCGTAAAAACTGCTCCAGTCCCTGATTGGTATGCTCAGCGGCCCCGTTGGTCTGGGGATGGTAGGCGGAGGAAAATGACAATTGAATGCCCATCTGGCCACAGAATGCCCTCCAGAATCTTGACACGAATTGACTCCCCCGGTCTGACACTATCACTCTGGGAACCCCGTGCCAGCGGAATACTTCTCTGGCAAAAATTGTTGCCAATTCCTGGGCCGAAGGAAGGCCAGAGAGGGGCACGAAATGAGTCATTTTAGACAACCTATCTACCACCATCAGGATAAATGTATAACCCTTGGATATCGGCAGCTCTCCCAAAAAATCAATAAATATGTGGGACCAAGGACGATCACCATTCGGCACTGGTTGGAGCAGCCCCACTGGGAGATGTCTGGGAGTTTTAGCACGGGCACAGGTGGCACAAGCAGCAGTAAATTCAGAGCAGTCAGCTTTCAGAGAGGGCCACCAGAATGTTCGTGACAATGACCATGCCAATTGATCCCTGCCAATGTGCCCGGCTGCCTTAGATGAGTGATAGGTCTCGAGTAACCGGGTACGGAAAGGCTCGTCCACAAAGCACTTGCGAACTGGGGTTTCAGGAGGTGCCCGACCTTGTGATGCCAAGATTTGCTCTCCCAGTGGCGAAGTGATGCTGGTACGAATAGTAGCCAGAATCCTATCTGGCTGAATTATGGGAACCGGGGCCTCATCCCTCTCAATGTCTGTGCAAAATTGTCTAGAAAGAGCATCTGCCCTAATGTTCTTGGACCCTGGCAAGTATGATACTATGAAGTTAAATCTGGACAAAAATAGGGCCCATCGAGCCTGGCGAGATGACAGCCTTTTGGCCTCAGATAGGTAAATCAAGTTCTTAAGGTCCGTGATGATTAGAACTGGGGTTCTTGTGCCTTCCAGAAGATGTCGCCATTCTTTTAATGCCAAGATGATAGCCAACAATTCCCTATCACCAATTTCGTAATGGCTTTGGGCACTAGAAAGTTTCTTGGAAAAGAACCCACATGGTCTTAAGTTACCCCCTTCCTTGGGGCGTTGGGAGAGAACTTGTAACGGTTGTTTAGGACACTCTTTATTTTAGAATAAAATAATGCAAAGGTTCGCCCTCTAGTGGCGGTAGGTAATACACAGGCAGTGTAGACTGATAGATTACAAGTGTAAATGCACAATAATATTACATGTACAAATACTAAGCAATTGAGTGGGATATAACCCCAAAGAGTTAAGAACTTGATAACAGTCAGTCTCAGATGTGGATGTTTGGCACGCCCTGGGTGTTATAAGGCTGCGCTGATAGACAAAGTTCACCATGTACTGGAGACTGGACTGCCTCGCCCAAGTGTTCGGATATTAAGCAGAACAGGAATCCACTTAGCCCCCTCGGGCGTAACTACTGGAACTGCTTTGGTTAGTGCAAGTGAAAATAGCCCCCACGGGCGTAACGGGAACCGGCCTGCAATGCAAGAGCTTTTAAGCCTCCTCAGACTTCACCGGATACTGGAGTATGAAGTGCTAGAGCCAATAGCCCCCACGGGCGTAGTTACCGGATTCCCTAGCGCTGAAGCCTTTAACTGCCACCACTCTGTATAACGGATATCGCCCAGTAATCGACACTAGGAGAGAGCCTTAGGCACCCAACCGGCCCAAAAGACGTGACTACTCTGCAATGGAGAAATAGAGTTGCTGACGGTGAGCGGCCAACTCAGCAGGAGTATCACTGATAACGAGGCTAGTACTGGAGGTAGAGAGAGTGAGACCGAGGCAGCACTGCTAGGGTTAATAAGCACGTTTACTCGAGGCTTCAGCGAACCAGCAAGGCTCTGCAATGTGAGGAAGGCGTACTGAGACACACACAGCTCTGCACGGGTAACAATACGCTGCACTGATCATGGGTAACACCAGGCAAAGCAGTCACACAGAAACTGGCAACCAACTGGAACGCAGGTCACTGGAACAAGCTGGAAATCGATGTTCGGAGCAGGAAGTCAGCCGGGCCGAGTTGGAGCACGTAGGAGGTAGTCATACAAGCCGGGTCATACACAAGCAGGAACGTCAGCCAAGCCGGGTCAGGATCCAAGGGTGGTACGCAGTCGGGCCGGATCATACACAGACAGGAACACTGGAGAATAGTCAGGACAAGCCGATTCGGTACACAGGAATCCAGAACATAGGAACACAGCAACAGCACGACTGGCTCAGAAACACCACGAAAGGGCATCTGACAGATGTGATAGTCAGGTATAAAAAGGTCACCAGGAGGCGGGCCAAACCAACTCAGCAAATCAGAGTCTGCCACAGATGAGAGTGACAGGAAGATCACAGGCACTGTGATAGAACTGCCCCTACCACAACCTCGGAGGCATCGACCTCTAGCGTGAAAGGCAGGGTGGGATTAGGGTGCGAAAGTATAGGAGCAGATGCAAATGCCTTTTTGAGGGTTTTGAAGGCCTTCTCAGCTGCCTCAGACCATTGAGAGGGATTCGCGCCCTTATGTGTAAGGTCAGAGAGAGATTTTGTAATGGTAGAAAAGTTCTGAATAAATTTTCTGTAATAGTTGGCAAAGCCCAGGAACCTTTGGATAGCTTTTAACCCCTTAGGTAGTGGCCATTGAAAGACTGCAGCCAACTTTTCTGGGTCCATAGCTATGCCATCCTTAGATATAACAAAACCCAAGAAGGAACTTTGGAACAATGAAAATCACATTTTTCTAATAAGCAGAACAATTTGTTCTTGCGCAATCGAAGCAATACCTCAGAAACATCCTGGATCTGCTGGGTTAAATCAGCAGAGTGAATCAATATATCGTCCAGGTACACAACTACACAAGGCTGTAACATATCGCGGAGGATATCGTCGATGAACTCCTGAAATACGGCAGGTGCATTACATAAACCAAATGGCATAACTAGATATTCGTAGTGGCCTGATCTAGTATTGAATGCCGTCTTCCACTCATCACCGGCCATTATCCTTATTAGGTTGTAGGTGGCACGTAAATCGAGTTTAGTAAAAATAGAGGAGCCTTTCAATCTATCAAATAACTCTGTGATGAGCGGAATGGGGTACGCATTTTTGGACATCAGCTTATTGAGTCCACGGTAGTCAATACAAGGTCGTAATTCGCCACTTTTCTTTTTCACAGAAAAGAACCCTGCACCTGCCGGAGAGGATGATTTACGAATACTTCCTAGTTTGAGAGCATCCTCAATGTACTCCTCCATGGCCCTAGTCTCCTCACAGGACAATGGGTACGTCCTACCCCTCGGTGGCTCCACTCCCGGGGGCAAATCAATAGCGCAATCATATGGCCAATGCTGCGGTAGTGCGCTAGCCTCACCCTTACTGAATACGTCGCTGAACTTGCTGTAATCAGCTGGCACAGAAGGAGAGGTACACACAATCTTGACTGGATGAGATAGACAGTGACCAGTGCAGTAATCAGACCATGACTTAATTCCACATGTTTGCCAGTCAAACTGGGGATTGTGCAACATCAACCAAGGGAACCCCAGAATGACCGCATGATGGGGTGAGTGTATAATCTGGAAACAAACCTCCTCCTTGTGGAGGACCCCAATAGACATAGTGAGGAGAGTCGTCTCCATGGTAATAAGGGCTGGTTCTAGAGGTCTGCCATCAATAGCCCCAATGGTTAGCGGAATGTCTCTTTTAGACAGAGGAATATTGTGTCTTTCAGCAAATGCCCGGTCCATGAAATAGCCTGCTGCTCCAGAATCTACCAGGGCTAGTACCTCCACAGCTTGATTGCCTAGGAGAAAACTCACCGGTATGGTGGTTTTCTTAGAACAAGGATCTGGGGACGATTGTACACCACCTAGGGCTTGTCCCCCAAGGTACCCTAGGTGCGTGCGTTTCCCGGACGTACCGGACATGTCCGTAGTAAATGCCCATTTTTACCACAACATAGGCATAACCCTTGTCTTTTGCGGTAAGCCCGCTCCTCCTTAGACAGCCTAGTGAAGCCGATTTGCATAGGCTCCCCTGTTTCAGATACCCCGTCAGGAGGAATGGGAGGAGAGGGTGGGTTAAAAGGCTTATCGTACCCATGGGTCTTGGAACTTGCCCTTTTTGTCAAGTGCCTTTCGCACATGCGGGTATCGATGAGTATCACGTAATCTATATACTCATCCAAATCAGTAGGTACTTCCCTGGCCGCAATCTCATCTTTAATGGGGTCCAATAACCCTTGGGCAAAGGCTGCCAGGAGTGCCTCATTATTCCAGGCCACTTCTGCAGCTAGAATCCGAAATTCTATTGCATAATCAGCCACAGTACGATCGCCCATCTGTATTACCATCAGTCTTTTGGCCGCAGAGGTGGTTCTCCAAGGTGTGTCGAATACTCTGCGAAACTGTCTGACAAATTCGTTAAAGCTCAGAGTACATGGCTTAGCCTGCTCCCATAAAGGATTAGCCCATGCCAGGGCTTTGCCAGTTAATAGAGATATCATGAACCCCACCTTGCTACGGTCATTCGGAAAGGCATGGGGTGTGAGTTCTAAGAATATCTCTAGTTGGTTAAGGAAACCTCTGCACAGTGTGTGTTCGCCATCATGTCTTAGCGGTAACGGCGCCGCCGCCGTTAAACTTCTAGAGGGAGCCAACATTTGCCCAGTGGTATTATCCGATGTCATAACTGGGGGGACCACCGGATTTTGATTCGGTTTACCAGGGTGTACCGTACATTCTAGCAAGGTTTGCATGGACAGTGCCAACTGATCTAGGCGTTGCTCGTGAACATCCATCCTCCAGTGGAGGTTCTGTGTAATACTGTCACCTTTCCCGTCTGAGGTCGGGGCCCTTTCGTACTGTTACGGTTTTCTGACACTCAGACCAGGGTATGAAGTAAAAACACAGTTTTATTGAATCAGGATAATAGAACAGTGCCCCTAGGGGCCAGCACAGGCATAAAAAATATTGGCAAATACAGAAAAAGTAAGTGCAATACAAAGATAGGAGTATATGTATATATGTAGACTGGGGATAACCCCACCGAGTTAAAAGGAGCGACTGGAGTAACTCAGTCTTAGATTGGCCAACGCCCAGGATATGATAACAGTCTCTGGCTAACAGTCTCTGAATGATGAGAAAGGAGTAAAGTGTCTGCACTGAATCACTCTCAAGGTAGAAAATGGGAGCACACCTATTGCCCAGAGCCGAGCCAATACCACCACCGTGGGCTTAGGAGGAATGCCACTGCCAGAGCTGAAGTAACCAGAACCTGAATCGCCCTTAACGTGAATTGGTAGCAACCCTGCGTGTGCCAACTGGATTGTGCCTAGACACCCCTAGGATGACAAGAGAGACGATTGCTGCACAAGCTACAATGAGCCGAAGCACTGGGAAGTGCAGGAGATAACGTACACCCTGAGCGTATGTGAGCCAGAGCCAGGACACCCTTCCGGTGCCGCACAGAATCCTCACTGCAAGAGCAGACAGACTACCAGCGCCAGCCGGCGCGGTCACAGTGCACACCGAACACCGGACAGACAGTGCTCTGCAAGTGATAGTATGGCTTGGTCTTAAGGCACTGAGAGAAGCTGCTCGAAGGGTAACCAGAGGCTTGGCAAGCAATATGTGAGGCACGTAACCGGAGACTACAGGCACTGCACGGGTTAGTCTGGTTCTGTACAGGAGAGAACAGCTCAGCAGACAGCGGATGGCAAAGCAACCACAGGCTACAGCTCAAAAGAGAGAGAGGATCAGCGAGATACTAAATAGTTCAGAATGTCGCCGGAGCAACCGGAGCAACACAGAAACACCGGAACAGCACACAGGACAGGAGCGTCAACCGGAACCGGATCGATACGGCAGCAGGAACATCAGCCAGAGAACAGAGCAATCACGGAGCTGGGTCATTAGCCAGAACCGGGTCAATCATGGAGCAGGGTCGTGAGCCGGAATCGGGTCAATCACAGAGCAGGGTCGTCAGCCAGAACTGGGTCAATCACGGAACAGGGTCGTCAGCCAGAACCGGGTCAATCACGGAGCAGGATCAGAAGAGAAGCCAGACAAGCCAAATCAGTACACAGGAGACACTGGAACTCAGCAAAGAGGCGCAGGATCAGGAACACCACGAAAGGGCAACTGACAAGTGCCCAAGAGCCAGAATAAAAAGGAACATCCTGGGCGGGCCAATCAGCCTCCTCCAATGCAAAGGTAACACCGTCAAAGATTGACAGGGAATAACGGGGACCGTAATATACCCCCGCTGCTGAAAGGTGTTTTATTAAGAAATTATTACGGCCCAAACTTTAATTATTGTGGTACTGTATAATAGTGGCCTGTACAATAGTGCTGTCAGTACACCATCCTATGAACATCATGGGTAAGCTGACCATGAATCTCTTTTTTTTTTACTGAAAATTCAGCATAATACAAGGTACAAAGAGGGAAGTACATAACAGGATTGTACAGTAAACCGTAAGAGAGTTACCAGTACATATAGACCATATAAAGTATAACCAGTAAACCAATACATTTTTACCACATATAGGATAGTCTGCAAGTATAGGAACAAGTCCACATGGCAAGTGCATTGTTAAGGAACAATATGTGGAAGTCAAAATATGAATGAATATTAGAAAAGAAAAGGCAAGGGAGCAGATAGCAAGAGACAAACAATAGTAGACATAAGAGTAAAGAATAGAAGTAAAAGAATAGGGGAGACAGAAACAGGAATGAAGTAGATGGGATGGGATGGCAAGCAGCTCCGTAGTTTTCCATACAGCAATAGTCAAGGCATGACGGAAGATAAAAAAAAGAAGAGAAGAATCGCCTCTGAGACCTATTGAGATATGAAGTAGGTAGTCTTTTAAACACCCTGCGAAAAGATACCAGGAGAAGGCATGGGGGAAAATATAGGTGAAGCCAGATATGCTTCACAAATGTAGTACTGTAAAGTAATCGTTCATATTTAGTTAGGTCCAGATACTATACATTAGTGGTTCGACGAAGTGTAAACAGACCACATCTGCCATTCACCAGGAACTGAGGATTTGGCTCCCATAGATACGTGCCATATACGATGCATTTCATACACATGAGCCACTCATTGCCTCCACTCGGTCATCGAAGGGGGTGTCGATGATTTCCAATGCAACGGTATTAAGTACTTTGCAGCATTGGTAAGATGGAAGAAGAGAGGCTGTAGCTTTTTAGAGGTCGTGAGTCCTGCGGGCATGGTGAATCCAAATAGTAATTGAGAGGGGAAGAAGTCAATATCGATTGTCAAAATGTCCTGTATCGTAGATTGAACATTCCTCCAAAACCTGAAGATAACCGGACAATTCCAAAAGATATGAAGCAATGTCCCAGTTCCACTTTCGCATCTTCAGCAAATAGGTGAGGAGGACTCGTAGAATTGTGCTAGTAAATAAAAGGTACAGTACCATCTAGTAAACAATTTATAATTACGTTCTCTTGTGGAGATATCTGGTGAAAACTTCAGCAGAGAATTCCATACTGCATCCCATTTGGGCAGATCCATCGAGAGGGAAAGATCATGCTCCCAATCCTTCATGAATTGTGGGACAGAACGAGGAGAGGACGTGAGCAAAAAGGAATACCAGTGTTTCAGTGAGTGGTGAATGGTTGCCAGATTCCAGAACATCAATTCAAAGGGCAAAGTAGAGACCGTGGAATCATATGCCAAAAGTAAGGGAGACACGAAATGTCGAAGCTGGACATACTGCCAGAATGTTCCTCTCTCTAATCAAATCCTCAAATGTTACAATACTCGTACCTCTAACCATGTCGTTTAGGGTACTGATATGTAAGGTGCCCCATGAAGATACAGAATCTCCAGGTAAGCCTGGTGGAAAGGCTGGGTTGCCTAACAAAGGCATCCTCGGGGAAGGATACGGAATGAGCTACATTGCGGTATTCATTGTCTTCCAAAATGAGAGTACATGGCTCATGACCGGATGACTATGGCAATCATGAGGGAAATGGACAGGATCAAACCAGCAAAGGTTCCACAAATCTATCCCTGAAGCAGAATCAGAAAGGAGGGAAATCCATTCTTTGGGGGGGTCCCTAGTAAGATCCGTAAGGCAAGATAGTGTCGCTGCTTTATAATAAGCATGTAGATCAGGGACTCCCAAACCTCATTTCCTTGAAGGGTGCCGTAGAATGCGTAGAGGTAGTCTAGGCCGCTGTTGCTTCCAAATAAAAGACGATATTATTTTCTGAAGATCCGAAATGTAACCAGCAGGAATGCAAAGTGGTAAAGCGTTGAAGATAAACAGTATTTTTGGAAGGCAAATCATCTTTATCAAATTGATGCCTCCTATTCAAGATACGAATAAGTGTGACCATCGCTGAGTATCTGATTTTATAGTATCAAGCAGAGGGAGTATGTTGGCCTTTGCCATCATGGAGCAAGAGGGAGGAAGATTAGTTCCTAAATATCGGATACCTTGTGATATCCAAGTAAAAGGGAAACTCTTGCTTAGGCTTTGTAATTGGAGTTGATCCAAATTCAGTCCCATAGCAGTGGATTTGGACATGTTAACTTTATAAAAGGAAAAGTCACCAAAATCATTCAATAGAGTTAAAAGGGACGGGATAGAGGAAGAAGGGGAAGAAAGCATTCAAATCAGGTCGTCTGCAAAGCAAGCTTGTTTCGGGTGAGATAAGGTGATAGTCAGTGGGGAGAGTCCTTTAATGGATGCTGACAGCCTTATGGATTGCAGGAGAGGCTCCATAGCCAGCACAAATAAGATAGGGGAAAGAGGACAACCCTGTCTTGTGCCGTTACCTATATCGAAGGCGTCCGACAGAAAACCGTTTAATTTAACTCGAGCATGAGGTGCTCTGTATAAACTCATGATGGAGCCTAAGATACGTGGTACGAGACCGAAGTGTGACAGAACTGTCGATAGGTATTGCCAGTTAATTCTGTCAGTAGCCTTCTCAGCATCAAGGGACAGGAAGACAGCAGGAGTTCGTTTCTGTAAAACATTATGCAGAAGTAGAACAACTTTAGCAACGTTATCCTTTGTCTCTTTCCCGGGCACATACCCCGATTGATCCGAGTGAATGATCGAAGGAAGGAGAGGTTTCAGCCTATTCTCCATTGCTTTGGCAAATAATTTGACATCAGCATTTAGTAAGGAAATGGGGCGGTAGCTACTACAAGAGAGTGGGTCTTTGTCTGCTTTCAAAATGACAGTTATATGAGCTTCTAATGATTGCTTAGAAAGCGGACAACCAGTCGCAACATGATTACATACGTCTACGAAGTGTGGAAGCAGGATATGTTGGAATCGTTTAAGATAAGCTACTGTCAAGCCAACTGGGCCTGGGCTTTTCCCCGTGGAAGTAGATTTGAGAGCTACGGAGAATTCCTGCTCCGTGAATGGCATATCTAGGATATCCCTCACTCTGTCTGATACAGGATAAAGGTGCAAATTTAGTAGGAAATTTTGGATCGCACCGGTCCTAGATTCAGAAGTAGGATATCGTGAAGAAGGAGGAATATTGTACAGAGCATGATAGAAATCTTTAAAAGCTGAGGCTATGTCCAAGAAGGCCCAACACACCTTATCCTCTGAAATACGAATTTTGTGGATGTGGTTCAGCCGTTGCCGGATCCTAACCAGAGCAGCCAAATGCTTGTCGCCCTGAAGGTATTTCCTAAAGCGTTACCACTGGAAGGATTTGATGGTTCTGCTACGTAAAATTACTGACAAAGAAGCTCTAGCTTCTGTGAGGTCCCGAAAGGCTTCCGGGGATAGAGTGGTTTTATGAATCTCTTCCATCTCTTGGATCCTCTGAAGGAGGGCCTCAATCTGTCGTTGGGTATGTTTTTTCTCAGAGGCAGCCAGTTTGATAAAGTGCCCTCTCACAACGTATTTGTGCGCTTCCCATATAGAGGTAATGGAGACGTCTTGCGTACAGTTCGTATAAAAAAATTCAGTGAGGAGGGGTTTGATCGAGGATACTACATCAGAATCTGATAATAGCTGATTATTCAGTCGCCACGGCGGTTTATTCTGAATAAACTAAGGAACAAGAAGAACTATCGAAACAGGGTCATGGTCAGAGATTGTAATTGACCCGATATCTGTATGAGTGACGTTGTGCAATTGATATTGGTCTAAAAGCAAGTAGTCAATACGTGAGTACATTGAATGAAAGGCAGAATAATAGGAATAGTCTCGGGCCGCTGGACTATGGATCCTCCACACATCGCAAACATGCGAGTCAGTTAGTTTCGAAACGAATAGTTTTAAGTATGCCAAAAGAAAAAGGCAATTTTTTTTAAGGAAGTGTCAGTATCTGGATCAATTGCAATGTTTAAATCTCCAGCTAAAATCAAAGAACCGGGTTTGAAAGAATCAAGAAGTATTAGAACTTTAGTTAGAAATCGTGGGACCTGAACATTTGGGGAGTAGACGCAAGCCAGCGTAAGTTGCATACCATAAGCCGAGCCTTTGAGAAAAAGATTTTGGCCCTCTGGGTCTGCCAATTCGTCCAACACCCACGAAACATTTTTATGAAACAAAATGGCAACCCCACATTTGCGTTCTCCAGCAGATGCAAACCATCCAGTCGGGTAATGGAGGTTAGAGAATTTCGGTGACCTAGTGAAGGAAAAGTGAATTTCCTGGATACAAAAAATTTTTGCCCGAAGTCTGGAAGCCTCTCTCAGGGTGATAGACCTTTTTTCAGGGGAGTTTAGTCCCCTGAGAATGAGGGAACCAATGTGTAAGTTACCTTGGGTCATAATGTTAACCCCTTAGTGACCGGCCGCGAGCGCACGCGGCCGGCACTTAACGACAGGGTTTTTTTTTTTTTGCATTGTAGCGAATGACTTCCGTGACTTACCAGGTACGTCCTTTGTCACTAAGTGACATTTTTTCGTGACGTACCTGGTAAGCGGGAAGGGAATTCCTAAGGTATTGCAGAATTCAGGTATATCCAAGGGATCACGTAGCGATGCTGAAGTACCCTTGTGCAGGACGCAGAGATGAAATGGAAAGCCCCATCTGTATTTGATTCCCATGTTGCGTAAGTGATCTGTTATGGGACGCATGGTCCATCTGTTTTGCAGAGTTGATGGTGATAAATCATTATAGAAATGTAACTCACAGCCCGCATATTTGACAATTCCTAGTTCCCGTGCTCTAGACATAATTTTCTCCTTATCACATAAGTTCTGAAGTTGAACAATAACATCACGGGGTTTGGAGCCTGGTGGGCCTCTAGGCCAAAGGGCCTTGTGTGCCCTTTCTAGTTTAATTGGAGGGTCTGACACTTCGTGGCCCAGCAATTCATTGAAGACTGTTTGCAGGGCTGACTGAAGGTCCTTGGGAGAAACAGATTCAGGAAAGTCCTTGATTCTAATGTTGCAATGCCTGGAGCGGTTATCCAAGTCGTCTAACTTTGAGGATGGTATAGAGATGATATTGTCTTGTTGTTGCATATATTGATCCAGGGCCTGTATGTGCATCCATAAGGCTTCACGATCGTCTTCAAGTAGATTAATCCGCTGACCCAGCTGAACCAGCTCTTTTTATAAATCGGAAATCTCGGACTTGCCGGTAGTCTTGAGATCCCGCTTTATCTCCATTAAAAAATCTCTCATGTCGTCCTTAGTAACGAAAGGAGCCAAGCCCTCCCTCGTCAACACAGAAGGAGAGTGCATCATCGGGGATGTATTCTCTTTGTTCTGACCGTGGTGTATTAGAGTAGAAGTACCAATTCTTTGGTCAGGTGGAGTGTTAGGTAAGTCTCCACACCACTCCCGTTGAGAGGCCATAGTAACTGGCTTCAGTGGCGTCGTCAAGGGGGAGCCGCTGCCAACACTAGCTGGTAGGAAGTCAGAGATGTATTTGCAATCTGGGCGACTCTGCCCTTTCTTCCCCCGACCCTTCATCACATCTCCGAGTCACGTTAAAAGACGGGATAGCTCTCCGTACCGGAGTAAAGAGTACAAGACAGTGTTGGATCCGCGGAGCAAAGAGATCAAGCGTCCATCTTGTCTGGGCGCGAACTCCGCCCCCTAGCTGACCATAAATCTCCATACAATTTCAGGCCCCTGTGATACTGCACCTAAAAATATTCATATTTGAGCTGTAATAACTTTTGCATAAAACACATTTAAGCAGTGGGAGTACCCCTTTTTTTTACTCAGAGGATATATGAGTGCCTACATCCATCCTTTACACATAATATATCTACTTCTATGTACATATACATAATGATAGATAGATAGATAGATAGATAGATAGATAGATAGATAGATAGATAGATAGATAAATAGATGCCCCATACACTTGTAATACAGACTTGTGACATCATGGTTTCCAAATGTCAGTATTTTACAGTTGTAGTATACAAATGAAGGAAGCTGGGGTTATATTTTGAATGAAACCCTGCAGCCCTCCAGCTGTTGATGGACTACAACTCCATCATGTTCAACCAGTCATCTGTCTTCATAACAGCCGGACAGCCACATGTTTTTACACCTCCTGATTTACATCCTCTCTCTTTTCTGTGACCTCCCTCTCCCTTGTGTGAATATATACTTGCAATCGCTCTCTAAATCAGGTGCTGGAATAAATTCTAGCACCCTACCCCCTGCCTAACATCAATTTACTTTTCTATGTGTGCCAAATTCCACCCCTTTCCGCAGTTTCTGCATAGGTAAGTACAATTTAAGAACAATGTAGAATTTGTGACTAATGACATTTGGGCAGCGCTGGCAAACTCATTGCCACGGTTTCTTATGACTCTCAGACACAGAGTTAATATAAAACACAACTTTATTGAAAAGTTTAATGGATACCCATGTGGGTCGCTTACACATATAACATTTAAAGTCAATACATAGTAGCAAGAGTAGTGGTATACGGAATGTAACACGGGCTCTACCGGCCTTGCCAATACCGGGTAAGGCAACCTTAGATGATACAGATGGAAAAGGTTCTACCGGCCTTACCAATATACCGGGTAAGGCAGCCCTTACACTAGTAACGGAGAAAAGAAGGCACTACCGACCTTGCCAATATACCGGGCAAGGCAGCCTGGAGACTGGTACAATGAATAGAAATAGGCTCTACCGGCCCTGCCAATATACCGGGCAAGGCAGCCTGGATACTGCTACAACGAATAGTTATAGGCTCTACCGGCCTTGCCAATACCGGGTAAGGCAACTTTAAGTTGGTACAATGTGGAATAGGTTCTACCGGCCTTACCAATACCGGGCAAGGCAGCCTGAACTGGAAAACAGTCTCTACCGGTGCTGAGGAATATGCAGCAAGCAACCGGTTAATACGCGGAGCGAACCAGTATACTGGAGGAACAACAGGTCTACCGGTGTTGTCTAGGACTGAACAGAAATCGGTTATACATGGAGCGAACCAGTACCCGCATACTGGACGGACAAAGACTCTCCCGGGGCTGTCTAGGACTGAACAGCAACCGGCTGTGCATGGAGCGAACCAGTACCCACGTACTGGAGGAGGAAACTCTACCGGTGCCTCAAGCAGCCAGCTGAATAGAGCAAACCAGTACCCGCATACTGGAGGAACCTAACCACCACCGGTGCTGTCAGGTGATAATAAGCAGCCGGTTATACATGGAGCGAACCAATACCTGCGTACTGGAGTAACCTAGAACAACACCGGTGCTGTCAGATGATAGTAAGCAGCTGGTTATACATGGAGTGAACCAGTACATGCGAACTGGAGGACACGTAGAACTTTACCAGTGCAAAGTGAATGAATGAATGAATGAATGTCGCCAGGTCAACTGGAGGAGAGTAGCCCACTGCAGGCGATCCAGGAGCAGGAACACAGCCATTGAAGGACAGGAAACAGATCTGCAGGCAGTCAACAGGGTCAGGAACAGCAGCAGGAAACAGCAGTAGAGACAGCAACCCCAACCGGATCAGGAACGGATGTTGGAACCAGGGAAGCTGGTGATCAGGAACTCAGGCGATCACTACTGTGAAGATTCTAAAAAAGATACATGAATAATAAAAATAATACTATTATACTAATATTATTATACTATTAATAACACAAAATGGAAAAAGGTGATATTTGAAATGGGTAAATAAACTGATACAAAAAGATAAATATTTAGATGAATCCTCCAGTGATCAGCTGGAGCTCTATCTGTTCTGCCTGGTCAGTTGACCATAAATATCCCATAGGATGGTGTAGCAATAGCACCACTGTATAATTTCAGGCCACTGTGATACTGCACCAAAAAAAAATCACGTTTGAGGTGAAACACCTTTCATGAGCCAAATTCCACACCTTTCCGCAACTTCAGCCAAATTAAGGATAAAGTGGAATTTGTGACTAATACCATTTGGTCAGCGCTGGCAAACTCATACATTCACTCCCACCATGTGTAACCACTATACTTACCTACTGAATTTGTTGAGAGGTTCCAATACACTCCTAGCTGGTATTGCCGGCTACTGTGAAAATCCTTATATAGAGACACAAATAATAACAATAATCCTATTATACTAATACTATTAATAACACAAAAGGGAAAGGTTTGAAATAGGTACATAAATTGATACAAGTTGATAATTATTTTGATGAATCCTCCATTGATCAGCTGCAGCTTGATCTATTCAGCCTGGTCAGTTGACAATAAATCTCGAAAGGATTATGTAGCAAAAGCTTCACTGTACAGTTTCAGGCCACTGTGATACTGAACATAAAAATATTTACATTTCAGCTATAATAACTTTTTAATAATACACATTTAAACAGTGAGAGTACCCCTTGTTTTTTCTAAGAGGGTGTATGAATGCCTACATCCATCCTTTCACATACTGTATCTACGTCCATCTATCTATCTATCTATCTATCTATCTATCTATCTATCTATCGATCGATCTACATATACATAGTGATAGATAGATAGATGACCCATACACTTGTAATATAGACTTGTGACATCGTGGTTTCCAAATTTTACAGTTGACTGCATTATACAGCAGAAGAGAACTGGGATTACATTTTGAATACAAACCTGCAGCCCTCCAGCTGTGGATGTACTACAGTTCCATCATTTTCAACCAGCCATCTGTATTCATAACAGCTGGACAGCCACACATTTGCATACCTCCTGATTTACAACCTCTCTCTTCAATGACCTCCCTCTCCCTTGTGTGAGTTTATACTGGTGATTCCTCTCTAACTCAGGTGCTGGAATACATTCTAGCACCCTATCCCCGGCCTAACGTCAATTTACCCCTCTATGTGTGAGAAATTCCACCCCTTTCTGCAGCTTGCGCCAAGACAAGTACAATGCAGAGTTTGTGACTAATGCCATTTGGGCGGTGCTGGCGAATTCATGCACTCACTCCCCCATATGTAACTTCTGCACTTACATAATGAACGTATTAAGTGGGTCCAATGCAATCCTAGCTGGTATCACTGGCTTCTGTGCAAATCCTAATAAAGAGACGTGAATAATAAAAATAATCCTATTATACTAATATTATTATACCACTAATAACACAAAAGTGAAAAGGGTGAGATTTGAAATGGGTAAATAAGTTGATACAAATTGAAAATTAGATAAATCCTCCAGTGACCAGCTGCAGCTCTATCTGTTCTGTATGGTCAGTTGACCATAAATATCCATAGGATGGTGTAGCAATAGCACCACTGTATAATTTCAGGCCACTGTGATACTGCACCAAAAAAAAAAAACGTTTCAGGTAAAACACCTTTCATGAGCCAAATTCCACACCTTTCCGCAACTTCAGCCAATTTAAGGACAATGTGGAATTTGTGACTAATACCATTTGGTCAGCGCTGGCAAACTCATACATTCACTCCCCCCATGTGTAACCACTACACTTACTTACTGAATTTTTTAAGAGGATCCAATACACTCCTAGCTGGTATTGCTGGCTACTGTGAAAATCCTTATATAGAGACACAAATAATAAAAATAATCCTATTATACTAATACTATTAATTACATAAAAGAGAATGGTTTGAAATGGGTAAATAAATTGATACAAGTTGATAATTATTTTGATGAATCCTCCATTGATAAGCTGCAGCTTGCTCTATTCAGCTTGGTCAGTTGACAATAAATCTCCAAAGGATTATGTAGCAAAAGCTTCACTGTTCAGTTTCAGGCCACTGTGATACTGAACCTAAAAAAATATTTACATTTCAGCTATAATAACTTTTCAATAAAACACATTTAAACAGTGAGAGTACCCCTTGCTTTTACTAAGAGAGTATATGAATGCCTATATCCATCCTTTGCACATACTGTATCTACGTCTATCTATCTATCTATCTATCTATCTATCTATCTATCTATCTATCTATCGATCTACATATACATAGTGATAGTTAGATAGATAGATAACCCATACAGTTGGAATATAGGCTTGTTACATCGTAGTTTACAAATTTTACAGTTGACTGCATTATACAACAGAAGAGAACTGGGATTACATTTTGAATAAAAACCTGCAGCACTCCAGCTGTGGATGGACTACAGTTCCATCATTTTCAACCAGCCATCTGTATTCATAACAGCTAGACAGCCACACATTTGTACACCTCCTGATTTACATTCTCTCTCTTCAATGACTTCCCACTCCCTTATGTGAATTTATACTGGCGATTCCTCTCTAACTCAGGTGCTGGAATCAAAATTAGCACCCTGACCCCCGGCCTAACGTCAATTTACCCCTCTATGTGTGAGAAATTCCACCCCTTTCTGCAGCTTGCGCCAAGACAAGTACAATGCAGAGTTTGTGACTAATGCCATTTGGGCGGTGATGGCGAATTCATGCACTCACTCCCCCATATGTAACTTCTGCACTTACATAATGAACGTATTAAGTGGGTCCAATGCAATCCTAGCTGGTATCACTGGCTTCTGTGCAAATCCTAATAAAGAGACGTGAATAATAAAAATAATCCTATTATACTAATATTATTATACTTCTAATAACACAAACGTGAAAAGGGTGAGATTTGAAATGCGTAAATAAGTTGATACAAATTGAAAATTAGATAAATCCTCCAGTGATCAGCTGCAGCTCTATCTGTTCTGTCTGGTCAGTTGACCATAAATATCCATAGGATGGCGTAGCAATAGCACCACTGTATAATTTCAGGCCACTGTGATACTGCACCAAAAAAAAAATCACGTTTGAGGTGAAACACCTTTCATGAGCCAAATTCCACACCTTTCCGCAACTACAGCCAATTTAAGGACCATGTGGAATTTGTGACTAAAACCATTTGGTCAGCGTTGGCAAACTCATACATTGACTCCCCCCATGTGTAACCACTATACTTACCTACTGAATTTCTTAAGAGGGTCCAATACACTCCTAACTGGCATTGTCGGCTACTGTGAAAATCCTTATATAGAGACACAAATAATAACAATAATACTATTATACTAATACTATTAATAACACAAAAGGGAAAGGTTTGAAATAGGTAAATAAATTGATACAGGTTGATAATTATTTTGATGAATCCTCCATTGATAAGCTGCAGCTTGCTCTATTCAGCCTGGTCAGTTGACAATAAATCTCCAAAGGATCATGAAGGAAAAGCTTCACTGTACAGTTTCAGGCCACTGTGATACAGAACATAAAAAAATATTTACATTTCAGCTATAATAATTTTTCAATAAAACACATTTAAACACTGAGATCACCACTTGTTTTTGCTAACAGAGTGTATGAATGCCTACATCCATCCTTTGCACATACTGTATCTACATCTATCTATCTATCTATCTATCTATCTATCTATCTATCTATCTATCTATCTATTGATCTACATATACATAGTGATAGTTAGATAGATAGATACCCCATACACTTGTAATATAGGCTTGTGACATCGTTGTTTTCCAAATTTTACAGTTGACTGCATTATACAACAGAAGAGAACTGGGATTACATTTTGAATAAAAACCTGCAGACCTCCAGCTGTGGATGGACAACAGTTCCATCATTTTCAACCAGCCATCTGTATTCATATCAGCTGGACAGCCACACATTTCTATACCTCCTGATTTACAACCTCTCTCTTCAATGACCTCCCTCTCCCTTGTGTGAATTTATACTGGCGATTCCTCTCTAACTCAGGTGCTGGAATACATTCTAGCACCCTATCCCTGGCCTAACGTCAATTTACCCCTCTATGTGTGAGAAATTCCACCCTTTTCAGCAGCTTGCACCAAAACAAGAACAATGCAAAGTTTGTGACTAATGCCATTTAGGCGGTGCTCGCGGATTCATGCACTCACTCCCCCATATGTAACTTCTGCACTTACATAATGAACGTATTAAGTGGGTCCAATGCAGTACTAGCTGGTATCACTGGCTTCGGTGCAAATCCTAATAAAGAGACGTGAATAATAAAAATAATCCTATTAATCTAATATTATTATACTACAAATAACACAAAAGTGAAAAGGGTGAGATTTGAAATGGTAAATAAGTTGATACAAATTGAAAATTAGATAAATCCTCCAGTGATCAGCGGCAGCTCTATCTGTTCTGTCTGGTAAGTTGACCATAAAAATCCATAGGATGGTGTAGCAATAGCACCACTGTATAATTTCAGGCCACTGTGATACTGCACCAAAAAAAAAAATCACGTTTGAGGTGATACACCTTTCATGAGCCAAATTCCACACCTTTCCGCAACGTCAGCCAATTTAAGGACAATGTGGAATTTGTGACTAATACCATTTGGTCAGCGCTGACAAACTCATACATTCACTCCCCCCATGTGTAACCACTATACTTACCTAATGAATTTGTTAAGAGGGTCCAATACACTCCTAGCTGGTATTACCGGCTTCTGTGAAAATCCTTATATAGAGACACAAATAATAACAATAATCCTATTATACTAATACTATTAATAACACAAAAGGGAAAGGTTTGAAATAGGTAAATAAATTGATACAAGTTGATAATTATTTTGATGAATCTTCCATTGATCAGCTGCAGCTTGCTCTATTCAGCCTGGTCAGTTGACAATAAATCTCCATTTGATGATTATAGCAAAAGCTTCACTGTACAGTTTCAGGCCACAGTGATACTGAACCTAAAAAAATATTTACATTTCAGCTATAATAAGTTTTCAATAAAACACATTTAAACAGTGAGAGAACCCCTTGTTTTTACTAAGAGAGTGTATGATTGCCTACATCCATCCTTTGCACATACTGTATCTATCTATCTATCTATCTATCTATCTATCTATCTATCTATCTATCTATCTATCTATTGATCTACATATACATAGTGATAGTTAGATAGATAGATGACCCATACACTTGTAATATAGGCTTGTGACATCATAGTTTCCAAATTTTACAGTTGACTGCACTATACAACAGAAGAGAACTGGGATTACATTTTGAATAAAAACCTGCAAACCTCCAGCTGTGGAAGGACTACAGTTCCATCATTTTCAACCAGCCATCTGTATTCATAACAGCTGGACAACCACACATTTGTACACCTCCTGATTTACAACCTCTCTCTTCAATGACCTCCCTCTCCCTTGTGTGAATTTATACTGGCGATTCCTCTCTAACTCAGGTGCTGGAATCAATATTAGCACCCTAACCCCGGCCTAACGTCAATTTACCCCTCTATGTGTGAGAAATTCCACCCCTTTCTGCAGCTTGCGCCAAGACAAGTACAATGTAGAGTTTGTGACTAATGCCATTTGGGCAGTGATGGCGAATTCATGCACTCACTCCCCCATGTGTAACTTCTGCTCTTACATAATGAACGTATTAAGTGGGTCCAATGCAATCCTAGCTGGTATCACTGGCTTCTGTGCAAATCCTAATAAAGAGACGTGAATAATAAAAATAATCCTAATATACTAATATTATTATACTACTAATAACACAAAAGTGAAAAGGGTGTGATTTGAAATGGGTAAATAAGTTGATACAAATTGAAAATTAGATAAATCCTCAAATGATCAGCTGCAGCTCTATCTGTTCTGTCTGACCATAAATATCCATAGGATGGTGTAGCAATAGCACCACTGTATAATTTCAGGCCACTGTGATAGTGCACCAAAAAAATAATCAGGTTTGAGGTGATACACCTTTCATGAGCCAAATTCCACACCTTTCCGCAACTTCAGCCAATTTAAGGACAATGTGGAATTTGTGACTAATACCATTTGGTCAGCGCTGGCAAACTCATACATTCACCCCCCCATGTGTAACCACTATACTTACCTACTGAATTTGTTAAGAGGGTCCAATAAACTTCTAGCTGGTATTGCCGGCTACTGTGAAAATCCTTATATAGAGACACAAATAATAACAATAATCCTATTATACTAATACTATTAATAACACAAAAGGGAAAGGTTTGAAATAGGTAAATAGATTGATACAAGTTGATAATTATTTTGATGAATCCTCCATTGATCAGCTGCAGCTTGCTCTGTTCAGCCTGGTCAGTTGACAATAAATCTCCAAAGGATTATGTAGCAAACGCTTCACTGTACAGTTTCAGGCCACTGTGATACTGAACCTAAAAAAAATTGACATTTCAGCTATAATAACTTTTCAATAAAACACATTTAAACAGTGAGAGTACCCCTTGATTTTATAGGAGGGTGTATGAATGCCTACATCCATCCTTTGCACATACTGTATCTACATCTATCTATCTATCTATCTATCTATCTGTCTGTCTGTCTGTCTGTCTGTCTGTCTATCTATCTATCTATCTATCTATCTATCTATCTATCTATCTATCTATCTATCAATTGATCTACATATACATAGTGATAGTTAGATAGATGCCCCATACACTTGTAATATAGTCTTGTGACATTGTGGTTTCCAAATTTTACAGTTGACTGCATTATACAACAGAAGAGAACTGGGAATGCATTTTGAATAAAAACTTGCAGCCCTCCAGCTGTGGATGGACTACAGTTCCATCATTTTCAACCAGCCATCTGTATTCATAACAGCTGGACAGCCACACATTTGTACACATACTGATTTACAAACTCTCTCTTCAATGACCTCCCTCTCCCTTGTGTGAATTTATACTGGCGATTCGTCTCTAACTCAGGTGCTGGAATCAATATTAGCACCCTATCCCCGGCCTAACGTCAATTTACCCCTCTATGTGTGAGAAATTCCACCCCTTTCTGAAGCTTGCGCCAAGACAAGTACAATGCAGAGTTTGTGACTAATGCCATTTGGGCGGTGCTGGCTAATTCATGCACTCACTCCCCCATGTGTAACTTATGCACTTACATAATGAACGTATTAAGTGGGTCCAATGCAATCCTAGCTGGTATCACTGGCTTCTGTGCAAATCCTAATAAAGAGACGTGAATAACAAAAATAATCCTATTATACTAATATTATTATACTACTAATAACACAAAAGTGAAAAGGGTGAGATTTGAAATGCATAATAAGTTGATACAAATTGAAAATTAGATAAATCCTCAAATGATCAGCTGCAGCTCTATCTGTTCTGTCTGGTCAGTTGACCATAAATATCCATAGGATGGTGTAGCAATAGCACCACTGTATAATTTCAGGCTACTGTGATACTGCACTAAAAAAAAATCACGTTTGAGGTGATACACCTTTCATGAGCCAAATTCCACACCTTTCCGCAACTTCAGCCAATTTAAGGACAATGTGGAATTTGTGACTAATACCATTTGGTCAGCGCTGGCAAACTCATACATTCACTCCCCCCATGTGTAACCACTATACTTACCTAATGAATTTGTTAAGAGGGTCCAATACACTCCTAGCTGGTATTGCCGGCTACTGTGAAAATCCTTATATAGAGACATAAATAATAACAATAATCCTATTATAGTAATACTATTAATAACACAAAAGGGAAATGTTTGAAATAGGTAAATAAATTGATACAAGTTGATAATTATTTTGATGAATCCTCCATTGATCAGCTGCAGCTTGCTCTATTCAGCCTGGTCAGTTGACAATAAATCTCCAAAGGATTATGTAACAAAAGCTTCACTGTACAGTTTCAGGCCACTGTGATACTGAACATAAAAAAGAATTATATTTCAGCTATAATAACTTTTCAATAAAACACATTTAAACAGTGAGAGTACCCCTTGTTTTTACTAAGAGAGTGTATGAATGCCTACATCCATCCTTTGTACATACTGTATCTACGTCTATCTATCTATCTATTGATCTACATATACATAGTGATAGTTAGATAGATAGATGCCCCATACACTTGTAATATTGGCTTGTGACATCGTGGTTTCCAAATTTTACAGTTGACTGCATTATACAACAGAAGAGAGCTGGGAATACATTTTGAATAAAAACCTGCAGGCCTCCAGCTGTGGATGGACTACAGTTACATCATTTTCAACCAGCCATCTGTATTCATAACAGCTGGACAGCCACACATTGGTACACCTCCTGATTTACATCCTTACTCTTCAATGACCTCCCTCTCCCTTGTGTGAATTTATACTGGCGATTCCTGTCTAACTCAGGTGCTGGAATAAATTCTAGCACCCTATCCGCGGCCTAACGTCAATTTACCCCTCTATGTGTGAGAAATTCCACCCCTTTCTGCAGCTTGCGCCAAAACAACTACAATGCAGACTTTGTGGCTAATGCCATTTGGGCGATGATGGCGAATTCATGCACTCATTTCCCCATGTGTAACTTCTGCACTTACATAATGAACGTATTAAGTGGGTCCAAAGCAATCCTAGCTGGAATCAATATTTGCACCCTATCCCTGGCCTAACGTTAATTTATTCCTCTTTGTGTGCCAAATTCCACCCCTTTCTGCAGCTTGCACCAAGACAAGTACAATGCAGATTTTGTGACTAATGCCATTTGAACAGTGCTGGCGAATTCATGCACTCACTTCCCCATGTGTAACTTCTGCACTTACCTAATGAACTTATTAAGTGGGTCCAATGCAATCCTAGCTGGTATCGCCAGCTTCTGTGCAAATCCTAATAAAGAGATGTGAATAATAAAATGAATCCTATTATACTAATATTATTATACTACTAATAACACAAAAGTGAAAAGGGTGAGATATGAAATCCGTAAGTAAATTGATACAAATTGAAAATTAGATAAATCCTACAGTGATCAGCTGAAGCTCTATCTCTTCTGCCTGGTTAGTTGACCATAAATATCCATACGATGGTGTAGCAATAGCACCTCTGTACAATTTCAGGACACTGTGATACTGCACCTAGAAATAAAAATCATGTTTGAGGTGAAACATCTTTCATGAGCCAAATTCCACACCTTACCTCAGCTTCAGCCAATTTAAGGACAATGTGGCATTTGTGACTACTGCCATTTGGGCAGCACTGACAAACTCATACACTTACTCCCCCCATGTGTAACCACTATACTTACCTACTGAGCTTGTTAAGAAGGTCCAATACACACCTAGCTGGTATTGCCGGCTACTGTGAAAATCCTTATATAGAGACACAAATAATAACAATAATCCTATTATACTAATACTATTAATAACACAAAAGGGAAAGGTTTGAAATAGGTAAATAAATTGATATAAGTTGATAATTATTTTTATGAATCCTCCATTGATCAGCTGCAGCTTGCTCTGTTCAACCTGGTTAGTTGACCATAAATCTCCAAAGGATTATGTAGCAAAAGCTTCACTGTACAGTTTCAGGCCACTGTGATACTGATCCTAAAAAATATTTACATTTCAGCTATAATAGCTTTTCAATAAAACACATTTAAGCAGTGGGAGTACCCTTTTTTTTACTCAGAGGGTGTATGAAATCCTACATCCATCCTTTGCACATACTGTATCTACGTCTATCTATCTATCTATCTATCTATCTATCTATCTATCTATCTATCTATTGATCTACATATACATAGTGATAGTTAGATAGATAGATAACCCATACACTTGTAATATAGGCTTGTGACATTGTTGTTTCCAAATTTTACAGTTGACTGCCTTATACAACAGAAGAGAACTGGGATTACATTTTGAATAAAAACCTGCAACCCTCCAGCTGTGGATGGACTACAGTTCCATCATTTTCAACCAGCCATCTGTATTCATAACAGCTGGATAGCCACACATTTGTACACCTCCTGATTTACAACCTCTCTCTTCAATGACCTCCCTCTCCCTTGTGTGATTTATTATGGCGATTTCTCTCTAACTCAGGTGCTGGAATCAATATTAGCACCCTATCCCCGGCCTAACGTCAGTTTACCCCTCTATGTGTGACAAATTCCACCCCTTTCTGCAACTTGCGCCAAGACAAGTACAATGCAGAGTTTGTGACTAATGCCATTTGCGCAGTGCTGGCGAATTCATGCATTAACTCCCCCATGTGTAACTTCTGCACTTACCTAATGAACTTATTAAGTGGATCCAATGCAATCCTAGCTGGTATCGCCGGCTCCTGTGCAAATCCTAATAAAGAAAAGTGAATAATAAAATTAATCATTTTATACTAAAATTATTATACTACTAATAAAACAAAAGTGAAAAGGGTGAGATATGAAATGGGTAAATACATTTATACAAGTTCATAATTATTTAGATGAATCCTCCAGTGATCAGCTGCAGCTCTATCTGTTCTGTCTGGTCAGTTGACCATAAATATCCATAGGATGGTGTAGCAATAGTACCACTGTACAATATCAGGCCACTGTGATACTGCACCTAAAAAAAACAATCATGTTTGAGGTGAAACACCTTTCAGCAATGGGAGTGGCCTTGTTTCACTCAAGGAAATAAACCCTAAAACATTTGTTTTTACATTTTAAGTACAACTGTCCCTTTAATTTACTTAATAAACTCTGATTAGTGCTCATTGGTCTTTTATTCACACAGCATGTTAGCTTCTCTCAGTCCATTTATAGACAATTATAGACAATGATTTCAAGATTACTATAGTACTGGGAACTTCTGATCCTTAAAGGGTTAATCTTACTTATCCCCATTCCTTTAAGAAGCATTTAGTGAAAGTAAAGGTGGAACAATTGTCAAGCAAAGAAACTACACCATATGTGGCAAATAAATATACCAACTAATTTAATGGGATAGTAATATTACAAATGTAAAAATTATATATGTTGTCCGGTTTATCCCCTAAGTAAAACAAGGGTACTCCCACTGCTGAAAGGTGATTTATTAAAACATTATTATAGCTCAAACTATAATTTTTGTGGTGCAGTATCATAGTGGTCTGAATTTGTACAGTGGCGGTATCGCTACACCGTAGTAAGGACAGCTCTGGTCAGTTGACCATATATCTCCACAGGATGGTGTAGCAAAAGCGCCACTGTGCAATTTCAAGCCACTGTGATACTGAAATTAACAAATATTCACATTTGAACTATAATAACTTTTGAATAAAATACATTTCAGCAGTGAGAATACCCCTCTTTTATTTATAAGGTATATGTGTGCCTACATCCATCATTTGCACATTATATATCTACGTCTATCTGTCTATCTATCTCTCTATCTATCTATCTCTCATCCATTTGTCTACATATACATAATAGATAGATAGATAGATAGATAGATAGATAGATAGATAGATAGATAGATAGATGGATAGATAGATAGATGCCCCATACACTTGTAATACAGGCTTGTGACATTGTGGTTTCCAAATTTTACAGTTGACTGCAGTATACAACAGAAGCAAACTGGGATTATATTTTGAATAAAATCCTGCAGCCCTCCGGCTGTGGATGGACTACAGCTCCATCATTTTCAACCAGCCATCTGTATTCATAACAACTGGATGTTTGAGGTGAAACACCTTTCATAAGCCACATTCCACACCTTTCCTCATCTTGAGCCAATTTAAGGACAATGTGGAATTTCTGACTAATGCCATTTGGGAATCACTGGCAAACTCATACATTCACTCCCCCGTGTGTAACCACTATACTTACCTACTGAAGAGGGTCCAATACACTCCTAGCTGGTATCGCCAGCTCCTGTGAAAATCCTAATAAAGAGACACAAATAATAATAATAATCCTATTATACTAATACTATTAATAACACAAAAGGGAAAGGACTGAAAAAGGTAAATAAATTGATACAAATTTAAAATTAGTTAGATAAATACTCAAATTATCAGCTGCAGCTCTATCTGTTCTGCCTGGTCAGTTGACCATAAATATCCATAGGATGGTTTAGCAATAGCACCACTGTATAATTTCAGGCCACTGTGATACTGCACCTAAAAAAAAACAATCTCGTTTGAGGTGAAACACCTTTCATGAGCCAAATTCCACACCTTTCCGCAGCTTCAGCCTATTTAAAGACAATGTGGAATTTGTGACTAATACCATTTGGTCAACGCTGGCAAACTCATACATTCACTCCCCCCATGTGTAACCACTATACTTACCTACTGAATTTGTTAAGAGGGTCCAATACACTCCTAGCTGGTATCTCCGGCAACTGTGTAAATCCTAATAAAGAGACACAAATAATAACAATAATCCTATTATACTAATACTATTAATAACACAAAAGGGAAAGGTTTGAAATAGGTAAATAAATTGATACAAGTTGATAATTATTTTGATGAATCCTCCATTGATCAGCTGCAGCTTGCTCTATTCAGCCTGGTCAGTTGACAATAAATCTCCAAAGGATTATGTAGCAAAAGCTTCACTGTACAGTTTCAGGCCTCTGTGATACTGAACCTAAAGATTTTCATTTGAGCTATAATAACTTTTCAATAAAACACATTTAAGCACTGGGAGTACCCCTTTTTTTACTCAGAGGGTGTATGAGTACCTGCATCCATCCTACCTGCACATAATGTATCTATATAGGGATTGATAGATAGATAGATAGATAGATAGATAGATAGATAGATAGATAGATAGATAGATACACAGATAAATAGATTCCCCATAAACTTGTAATACAGACTTGTGACAACGTGGTTTCCAAATTTTACAGTGTATCATCTGTATTTATAACAACTGGACAGACACATGTTTGTACACCTCGTGAGTTTCATCCTCTCTCTTCAATGACCTCCCTCTCCCTTGGGTGAATTTATACTGGTGATTCCTCTCTAACTCAGGTGCTGGAATAAATTCTAGCATGCTGTCCCCTACCTAACGTCAATTTACTCCTCTATGTGTGCCAAATTCCACCTCTCTCCACAGCTTGCACCAAGACAAGTACAATGCACAGTTTGTGACTAATGCCATTTGGGCGGCGCTGGCGAATTCATACATTCACTACTCCATGTCTAACTTCTGCTCTTACCTAATGAACTTGTTAAGTGAGTCCAATCCAGTTATTGTTGATATCACCAGCTACTGTGAAAATCCTAATAAAGAGACATGAATAATAAAAATAATCCTGTTATACTAATATTATTATACTATTAATAACACAAAATGGAAAAAGGTGATGTATTAAATGGGTAAATAAACTGATACAAGAAGTAAATTATTTAGATGAATCCTCCAGTGATCAGCTGCAGCTCTCTTTCTGTTCTGCTTGGTCAGTTGACCAGAAATATCCATAGGATGGTGTAGCAATAGCGCCACTGTACAATATCAGGCCACTGTGATACTGCACCTAAAATAAACAATCATGTTTAAGGTGATACACCTTTCAGCAATGGGACTGGCCTTGTTTTATTCAAGGGAATAAACCCTAAAACCTATGTTTTTACATTTTAAGTATTACTATATCTTTAATTTACTTAATTAACTGTGATTAGAGCTCATTGGTCTTGTATTCAGATACCATGTTAGCTTGTCTCAGTCCTTTTATAGACAATTATAGATAATGATTTCAAGATTACTATAGTAATGGGAACTTCTGGTCCTTACAGGGTTAACCTCATTTATCCCCATTCAGTTTCAAGGTGTTGGTGTCCGTTAAGAACCATGTAGAGTAAGTAAAGGAATTGTCAGGCAAATAAGCCGCACCATATGTGGCAAATAAATATACCAACTAATTTAAAGGGGTAATAATATTAAAAATTAAAAAATTATATATGAGTGCCTACATCCATCCTTTGCATATAATATATCTATGTCTATCTATCTATCTATCTATCTATCTATCTATCTATCTATCTATCTATCTATCTATGTACAGATTCCCCACAGGTTAGTATTACAGGCTTGTGACATCATGGCTTGCAAATGTCAGAACTCTACAGTTGACTGCATTATACAACTTCAGGGCACTGGCGTAATTATAGGGGTCGCACCGGCAACCGGGTCCGTCACTCCAGGGGCCCGGCCGCCCTCTGAGACTCCTCTGCCTGGTGCCCACAATCTCCTTCGGCACTCTAGCAATGCAGAGCGCTGGGAGATGACATCATCTCCCCGCGCTCTGCATTACAGAAGAGGACCGCGCAGGAGCTCAACACGCAAACCCGTCTCTCCTGCCACTCCACTGGACTACCAGGAATTGGGAGATAGGAGATGGGGGCATTCTGGAGACTGGGGGTGGCATGGTGGAGGGCCTGGGGACAAATGTGGTCAGAGGTGGGGGGACCCATGACACTTCTTGCACGAGGGCCCTGAGGGTTCTAGTTATGCCTCTGCTTAGGGGAGCTGGGATGATATTTTGAATAAAACCCTGCAGCCCTCCAGCTGTTGATGGACTACAACGCCATCATTTTCAGCCAGTCATCTGTTTTCATGACGGCTGTACAGCCACATGGTTGTTCATCCTCTGATTTACATCCCCTTTCTCTCTTGTATGACCCCCCTCTCCCTTATGTGAATATATACTGGCGATTCCTCTCTAAATCAGGTGCTGTAATAAATTCTAAGACCCTACTCCCTGCCTAAAGTTATTTACTCATCTATGTGCATCGAATTCCACCCCTAACCACACCTTGGCAAGGATAATGCGGAGTTTGTGACTAATGCCATTTGGGCGGCGCTGTCAAATTCATACATTCTCTCCCCCATGTGTAACTTCTGTACTTACCTACTGAACTTGTTAAGTGGGTCCAATCCAATGCTAGTTGGTATCACCTGCTACTGTGAAAATCCTAAAGAAGAAACATGAATAATAAGAAAAATCCTATTATGATAATATTATTATACTATTAATAGCGCAAAAGGGAAAAGAATGAGGTTTGAAATGTGTAAATAAATTGATACAAGTTGACAATTAGTTGGATGACACCTTCAGTGAACAGCTGCAACTCTCACTGTTCAGCCTGGTCACTTGACCATAAACCTTCATAGAATGGTACCACAAAGACTTATAATACAGGCTTGTGACATCATAGCTTCCAACTGTCAAAACTGTACATTTCACTACAGTACACAATTTCAGAGTGCTGGGATTACATGTCGAATAAAATCCTGCAGCCCTTCAGCTTATGATGGACTACAAGTCCATAATTTTCAGCCAACCATCTGTTTTCATAACAGCTGGACAGCCACATGTTTGTACATCACCTGATTTACATCCTCACTCTCTTTTATGACCTCTCTCTCCCTTGGGTGAATGTATAATGGTGATTCTTCTCTAAATCAGGTGCTGAAATAAATTGTAAGACCCTACCCCCTGGCTAAAGTCAATTTAATCCTCTATCTGTGCCAGATTACACCCCTTTCCGCAGCTTGCTCCAAGGCAAGTACAATGCGGAGTTTGTGACTAATGCCATTTGAGCTGACCTGAGGAATTCATAAATTCACTCCCCCATGTGTAACTTCTCACTTACCTACTGAACTTGTTAATTGGGTCCAATCCAATCCTAACTGGTATCGCCAGCTCCTGTGAAAATCCAAATAAAGAGACATAAATAATAACAATAATCCTTATATACTAAAATTATTATACTATTAATAACAGAAAACAGAAAAGGAGAGGTTTTAAATGGATAAATATATTGATACAAGTCAATAATTAGTTGGATGAATTCTTCAGTAATCAGCTGCAGGTCTCTCTGTTAAGCCTTGTCAGTTGACCATAAATCTCCGTAGGATGGTGTAGCAACAGCGCCACTGTACAATTTCAGGCCACTGTGATATTGCACCTAAATAAAATCATGTTTGAGGTGTAATAACTGTTGAATAAAACACCTTTCCTCAATGGGAGTGCCCTTGTTTTACTCAAGGGGATAAACACTACAAAATATTTTTGTTTTTACATTTTAAGTATAACTATCCCTTTATGTTATTTCATTTACTGTGATTAGTGCTAAATGCAGCTGTATACAGACAACCTGATGGCTTATATCAGTCTATTTATAGACAATTGTGGACAAGATTACTATTTTAATATGAACTTCTGGTTCTTAAAGGGTTAATCGTATTTCTCCCCATTTAATTTGTAGGCAGTAGTGTTCCTTTAAAGACCAAACGGAGAAAGTAAACGTGAAACAGTTGTCAGGCAAAAAAACCGCACCATATGGGACAAATAAAATAAAGGGATAGTAATATGTAACATTAATAAAAGTATATATGTTTTAGGTTTTATCGCCCTGAGTAAAACAAGGATACCCTGTTACGGTTTTGTGACACTCAGACCAGGGTATGAAGTAAAAACACAGTTTTATTGAATCAGGATAATAGAACAACACCCAGGATATGATAACAGTTTCTGGCTAACAGTCTCTGAATGGTGAGAAAGGAGTAAAGTGTCTGCACTGAATCACTCTCAAGGTAGAAAATGGGAGCACACCTATTGCCCAGAGCCGAGCCAATACCACCACCGTGGGCTTTGGAGGAATGCCACTGCCAGAGCTGAAGTAACCAGAACCTGAATCGCCCTTAACGTGAATTGGTAGCAACCCTGCGTGTGCCTACTGGATTGTGCCGAGACACCCCTAGGATGCCAAGATAGACGATTGCTGCACAAGCTACAATGAACCGAAGCACTGGGAAGTGCAGGAGATAACGTACTACCCAAGAGCGCTCCTCAGGCCCATACCCTTTTCTAACGGTTTTCTGACACTCAGACCAGGGTATGAAGTAAAAACACAGTTTTATTAAAACAGGAATGTAAAACAATGCCCCTACGGGCCAGTACAGGAATAACAGTAATAATAATACTGACAAAGTGAATGCACACAATGGTAGGGATATGTGCTATGTAAGTTGGGGAATAACCCCCAAGGGGTTAACAGGTGCAATAGGAGAGATATAGTCAAGATTGGCCAACGCCCAGGATATATAGCAGTCTCTGGAACACAGTCTCTCAGTAACTGAATAGGAATAAAGTGTCTGCACTGAATTCACTCTCAAGTTGGAATAGGAATGCGCAGAGCTGAGCCAATACCACCTCCGTGGGCTTAAGAGGAATGCTACTGCCAATGCTGAAGTAACCAGAACCAGAATCGCCCTTAACTGGAAATAGTAGTAACCCTGCGTGTGCCAATTGGATTGTGCCAGAACACCCCTCCGGTGCCGTTCTCAATCTCACGGTAGGAGCGAGCAGACTACCAGACACCGAACACCGGGCAGACAGTGCTCTGAGGGAGGATAATAGGCAGTAATAGAGGTACTCAGAGGAGAGGCTCAGATTAGTAACAGTATGTGTCACGGTTTGTTATGACTCTCAGACACAAGTTTTAGGTAAAAACACAACTTTATTGAAATGATTAAAATTATCACTTAGAATGGCAAGTACATACATATATACCAAGAGAGAAAGGCAATGACAATATACAGACTGTACCGGTCCTGTCAATATACCGGACAGGACAATCTGGGAGAATGGAATAATAGGCTCTACTGGCCTTGCCAATACCGGGTAAGGCAACCTGCAGATGGAATAGAGTCAAGGTTCTACCGGCCTTACCTAAGTACCGGGCAAGGCAGCCCCAACAAATACACGGTGTAGGCTCTACCGGCCTTGCCAATACCGGGTAAGGCAACCTTAAATGGAATGCAGTGCAAGGTTCTACCGGCCTTACCAATACTGGGCAAGGCAGCCCAGTAACCTGCGGTGTAGGCTCTACCGGCTTTGCCAATACCGGGTAAGGCAACCTCAAGAGGAATGCGGAGCAAGGTTCTACCGGCCTTACCAATACCGGGCAAGGCAGCCCAGTGGTAACAATAGCTGTCGGATGATAATGACAGTAGTGACTAAGCCCTTAGGAGCAAACCAGTGTCCGCACACTGGGACCAACAACTGAATCGTGTAGCCGCAAGGCTTTGGAGCAAACCAGTGTCCGCACACTGGACTAACAAGTGAATCGTATAGCCGCAAGGCTTTGGAGCAAACCAGTGTCCGCACACTGGACCAACAAGGAATCGTATAGCCACAAGGCTTTGGAGCAAACCAGCGTCCGCACGCTGGGACCAACAACTGAATCGTGTAGCCGCAAGGCTTTGGAGCAAACCAGCATCCGCAAGCCGGGACCAACAACTGAATCGTGTAGCCGCAAGGCTGTGGAGCAAACCAGTGTCCGCACACTGGACCAACAAGTGAATCGTATAGCCGCTAGGCTTTGGAGCAAACCAGTGTCTGCACACTGGACCAACAAGGAATCGTATAGCCGAAAGGCTTTGGAGCAAACCAGCGTCCGCACGCTGGGACCAACAACTGAATCGTGTAGCAGCAAGGCTTAGGAGCCAGTCAGCATCCGTATGATGGGACTGACAAGCAATGTTGCCGACGCGACCAAGCAGAAGGTCGCCAGGATCACAGGACACAGGCCAGGAGATGACAGGAACCAGCAGAACAATCAGTCAGGTCAGGAAACAGCAGTGAAGATGGTCAGCAGGAACTGCAACCCCAGAGGACTAGGCCGGAACCAGGACTGGAACAACTCAGAATACTGGAGGTACTGGAACAGCTGCAATCAGGAACTCAGGAACACAGGAAAAGAGGCCCAACTATCACTGGACATAGTGATAGCGATAAAGGTCAGAAACAATACGAAAGGGCACCCAATCCAGGTTTAAATAGGCAATATGAGGCGGGCTAAAGGCAGGCAGCCAATGGAAGCCCCCTACTGGTGATAGACAAGGAAATGCAGCAATCACGGGCACCATGATAGTATGCTTGGCAAGTGATATAGGAGGCACGAGACCGGAGACTACAGGCACTGCAAGGGTTAAGTGGTTCTGTACTGTAGCGAGCACCTTAGCAACCAGCAGAAGGCAAAGCAACCTCAGGCTACAGCTAGACGATAGTGAGAGGAACAGTGAGTCACTAAAACAGTTCAGAATGTTGCCGGAGCGACCGGAGTGATACTGGAACACCGGAACAGCAGACAGGACCGGAGCAGCAACCGGAACAGGATCAACACTGCAGCAGACACGACAGCCGAAGAAGGGATCAATCACGGAGCAGGAACACCAGCCAGAACCGGGTCAAATCACGGAGCAGGGTCGTCAGCCAGAACCGGGTCAATCACAAAGCAGGGTCGTCAGCCAGAACCGGGTCAATCACGGAGCAGGGTCGTCAGCCAGAACCGGGTCAATCACGGAGCAGTATCAGGAGAGGAGTCAGACAAGCCAGGTCGGTACACAGGAGACACTGGAATACAGCAACGAGGCGCAGGAACAGGAACACCACGAAAGGGCAACTGACAGGTGCCCAAACTCTAGCATATAAAGGCACATCCTGGGCGGGCCAATCAGCCTCCTCCAATGCACAGGCAATTCAGTCAAGATTGACAGAAAAACACGGGGACCGTGATAGTACCCCCTCTCAAAGACCCCCTGCCCTGCTGGGGGGTCTAGGTTTCTAAGGATATTTAGAGTGAAAGTTGCGCAACAATTGTGGAGCATGGAGGTCCTTGTGGTCTACCCAAGAGCGCTCCTCCGGACCATACCCTTTCCAGTGGACCAAATATTGCAACTTGCCTCTAAATCTCCTGGAGTCAATAATGCTCTGAACTTCGTATTCCTCTTGGCCCTGCACATCCACCGGCCCAGGAACCACTGGAGTGGTAGTATAGCAGTTGCAAACCAAGGGCTTTAATAATGACACATGGAACACATTGTGAATATGCATAGTATTAGGAAGTTCCAATGCGTATGCCACAGGATTGATCTTGCGAATAATCTTAAATGGCCCAATGAACTGGGGGGCCAGTTTGTTCGAAGGCACTTGCAGGTTGAGATTCCTGGAGGAAAGCCATACCCCAACCTGGAAGGAAACCGTTGGCAGCCGTCTGCGATTGGCATGCCGCTGATGTCTGTGGAAGGACTGACTGAGAGACCTTTGTACCTGTGCCCAAGTGGAGCGGAGCTGCTCCATGTGCTCATCCAGAGCCGGAATCTGTTGGGACTGAAATGAGTCTAGGAGTAGACAGGGTTGGAACCCATAATTAACAAGGAATGGAGAGCTCCCAGATGATGAATTAAAGGCACCGTTCCTGGCGAACTCTGCCCACGGCAACAGGTCGGCCCAGTTATCATGATGATCAGTCACAAAGCAGCGTAAAAACTGCTCCAGTCCCTGATTGGCATACTCAGTGGCCCCGTTGTTCTGGGGATGGTAGGCAGAGGAAAATGACAATTGAATGCCCATCTGGCCACAGAATGCCCTCCAGAATCTTGACATGAATTGACTCCCCCGGTCCGACACTATCACTCTGGGAACCCCGTGCAAGCGGAATACCTCTCTGGCAAAAATTGTTGCCAATTCCTGGGCCGAAGGAAGGCCAGAGAGGGGCACGAAATGAGCCATTTTAGAGAACCTATCTACCACCATCAGGATAAAAGTAAAGCCCTTGGAACTCGGCAGCTTTCCCAAGAAATTAATAGAAATGTGGGACCAAGGACAATCACCATTCGGCACTGGTTGGAGCAGCCCCACTGGGAGATGTCTGGGAGTTTTAGCATGGGCACAGGTGGCACAAGCAGCAGTAAATGCAGAGCAGTCAGCTTTCAGAGAGGGCCACCAGAATGTTTGTGACAATGACCATGCCAACTGATCCCTGCCAATGTGCCCGGCTACCTTAGATGAGTGATAGGTCTCGAGTAACCGGGTACGGAAAGGCTCGTCCACAAAGCTCTTGCCAACTGGGGTTTCAGGATGTGCCCGAGCTTGTGATGCCAAGATTTGCTCTCCCAGTGGCGAAGTGATGCTGGTACGAATAGTAGCCAGAATCCTATCTGGCTGAATTATGGGAACCGGGGCCTCATCCCTATCAATGTCTGTGCAAAATTGTCTAGAAAGAGCATCTGCCCTAATGTTCTTGGACCCTGGCAAGTATGATACTATGAAGTTAAATCTGGACAAAAATAGGGCCCATCGAGCCTGGCGAGATGACAGCCTTTTGGCCTCAGATAGGTAAATCAAGTTCTTATGGTCCGTGAAGATTAAAACTGGGGTTCTTGTGCCTTCCAGAAGATGTCACCATTCTTTTAATGCCAAGATGATAGCCAACAATTCCCTATCACCAATTTCGTAATGGCTTTGGGCACTAGAAAGTTTCTTGGAAAAGAACAAACACGGTCTTAAGTTACCCCCTTCCTTGGGGCGTTGGGAGAGAACTGCCCCTACCCCAGCCTCGGAGGCATCGACCTCTAGCGTGAAAGGCAGGGTGGGATTAGGGTGGGATAGTATAGGAGCAGATGCAAACGCCTTTTTGAGGGTTTCGAAGGCCTTCTCAGCTGCCTCAGACCATTGAGAGGGATTTGCGCCCTTATGTGTAAGGTCAGAGAGAGATTTTGTAATGGTAGAAAAGTTCTGAATAAATTTTCTGTAATAGTTGGCAAAGCCCAGGAACCTTTGGATAGCTTTTAACCCCTTGGGTTGTGGCCATTGTAAGACTGCAGCCAACTTTTCTGGGTCCATAGCTATGCCATCCTTAGATATAACAAAACCCAAGAAGGGAACTTTGGAACAATGAAATTCACATTTTTCTAATTTGCAGAACAATTTGTTCTTGCGCAATCGAAGCAATACCTCAGAAACATCCTGGATGTGCTGGGTTAAATTAGCAGAGTGAATCACTATATCGTCCAGGTACACAACTACACAAGGCTGTAACATATCGCGTAGGATATCGTTGATGAACTCCTGAAATACGACAGGTGCATTACATAAACCAAATGGCATAACTAGATATTCGTAGTGGCCTGATCTAGTATGGAATGCCTTCTTCCACTCATCACCAGCCCTTATCCTTATTAGGTTGTAGGCGGCACGTAAATCGAGTTTAATAAAAATAGAGGAGCCTTTCAATCTATCAAATAACTCTGTGATGAGCGGAATGGGGTACGCATTTTTGGACATCAGCTTATTGAGTCCACGGTAGTCAATACAAGGTCGTAATTCGCCACTTTTCTTTTTCACAAAAAAAGAACCCTGCACATGCCGGAGAGGATGATTTACGAATAATTCCTCATTTGAGAGCATCCTCAATATACTCCTCCATGGCCCTAGTCTCCTCACAGGACAATGGGTACGTCCTACCCCTCGGTGGCACCACTCCCGGGGGCAAATCAATAGCGCAATCATATGGCCGATGCTGCGGTAGTGCGCTAGCCTCACCCTTACTGAATACGTCGCTGAACTTGCTGTATTCAGCTGGCCCAGAAGGAGAGGTACACATAATCTTGACTGGACGAGATAGACAGTGACCAGTGCAGTAATCAGACCACGACTTAATTCCACATGTTTCCCAGTCAAACTGGGGATTGTGTAACATCAACCAAGGGAACCCCAGAATGACCGCATGATGGGGTGAGTGTATAATCTGGAAACAAACCTCCTCCTTGTGGAGGACCCCAATAGACATAGTGAGGAGAGTCGTCTCCATGGTAATAAGGGCTGGTTCTAGAGGTCTGCCATCAATAGCCTCAATGGCTAGCGGAGTGTCTCTTTTAGACAGAGGAATATTGTGTCTTTCAGCAAATGCCCGGTCCATGAAATAGCTTGCTGCGCCAGAATCTACCAGGGCTAGTACCTCCACAGCTTGATCGCCTAGGAGAAAACTCACCGGTATGATGGGTTTCTTAGAACAAGGATCTGGGGACGATTGTACACCACCTAGGGCCTGTCCCCCAAGGTACCCTAGATGCGTGCGTTTCCTGGACGTACCGAACATGTGCGTAGTAAATGCCCATTTTTACCACAATATAGGCATAACCCTTGTCTTTTGCGGTAAGCCCGCTCCTCCTTAGACAGCCTAGTGAAGCCGATTTGCATAGGCTCCCCTGTTTCAGATACCCGGTCAGGAGGAATGGGAGGAGAGGGTGGGTTAAAAGGCCTATCGTGCCCATGGGTCTTGGAACTTGCCCTTTTTGCCAAGCGCCTTTCGCGCATGCGGGTATCGATGAGTATCACGTAATCTATATACTCATCCAAATCAGTAGGTACTTCCCTGGCCGCAATCTCATCTTTAATGGGGTCCGATAACCCTTGGGCAAAGGCTGCCAGGAGTGCCTCATTATTCCAGGCCACTTCTGCAGCTAGAATCCGAAATTCTATTGCATAATCAGCCACAGTACGATCGCCCATCTGTATTACCATCAGTCTTTTGGCCGCAGAGGTGGCTCTCCCAGGTGTCTCGAATACTCTGCGAAACTGTCTGACAAATTTGTTAAACTTCAGAGTACATGGTTTAGCCTGCTCCCATAAAGGATTAGCCCATGCCAGGGCTTTGCCAGTTAATAGAGATATCATGAACCCCACCTTGCTAAGGTCATTCGGAAAGGCATGGGGTGTGAGTTCTAAGAATATCTCTAGTTGGTTAAGGAAACCTCTGCACAGTGTGGGTTCGCCATCATATCTTAGCGGCAACGGCACCGCCGCCGTTAAACTTCTAGAGGGAGCCAACATTTGCCCAGTGGTATTATCCAGTGTCATAACTGGGGGGACCACCGGATTTTGATTCGGTTTACTAAGGTGTACCGTACGTTTAGCAAGGTTTGCATGGCCAGTTCCAACTGGTCTAGGCGTTGCTCGTGAACATCCATCCTCCAGTGGAGGTTCTGTGTAATACTGTCACCTTTCCCGTCTGAGGTCGGGGCCCTTTCGTACTGTTACGGTTTTCTGACACTCAGACCAGGGTATGAAGTAAAAACACAGTTTTATTGAATCAGGATAATAGAACAGTGCCCCTAGGGGCCAGCACAGGCATAAAAAATATTGGCAAATACAGAAAAAGTAAGTGCAATACAAAGATAGGAGTATATGTATATATGTAGACTGGGAATAACCCCACCGGATTAAAAGGAGCAACTGGAGTAACTCTTAGATTGGCCAACGCCCAGGATATCATAACAGTCTCTGGCTAACAGTCTCTGAATGATGAGAAAGGAGTAAAGTGTCTGCACTGAATCACTCTCAAGGTAGAAAATGGGAGCACACCTATTGCCCAGAGCCGAGCCAATACCACCAACGTGGTCTTAGGAGGAATGCCACTGCCAGAGCTGAAGTAACCAGAACCTGAATCGCCCTTAACGTGAATTGGTAGCAACCCTGCGTGTGCCAACCGGATTCTGCCCAGACACCCCTAGGATGCCAAGATAGACTATTGCTGCACAAGCTACAATGAGCCGAAGCACTGGGAAGTGCAGGAGATAACATACACCCTGAGTGTATGTGAGCCAGAGCCAGGACACCCTTCCTATGCCGCACAGAATCCTCACTGCAAGAGAGGACAGACTACCAGCGCCAGCCGGCGCGGTCATGGTGCACACCGAACACCGGACAGACAGTGCTCTGCAAGTGATAGTATGGCTTGGTCTTAAGGCACTGAGAGAAGCTGCTCGAAGGGTAACCAGAGGCTTGGCAAGCAATATGTGAGGCACGTAACCGGAGACTACAGGCACTGCACGGGTTAGTCTGGTTCTGTACAGGAGAGAACAGCTCAGCAGACAGCAGATGGCAAAGAAACCACAGGCTACACCTCAGAAGAGAGAGAGAGGATCAGCGAGATACTAAACAGTTCAGAATGTCGCCGGAGCAACCGGAGCAACAAAGGAACACCGGAACAGCACACAGGACAGGAGCGTCAACCGGAACCGGATCGATACGGCAGCAGGAACATCATCCGGAGAACGGAGCAATCACGGAGCTGGGTCATCGGCCAGAACCGGGTCAATCACGGAGCAGGGTCGTCAGCCGGAATCGGGTCAATCACGGAGCAGGGTCGTCAGCCAGAACCGGGTTAATCACGGAGCAGGGTCGTAAGCCAGAACCGGGTAAATCACAGAACAGAGTCGTCAGCCAGAACCGGGTCAATCACGGAGTGAGTAAGTGCCCAAGAGCCAGTATAAAAAGGAACATCCTGGGTGGGCCAATCAGCATCCTCCAATGCAAAGGTAACACCGTCAAAGATTGACAGGGAATCACGGGGACCGTGATATACCCCCGCTGCTGAAAGGTGTTTTATTAAGAAATTATTACGGCCCAAACTTTAATTTTTGTGGTACTGTATAATAGTGGCCTGTACAATAGTGCTGTCACTACACCATCCTATGAACATCATGGGTAAGCTGACCATGAATCTCTTTTTTTTTTACTGAAAATTCAGCATAATACAAGGTACAAAGAGGCTAGTACATAACAGGATTGTACAATAAACCGTAAGAGAGTTACCAGTACATATAGACCATATAAAATATAACCAGTAAACCAATAAATTTTTACCACATATAGGATAGTCTGCAAGTATAGGAACAAGTCCACATGGCAAGTGCATTGTTAAGGAACAATATGTCGAAGTCAAAATATGAATGAATATTACAAAAGAAAAGGCAAGGGAGCAGATAGCAAGAGACAAACAATAGTAGACATTAGAGTAAAGAACAGAAGTAAAATAAGAGGGGAGACAGAACCAGGAATGAAGTAGATGGGATGGGATGGCAAGCAGCTACGTAGTTATCCATACAGCAATAGTCAAGGCATGACGGAAGATAAAAAAAAGAAGAGAAGAATCGCCTCTGAGACCTATTGAGATATGAAGTAGGTAGTCTTTTAAACACCCTGTGAAAAGATACCAGGAGAAAGTATGGGGGAAAATATAGGTGAAGCCAGATATGCTTCGCAAATGTAGTACTGTAAAGTAATCGTTCATATTCAGTTAGGTCCAGATACTATACATTAGTGGTTCGAGGAAGTGTAAACAGACCACATCTGCCAATCACCAGGAACTGAGGATTTGGCTCCCATAGATACGTGCCATATACGATGCATTTCATACACATGAGCCACTCATTGCCTCCACTCGGTCATCGAAGGGGGTGTCGATGATTTCCAATGCAACGGTATTAAGTACTTTGCAGCATTGGTAAGATGGAAGAAGAGAGGCTGTAGCTGTTTAGAGGTCGTGAGTCCTGCGGGCATGGGGAATCCAAATAGTAATTGAGAAGGGAAGAAGTCAATATCGATTGTCAAAATGTCCTGTATCGTAGATTGAACATTCCTACAAAACCTGAAGATAACCGGACAATTCCAAAAGATATGAGGCAATGTCCCATTTTCACTTTCGCATCTCCAGCAAATAGGTGAGGAGGACTCGTAGAATTGTGCTAGTAAATACGGGGTATAATACCATCTAGTAAACAATTTATAATTACGTTCTCTTGTGGAGATATCTGGTGAAAACTTCAGCAGAGAATTCCATACTGCATGCCATTTGGGCAGATCCATCGAGAGGGAAAGATCATGCTCCCAATCCTTCATGAATTGTGGGACAGAACGAGGAGAGGACGTGAGCAAAAAGGAATACCAGTGTTTCAGTGAGTGGCGAATGGTTGCCGGATTACAGAGCATCAATTCAAAGGGCGAAGCAGAGACCGTGGGATCATATGCCAAAAGTAAGGGAGACACGAAATGTCGAAGCTGGACATACTGCCAGAAGTGCATGGCAGGAATGTTCCTCTCTCTAATAAAATCCTCAAATGTTACAATACTCGTACCTCTAACCATGTTGTTTAGGGTACTGATATGTAAGGTGCCCCATGAAGATATAGAATCTCCAGGTAAGACTGGCGGAAAGGCTGGGTTGCCTAACAAAGGCATCCTCGGGGAAAGATACGGAATGAGCGACATTGCGGTATTCAATGTATTCCAAAATGAGAGTACATGGCTCATGACCGGATGACTATGGCAATCTTCAGGGAAATGGACTGGATCAAACCAGCAAAGGTGCCACAAATCTATCCCTGAAGCAGAATCAGAAAGGAGGGAAATCCATTCTTTGGGGGGGTCCCTAGTAAGATCCGTAAGGCGAGATAGTGTCGCTGCTTTATAATAAGCATGTAGATCAGGGACTCCCAAACCTCCTTTGCTTGAAGAGGGCCGTAGAATGCGTAGAGGTAGTCTAGGCCTTTGTTGCTTCCAAATAAAAGACGATATTATTTTCTGAAGATCCGAAATGTAACCAGCAGGAATGCAAAGTGGTAAAGCGTTGAAGATAAACAGTATTTTTGGAAGGCAAATCATCTTTATCAAATTGATGCCTCCTGTCCAAGATACGAATAAGTGTGACCATCGCTGAGTATCTGATTTTATAGTATCAAGCAGAGGGAGTATGTTGGCCTTTGCCATCATGGAGCAAGAGGGAGGAAGATTAGTTCCTAAATATCGGATACCTTGTGATATCCAAGTAAAAGGGAAACTCTTGCTTAGGCTTTGTAATTGGAATTGATCCAAATTCACTACCATAGCAGTGGATTTGGACATGTTAACTTTATAAAAGGAAAAGTCACCAAAATCATTCAATAGAGTTAAAAGGGACGGGATAGAGGAAGAAGGGGAAGAAAGCTTTAAAATCAGGTCGTCTGCAAAGCAAGCTTGTTTCGGGTGAGATAAGGTGATAGTCAGTGGGGAGAGTCCTTTAATGGATGCTGACAGCCTTATGGATTGCAGGAGAGGCTCCATAGCCAGCACAAATAAGATAGGGGAAAGAGGACAACCCTGTCTTGTGCCGTTACCTATATCGAAGGCGTCCGACAGAAAACCGTTTAATTTAACTCGAGCATGAGGTGCTCTGTATAAACTCATGATGGAGCCTAAGATGCGTGGTACGAGACCGAAGTGTGACAGAACTGTCGTTAGGTATTGCTAGTTAATTCTGTCAGTAGCCTTCTCAGCATCAAGGGACAGGAAGACAGCAGGAGTTCGTTTCTGTAAAGCTTTATGCAGAAGTAGAACAACATTAGCAACGTTATCCTTTGTCTCTTTCCCGGGCACATACCCCGATTGATCCGAGTGAATGATCGAAGGAAGGAGGAGTTTCAGCCTATTCTCCATTGCTTTGGCAAATAATTTGACATCAGCATTTAGTAAGGAAATGGGGCGGTAGCTACTACAAGAGAGTGGGTCTTTGTCTGGTTTCAAAATGACAGTTATATGAGCTTCTAATGATTGCTTAGGAAGCGGACAACCAGTCGCAACTTGATTACATATGTCTACGAAGTGTGGAAGCAGGATATGTTGGAATCGTTTAAGATAAGCTACTGTCAAGCCAACTGGGCCTGGGCTTTTCCCCGTGGAAGTAGATTTGAGAGCTACGGAGAATTCCTGCTCTGTGAATGGCATATCTAGGATATCCCTCACTCTGTCCGATACAGGATAAAGGTGCAAATTTAGTAGGAAATTTTGGATCGCACCGGTCCTAGATTCAGAAGTAGGATATCGTGAATAAGGAGGAATATTGTACAGAGCATGATAGAAATCCTTAAAAGCTGAGGCTATGTCCAGGAAGGCCCAACACACCTTACCCTCTGAAATACGAATTTTGTGGATGTGGTTCAGCCGCTGTCGGATCCTAACCAAAGCAGCCAAATGTCGCCCTGAAGGTATTTCCTAAAGTGTTACCACTGGAAGGATTTGATGGTTCTGCTACGTAAAATTACTGACAATGAAGCTCTAGCTTCTGTGAGGTCCCGAAAGGCTTCCGGGGATAGAGTGGTTTTATGAATCTCTTCCTTCTCTCGGATCCTCTGAAGGAGGGCCTCAATCTGTCGTTGGGTATGTTTTTTCTCAGAGGCAGCCAGTTTGATAAAGTGCCCTCTCACAACGCATTTGTGCGCTTTCCATATAGAGGTAATGGAGACGTCTTGCGTACAGTTCGTATCAAAAAATTCAGTGAGGAGTGGTTCGATCGAGGATACTACATCAGAATCTGATAATAGCTGATTATTCAGTCGCCACGGTGGTTTATTCTCAATAAACTAAGGAACAAGAAGAACTATCGAAACAGGGGCATGGTCAGAGATTGTAATTGACCCGATATCTGTATGAGTGACGTTGTGCAATTGATATTGGTCTACAAGCAAGTAGTCAATACGTGAGTACATTGAATGAAAGGCAGAATAATAGGAATAGTCTTGGGCCGCTGGATTATGGATCCTCCACACATCGCAAAGATGCGAGTCAGTCAGTTTCGAAACGAACAGTTTTAAGTGTGCCAAAAGAATAAGGCAATTTTTTTTTAAGGAAGTGTCAGTATCTGGATCAATTGCAATGTTTAAATCTCCAGCTAAAATCAAAGAACCGGGTTTGAAAGAATCAAGAAGTATTAGAAATTTAGTTAGAAATCGAGGGACCTGAACATTTGGGGAGTAGACGCAAGCCAGCGTAAGTTGCATACCATAAGCCGAGCCTTTGAGAAAAAGATTTCGGCCCTCTGGGTCTGCAATTTCGTCCTCCAACACCCACGAAACATTTTTATGAAACAAAATGGCAACCCCACATTTGCGTTCTCCAGCAGATGCAAACCATCCAGTCGGGTAATGGAGGTCAGAGAATTTCGGTGACCTAGTGAAGGAAAAGTGCATATCCTGTATACAAAAAATATTTGCCCGAAGTCTGGAAGCCTCTCTCAGGGTGATAGACCTTTTTTCAGGGGAGTTTAGTCCCCTGAGAATGAGGGAAACAATGTGTAAGTTACGTTGGGTCATAATGTTAATCTATGTAATCAATGTGTCCAGAGGGACTGAATAGGATATGGGAATAAGTGAACTTTCCGCTGCCTATGAGGAAACGCAAGGGCTGCCAGCCAAATGGAATTTGAGGGGAACAGGGAGGGAGCAAAAGGAAAGGAGAAACGGGAAAACATAAAAGCAGAGATATACAGAGAAGAAACCGTGGAGTATTACTGGGGGTTAGGCATTCCCCAGGTGTAGCAGATTCATGGAGTTGTCCATAGGACCGGGGGGGGGGTGTAGACCTGTCAATCTGAGAGACATCGTAGACAGGTGTATCATCGACAGCTCGGATCCACTGTCTGTAGAGTAGAAATCCCTAAATAGGATGCTAGAGAGGGTAGCGAGGGAAGGTGTTAAGATGTCCTCCCTCACCCCCCCCCCCACATGGGTAAGTATCTTTCATTACGTATTATAAGGACAAGCGAGAGGGAGATGAGGACCAGAAAGAAGAAGAAAGAGCAGAAAGAGAGCAGATATGAAGACAACAATGGGTGATGAGAACATGACCAGAAAGATGGCTGGCTTGACCAGCTAGGGTAAATAATCCTAAGGACAGGGCAGTGAAAGAAACATTAAGTATAAAAGTACATTCCCATGTTGTATAACATAAAGAATTATTTATCACAGTAAATAATCAACATTAGAGGCATGCAGGGGCAAGGGGGGACAGCCGCGGCACACCGGGACAGCTGCGAGAAGCCAATGATGATGAGCAGTATAAACATAGGTCCCGTTGCGCAGTGGCGGCCCACCACCCCCAAGAAACATATGTGTCCACCATATGTAATTGTGGAAAGAATAAAAGGGCCATTAGCGTTGGAGATCAACTCGATTCCTGAAGCAGAATCAAAAGAGCATTCTCGGCTTCCATTTCACAATTAGCCAGTCATATAGCTAAGGGGTATGGCAGGGAGAATGTGTAGCCGAAGACCCAGGAAGGCTCGGTATCCATAATATGGTAGCATACCAGAAGCCGAGAAATAGGTACCAAGTACAGGTACTTTAGCAAGACAGTATAGCGTAACAAGTAAGGAATTTACTCCAATAAAGTGAAAATGAGTAAGTGAGAAACCTCAGGCAATAGCTATAAGTCAAAGAAGCATGGGGCCCGCTAGGAGGGTAATGTCAAGGCATGGTAACCTCCACCGGGAACCACGTAATGCATGTTAAAGTGAGCCTGGACCAACAGGATGGGCGGGATTCAGAATATAAATTAGCTGGAATCGGGAGAGTGTTGGTAATGAATATAGGTGAAGGGGAGAATGTTGGACAAGGGATGATCTGGCAATCCTTAGAGAGTGAGTGCTGTTTAGGTGAACCTAGGGATGGAGGTGTGTGAAGTAGGCAATTGATATATGCGCAATATTATGAAATCCGTGAAGGGAGAACTGCTCCCATCCGGCCCGTCCTGTTTGCCCCATAGCCACAAGCACTCAACATATGGGCAGGTCAAGTATGATGAGAACAATGGTAAACTACAAAATCTCCATTACGGTCAGATGCGACCGCCGTCACGGTCCAGATTAAGTAAGCTCCGAAAGAATGAAGGACTGGCAGCCGGAATAACAACCACCGGTGCTCCATCTCCGTTCCAGAGTCCTCGGACAGTGAGGCATAGCCGTGCGCTACACATAGCGGATAAACCATCTAATAAAACAACATATAAAATTGAAAACATAGTAACATCGTAAATGAGAACACAGGCAGAGCGATCTCACACATCAGGCCTGTAGAATTGTGGCTATTCAGGAAGTGTCCAGTGTGGAGGGGACGAGGTTTCCAGACCTGTCGAGTCCGAACTGGGCTTCTTCTGGACCGATCCCGGAATTAGTGTCCATCTCTCTCTTTTCTCCTTGGGGACCGACTCTGGAGCAGAAGAATCTCGAACACTAGAAGCAGGAATGGGAATTCCTAAGGTATTGCAGAATTCAGGTATATCCGAGGGATCACGTAGCGATGCTGAAGTACCATTGTGCAGGACGCAGAGATGAAATGGAAAGCCCCATCTGTATTTGATTCCCATGTTGCGTAAGCGATCTGTGATGGGACGCATGGTCCATCTGTATTGCAGAGTTGATGGTGATAAATCGTTATAGAAATGCAACTCACAGCCCGCATATTTGACAATTCCTAGTTCCCGTGCTCTAGACATAATTTTCTCCTTATCAGAGAAGTTGTGAAGCTGAACAATAACATCACGGGGTTTGGAGCCTGGTGGGCCTCTAGGCCGAAGGGCCTTGTGTGCCCTTTCTAGTTTAATAGGAGGGTCTGACACTTCGTGGCCCAGCAATTCATTGAAGTTTGTTGGCAGGGCTGACTGAAGGTCCTTGGGAGAAACAGATTCAGGAAAGTCCTTGATTCTAATGTTGCAATGCCTGGAGCGGTTATCCAAGTCGTCTAACTTGGAGGATGGTATAGAGATGGTATCGTCTTGTTGTTGCATATATTGCTCCAGGGCCTGTATGTGCATCCATGAGGCTTCACGATCGTCTTCAAATAGATTAATCCGCTGACCCAGCTGAACCAGCTCTTTTTATAAATCGGAATTCTCGGACTTGCTGGTAGTCTTGAGATCCCGCTTTATCTCGATGAAAAAATCTCTCATGTTGTCCTTAGTAACGAAAGGAGCCAAGCCCTCCCTCGTCAACACAGAAGGAGAGTGCGTCATCGGGGATGTATTCTCTTTGTTCTGACCGTGGTGCATTAAAGTAGAAGTACCAATTCCTTGGTCAGGTGGAGTGTTAGGTAAGTCTCCACACCACTCCCGTCGAGAGGCCGTAGTAACTGGCTTCAGTGGCGTCGTCAAGGGGGAGTCGCTCCCAACACTAGCTGGTAGGAAGTCAGAGATGTGTTTGCAATCTGGGCGACTCTGCCCTTTCTTCTCCCGACCCTTCATCAGATCTCCGAGTCACGTTAAAAGACGGGATAGCTCTCCGTACCGGAGTAAAGCGTACAAGACAGTGTTGGATCAGCGGAGCAACGAGATCAAGTGTACATCTTGTCTGGGCGCGAACTCCGCCCCCCAGCTGACCATAAATCTCCATACAATTTCAGGCCCCTGTGATACTGCACCTTAAAATATTCATATTTGAGCTGTAATAACTTTTCATTAAAACACATTTAAGCAATGGGAGTACCCCTTTTTTTTACTCAGAGGATATATGAGTGCCTACATCCATCTTTTACACATAATATATCTACGTCTATGTACATATACATAATGATAGATAGATAGATAGATAGATAGATAGATAGATAGATAGACAGACAGATAGATAGATAGATAAATAGATGCCCCATACACTTGTAATACAGGCTTGTGACATCATGGTTTCCAAATGTCAGAATTTTACAGTTGTAGTATACAAATGAAGGAAGCTGGGGTTATATTTTGAATGAAAACCTGCAGCCCTCCAGCTGTTGATGGACTACAACTCCATCATGTTCAACCAGTCATCTGTCTTCATAACAGCCGGACAGCCACATGTTTGTACACCTCCTGATTTACATCCTCTCTCTCTTCTGTGACCTCCCTCTCCCTTGGGTGAATATATACTTGCAATTGCTCTCTAAATCAGGTGCTGGAATAAATTCTAGCACCCTACCCCCTGCCTAACATCAATTTACTCTTCTATGTGTGCCAAATTCCACCCTTTCTGTAGTTTCTGCATAGGTAAGTACAATTTAAGAACAATGTAGAATTTGTGGCTAATGACATTTGGGCAGCGCTGGCAAACTCATTGTCACGGTTTGTTATGACTCTCAGACAAAGAGTTAATATAAAACACAACTTTATTGAAAAGTTTAATGGATACCCATGTGGGTCGCATACATTTAAAGTCAATACATAGTATCAAGAGTAGTGGTATACGGAATGTAACACGGGCTCTACCGGACTTGCCAATACCGGGTAAGGCAACCTTAGATGATACAGATGGAAAAGGTTCTACCGGCCTTACCAATATACCGGGCAAGGCAGCCCTTAGACTAGTAACGGAGAAAAGAAGGCTCTACCGACCTTGCCAATATACCGGGCAAGGCAGCCTGGAGACTGGTACAATGAATAGAAATAGGCTGTACCGGACCTGCCAATATACCGGGCAAGTCAGCCTGGAGACTGGTACAACAAATAGTTATAGGCTCTACCGGCCTTGCCAATACCGAGTAAGGCAACCTTAAGTTGGTACAATGTGAAATAGGTTCTTCCGGCCTTACCAATACCGGGCAAGGCAGCCTGAACTGGAAAACAGTCTCTACCGGTGCTGAGGAATATGCAGCAAGCAACCGGTTAATACGTGGAGCGAACCAGTATACTGGAGGAACAACAGGTCTACCGGTGCTGTCTAGGACTGAACAGAAATCGGTTATACATGGAGCGAACCAGTACCCGCATACTGGATGGACAAAGACTCTCCCGGGGCTGTCTAGGACTGAACAGCAACCGGCTATGCATGGAGCGAACCAGTACCCGCGTACTGGAGGAGGAAACTCTACCGGTGTAAGAAGCAGCCAGCTGAATGGAGCGAACCAGCACCCGCATACTGGAGGTACCTAACCACCACCGGTGCTGTCAGGTGATAATAAGCAGCCGGTTATACATGGAGCGAACCAATACCTGCGTACTGGAGTAACCTAGAACACCACCGGTGCTGTCAGGTGATAGTAAGCAGCCGGTTATACATGAAGCGAACCAGTACCCACGTACAGGAGTAACCTAGAACACCACCGGTGCTGTCAGATGAAAGTAAGCAGCTGTTTATACATGGAGTGACCCAGTACACGCGAACTGGAGGAAACCTAGAACTTTACCAGTGCGACAGCAGCTGGTTGTATGTGGAGCGAACCAGTACCCACGTACTGGAGAGTGGAACACAAGTGAATGAAAATGTCGCCGGGGCAACTGGAGGAGAGTAGCCCACTGCAGGCGATCCAGGAGCAGGAACACAGCCGTTGAAGGACAGGAAACATATCTGCAGGCAGTCAACCGGGTCAGGAACAGCAGCAGGAAACAGCAGTAGAGACAGCAACCCCAACCGGATCAGGAACGGATGCTGGAATAAGGGAAGCTGGTGAAAAGGAACTCAGGCGATCACTACTGTGAAGATCCTAAAAAAGACACATGAATAATAAAAATAATACTATTATACTAATATTATTATACTATTAATAACACAAAATGGAAAAAGGTGATATTTGAAATGGGTAAATAAACTGATACAAGAAGATAAATATTTAGATGAATCCTCCAGTGATCAGCTGGAGCTCTATCTGTTCTGCCTGGTCAGTTGACCATAAATATCCATAGGATGGTGTAGCAATAGCACCACTGTATAATTTCAGGCCACTGTGATACTTCACCAAAAAAAAAATCACGTTTGACGTGAAACACCTTTCATGAGCCAAATTCCACACCTTTCCGCAACTTCAGCCAATTTAAGGACAAAGTGGAATTTGTGACTAATACCATTTGGTCAGCGCTGGCAAACTCATACATTCACTCCCCCCATGTGTAACCACTATACTTACCTACTGAATCTGTTAAGAGGGTCCAACACACTCCTAGCACGTATTGCCGGCTACTGTGAAAATCTTATATAGAGACACAAATAATAAAAATAATCGTATTATACTAATACTATTAATTACACAAAAGGGAAAAGTTTGAAATAGGTAAATAAATTGATACAAGTTGATAATTATTTTGATGAATTCTCCATTCATCAGCTGCAGTTTGCTCTATTCAGCCTGGTCAGTTGACAATAAATCTCCAAAGGATTATGTAGCAATAGCTTCACTGTACAGTTTCAGGCCACTGTGATACTGAACCTAAAAAATATTTACATTTCAGCTATAATAACTTTTCATTAAAACACATTTAAACAATGAGAGTACACCTTGTTTTTACTAAGAGGGTTTATGAATGCCTACATCCATCCTTTGTACATACTGTATCTACGTCTATCTATCTATCTGTCTATCTATCTATCTATCTATCTATCTATCTATCTATCTATCGATCTACATATACATAGTAATAGTTAGATAGATAGATAACCCATACACTTGTAATATAGGCTTGTGACATCGTAGTTTCCAAATTTTACAGTTGACCTCATTATACAACAGAAGAGAACTGGGATTACATTTTGAATAAAAACCTGCAGCCCTCCAGCTGTGGATGGACTACAGTTCCATCATTTTCAACCAGCCATCTGTATTCATAACAGCTGGACATCCACACATTTGTACACCTCCTGATTTACAACCTCTCTCTTCAATGACCTCCCTCTCCCTTGTGTGAATTTATACTGGCGATTCCTCTCTAACTCAGGTGCTGGAATCAATATTAGCACCCTATCCCCGGCCTAACGTCAATTTACCCCTCTATGTGTGAGAAATTCCACCCCTTTCTGCAGCTTGCGCCAAGACAAGTGCAATGTAGAGTTTGTGACTAATGCCATTTGGGCGGTGATGGCGAATTCATGCACTCACTCCCACATGTGTAACTTCTGCACTTACATAATGAACGTTTTAAGTGGGTCCAATGCAATCCTAGCTGGTATCACTGGATTCTGTGCAAATCCTAATAAAGAAACGTAAATAATAAAAATAATCCTATTATACTAATATTATTAAACTACTAATAACACAAAAGTGAAAACGGTGAGATTTGAAATGCGTAAATAAGTTGATAGAAAATGAAAATTAGATAAATCCTCAAGTTATCAGCTGCATCTCTATCTGTTCTGTCTGGTCAGTTGACCATAAATATTCATAGGATGGTGTAGCAATAGCACCACTGTATAATTTCAGGCCACTGTGATACTGCACCAAAAAAAAAAATCACGTTTGAGGTGATAAACCTTTCATGAGCCAAATTCCACACCTTTCCGCAACTTTAACCAATTTAAGGACAAAGTGGAATTTGGACTAATACCATTTGCTCAGCGCTGGCAAAATCATACATTCACCCCCCCCCCCCCATGTGTAACCACTATACTTACCTACTGAATTTGTTAAGAGGGTCCAATACACTTCTAGCTGGTATTGCCGGCTACTGTAAAAATCCTTATATAGAGACACAAATAATAACAATAATCCTATTATACTAATACTATTAATAACACAAAAGGGAAAGGTTTGAAATAGGTAAATAAATTGATACAAGTTGATAATTATTTTGATGAATTCTCCATTGATCAGCTGCAGCTTGCTTAATTCAGCCTGGTCAGTTGACAATAAATCTCCAAAGGATTATGTAGCAAAAGCTTCACTGTACAGTTTCAGGCCACTGTGATACTAAACCAAAAAAAAAATTACATTTCAGCTATAATAACTTTTCAATAAAACACATTTAAACAGTGAGATTACCCCTTGTTTTTACTAGGAGGGTGTATGAATGCCTACATCCATCCTTTGCACATACTGTATCTATCTATCTATCTATCTATCTATCTATCTATCTATCTATCTATCTATCTATCTATCTATCTGTCTGTCTGTGTGTCTGTTTGTCTGTCTGTCTGTCTGTCTGTCTGTCTGTCTATCTATCTATCTATCTATTGATCTACATATACATAGTGATAGTTAAATAGATGCCCCATATACTTGTAATATACGCTTCTGACATCGTGGTTTCCAAATTTTACAGTTGACTGCATTATACAACAGAAGAGAACTGGAATTACATTTTGAATAAAAACCTGCAGCCCTCCAGCTGTGGATGGACTACAGTTCCATCATTTTCAACCAGCCATCTGTATTCATAACAGCTGGACAGCCACACATTTGTATACTTCCTGATTTACAACCTCTCTCTTCAATGACCTCCCTCTCCCTTGTGTGAATTTATACTGGCAATTCCTCTCTAACTCAGGTGTTGGAATAAATTCTAGCACCCTATCCCCGACCTAACGTCAATTTACCCCTCTATGTGTGAGAAATTCCACCCCTTTCTAAAGCTTGTACCAAGACAAGTACAATGCAGAGTTTGTGACTAATGCCATTTGGGCAGTGGTGGCGAATTCATGCACTCACTCCCCCATATGTAACTTCTGCACTTACATAATGAACGTATTAAGTGGGTCCAATGCAATCCTAGCTGGTATCACTGGCTTCTGTGCAAATCCTAATAAAGAGACGTGAAAAATAAAAATAATCCTATTATACTAATATTATTATACTATTAATAACACAAAAGTGAAAAGGGTGAGATTTGAAATGGGTAAATAAGTTGATACAAATTGAAAATTAGATAAATCCTCCAGTGATCAGCTGCAGCTCTTTCTGTTCTGTCTGGTCAGTTGACCATAAAAATCCATAGGATGGTGTACCAATAGCACCATTGTATAATTTCAGGCCACTGTGATACTGCACCAAAAAAAAAAATCACGTTTGACGTGAAACACCTTTCATGAGCCAAATTCCACACCTTTCCGAAACTTCAGCCAATTTAAGGACAATGTGAAATTTGTGACTAATACCATTTGGTCAGCGCTGGCAAACTTCATACATTCACTCCCCCCATGTGTAACCACTATACTTACCTACTGAATTTGTTAAGAGGGTCCAATACACTTCTAGCTGGTATTGCCGGCTACTGTTAAAATCCTTATATAGAGACACAAATAATAACAATAATCCTATTATACTAATACCATTAATAACACAAAAGGGAAAGGTTTGAAATAGGTAAATAAATTGATACAAGTTGATAATTATTTTGATGAATCCTCCATTGATCAGCTGCAGCTTGCTCTATTCAGCCTGGTCAGTTGACAATAAATCTCCAAAGGATTATGTAGCAACAGCTTCACTGTACAGTTTCAGGCCACTGTGATACTGAACCGAAAAAAATATTTACATTTCAGCTATAATAACTTTTCAATAAAACACATTTAAACAGTGAGAGTACCCCTTATTTTTACTAGGAGGGTGTATGAATGCCTACATCCATCCTTTGCACATACTCTATCTATCTATCTATCTATCTATCTATCTATCTATCTATCTATCTGTCTGTCTGTCTGTCTGTCTGTCTGTCTGTCTATCTATCTATCTATTGATCTACATATACATAGTGATAGTTAGATAGATGCCCCATATACTTGTAATATAGGCTTGTGACATCGTGGTTTCCAAATTTTACAGTTGACTGCATTATACAACAGAAGAGAACTGGGATTACATTTTGAATAAAAATCTGCAGCCCTCCAGCTGTGGATGGACTACAGTTCCATCATTTTCAACCAGCCATCTGTATTCATAACAGGTGGACAGCCACACATTTGTATACCTCCTGATTTACAACCTCTCTCTTCAATGACCTCCCTCTGCTTTGTGTGTATTTATACTGGCGATTCCTCTCTAACTCAGGTGCTGGAATAAATTGTAGCACCCTATTCCCGGCCTAATGTCAATTTACCCCTCTATGTGTGACAAATTCCACCCCTTTCTGCAGCTTGCGCCAAGACAAGTACAATGCAGAGTTTGTGACTAATGCCATTTGGGCGGTGCTGGCGAATTCATGCACTCACTCCCCCATGTGCAACTTCTGCACTTACATAATGAACGTATTAAGTGGGTCCAATGCAATCCTAGCTGGTATCACTGGCTTCTGTGCAAATCCTAATAAAGAGACGTGAAAAATAAAAATAATCCTATTATACTAATATTATTATACTACTAATAACACAAAAGTGAAAAGGGTGAGATTTGAAATGGGTAAATAAGTTGATACAAATTGAAAATTAGATAAATCCTCCAGTGATCAGCTGCAGCTCTTTCTGTTCTGTCTGGTCAGTTGACCATAAAAATCCATCGGATGGTGTAGCAATAGCACCACTGTATAATTTCAGGCCACTGTGATACTGTACCAAAAAAAAAATCATGTTTGAGGTGAAACACCTTTCATGAGCCAAATTCCACACCTTTCCTCAACTTCAGCCAATTTAAGGACAATGTGGAATTTGTGACGAATACCATTTGGTCAGCGCTCGCAAACTCATACATTCACTCCCCCGATGTGTAACCACTATACTTACCTACTGAATTTGTTAAGAGGGTCCAATACTCTCCTAGCTGGTACTGCCGGCTACTGTGAAAATCCTTATATAGAGACACAAATAATAAAAATAATCCTATTATTCTAATACTATTAATAAAACAAAAGGGAAAGGTTTGAAATAGGTAAATAAATTGATACAAGTTGATAATTATTTTGATGAATCCTCCATTGATCAGCTGCAGCTTGCTCTATTCAGCCTGGTCAGTTGACAATAAATCTCCAAAGGATTATGTAGCAAAAGCTTCACTGTACAGTTTCAGGCCACTGTGATACTGAACCGAAAAAAATATTTACATTTAAGCTATAATAACTTTTCTAATAAAACACATTTAAACAGTGAGAGCACCCCTTGTTTTTACTAAGAGAGTGTATGAATGCCTACATCCATACTTTGCACATACTGTATATACGTCTATCTATCTATCTATCTATCTATCTATCTATCTATCTATCTATCTATCGATCTACATATACATAGTGATAGTTAGATAGATAGTAGTGATGAGCGAGCACCCCAATGCTCGGGTGTTCGGGTGCTCTAACCGAGCACCCCCTGAGGCTCGAGTGCTCGGCCGAGCACCCGAGCCCCATTGAAGTCAATGGGAGGACTCGAGCATTACACCAGGCACCCCCTGCTCTGATGAGGGGAGGGTGCCTGGTCCATAGGAAAAGGGCAGAAAAGGATGGAAACACCACAGAAATGGTTCAGGGACAGCATAGGGAGGATGTCTGGATGCATCTTGGACTCCAACATCGCTGCTGGGAACGATCTTTCGCCCGTAGTACGCCATTTTTACAGACTGACCATAAAACACACAAAAAGGAAAATAAAAACGACTTTAGGCGAAAAATTGTTACCAAACAATATTTGCTGTATATTTACTTGTATATCATCTGCAAATTCTCCCAAAAATTTCCTTGGTTTTCGGAAGTGAGGCCATGATTAAGAGGGAAACGTGCGCAGAGGCAAATTCTCCCAAAAATGTCCTTGATTTTCAGAACTGAGGCCATGATTAAGCGGGAAACGTGCACAGAGGCAAATTCTCCCAAAAATTTCCTTGATTTTATTGAACTGAGGCCATGATTAAGAGGGAAACGTGCGCTGAGCCGACCATCTAAAATATTATGGGTGAGGGTCTGCTGCAGAGCTGACCATCCTAAACATTATATGCGAAGGCCCGCTAGTGAGCTGACGCTATAAAACATTATATGAGAGGGCCCGCTAGAGAGCTGACCCAATAAAACATTATATGAGAAGGCCCGCTGGTGAGCTGACCTATATAAAAATTGTCAAACAGGGCCCGCTGGTGAGCTGGCCCTATATAAAAATTATATCACAGGGCCCGCTGGTGAGCTGGCCCTATATAAAAATTATATCCCAGGGCATATGGAAGAGGAGGAGGAGGATGAGAAGATTAAGAGTCAACCATATACCCGTTTTTTGGGTGGAAGGGGTGAATGGGAATACAGAGTATTCCCATCATTGTAAATAACATATATAAAGTGAGTTTATGTTCCCCCGGGGCTTTCCTCCAGTGGAGTGGAGAAGTCAGGGGAAATCCAGGCCTTGTTCATTTTTATAAGTGTCAACCTATCAGCATTGTCGGTGGAAAGGCGGATACGCTTATCTGTTATGATGCCACCAGCAGCACTAAATACCCGCTCAGACAGAACGCTGGCGGCAGGGCAGGCCAGCACCTCCAAGGCATAGAGTGCCAGTTCATACCACGTGTCCAGCTTGGACACCCAGTAGTTGTAAGGCACAGAGGGATCATTGAGGACGCTGACACGGTCTGCTACGTACTCCTTCACCATCTTCCAAAACTTTTCCCTCCTTGTGACACTAGGCTGCGCATCAGGGTGAGGGTGCTGGCGGGGTGTCATGAAGGTGTCCCACGCCTTGGAGAGTGTTGCCCTGCCTTTCTCGGAACTGCTGTGTGCTCCCCTTTTCTCCCCTTCTCGGTTGGCCAAGGTAGCACGTACTCTGCCGCCAGCGTTGTCAGATGGAAAATTTTGGAGCAATTTTTCAACAAGAACCTTCTGGTATTGCACCATTTTGCTTGTCCTCTCCACCGGAGGAATGAGAGATGAGAAATTCTCTTTGTAGCGGGGGTCCAGAAGGGTGAACACCCAGTAATCCGTGTTGTCTAAAATGCGTGTAACGCGTGGGTCACGGGAAAGGCAGCCTAACATAAAGTCAGCCATGTGTGCCAGAGTACCAACAGGCAAGATTTCGCTGTCCTCACCAGGAGGATGACTCTCAATCTCCTCATCCTCTTCCTCCTCTTCTGCCCACCCACGCTGAAGAGATGGAACTAAAGTTCCATGGCTACCCTCTGTAGCGGAGACAACCGTGTCTTCCTCCTCCTCCTCCTCCTCCTCCGCCTCCTCCAATTGTCGCTGAGAAGACGAAGTGAGGGTGCTCTGGCTATCACCTTGTGTAAGCTCTTCCTCCCCCATTTCCACCTCTTCCACATGCAAAGCGTCGGTTTTAATTGTGAGCAGCGAGCGTTTCAGTAGACACAGAAGTGGGATGGTTACACTGATAATAGCGTTATCGCCGCTCACCATCTGTGTCGATTCCTCAAAATTGCGTAAAACCTCACAGAGGTCTGACATCCATTCCCACTCCTCACTTCTGATTACAGGAAGTTGAACGGAGAGGCGACGACCGTGTAACAGCTGGTACTCCACTACTGCCCTCTGCTGCTCACAAAGCCGGGCCAACATGTGGAAGGTGGAGTTCCAGCGCGTGCTCACGTCACACAGCAGCCGGTGAGCTGGCAATTGTAAGCGCTGCTGCAGCTTCAACAGGCCGGCTGAAGCTGTTGATGACTTACGGAAATGTGCACACACGCGGCGCACCTTGGTCAAGAGATCATGCACATTGGGGTAGGTTTTTAGAAATCGCTGCACCACTAAATTAAATACATGCGCTAGGCATGGTACGTGTGTGAGCTTGCCGAGCTCCAAAGCCGCCACCAAGTTACGCCCATTATCACACACAACCATGCCTGGTTGCAGGTTGAGTGGCGAGAGCCACTGCTCGGTCTGGTGACTAATCCCCTGCAACAGCTCTGAGGCCGTGTGCTGTTTGTCCCCAAGGCAGATCAGCTTCAGCACGGCCTGTTGACGCTTCCCCACTGCAGTGCTACACTGCTTCCAGCTACTGGCTGATGGGGGAGTGGCGCTGCGTGTAGAGAATTCGGAGGTGGAAACGGAGGAGGAGGAGCCAATAACGTAGGTGCTGGTGGAAACCCTGATGGAGGTAGGGCCCGCAATCCTCGGCGTGGGTAGCACCCGTGCCATCCCAGGGTCCGAGTCGCTCCCAGCCTCCACGACATTCACCCAGTGTGCCGTCAGGGAAATGTAGCGTCCCTGGCCACAAGCACTTGTCCATGTGTCAGTCGTTAAGTGGACCTTCCCAGTAACTGCGTTGGTCAGGGCACGGGTGATGTTACGGGACACATGGTGGTGTAATGCGGGGATGGCACACCGGGAAAAGTAGTGGCGGCTGGGGACCGCGTACCGAGGGACAGCTGCTGCCATCAGGCTGCGGAAGGACTCAGTGTCCACAAGCCTAAATGGCAGCATTTCGATGGCCAGTAATTTGGAAAGGTGTGAGGTTAGTGCTATGGCCTGTGGGTGGGTGGCTGGGTACTTTCTCTTGCGCTCAAATGCCTGGGGTAACGACATTTGGACGCTGTGCTGGGACAGGGAAGTGGATGTGGTCGCTGATGGTGCTTCAGATGCTACAGGTGCAGGGCGGGAGGTATGCGGGCCTGCGCCTTCGACAGGCGATTGGCCGGCACCGAAAACAGGGGAAGAGGAGGCAGTGGTGTGGCCTGCAGACACAGATGGGCGATCCAGGCGTTCCTCCCACTTACTACGGTGCTTGGATGCCATGTGTCGGATCATGCTGGTGGTGGTGAGGTTTCTAGTGTTCATGCCTCGGCTCATTCTGGTGTGGCACAGGTTGCAAACTACAATTCTTTTGTCGTCCGCACTTTCCTTAAAAAAACGCCATACCGCGGAACACCTACCCCTTGGCAAGGTAGATTTACGCAAGGGGGTGCTCCGTGGAACATTTGCGGGCCGGTTTGGTGCGGTCCGCCTTCTTTCTGTAGCCACACCACTGCCTCTTCCAGCCTGTTGCGGTGCTGCAGATGGCTCACCCTCAGGACTGCTGTCATCGCTCGGCTCTACACCTTCCCAGGTGGGGTCAGTCACCTCATCGTCCACCAAGTCCTCCTCCACTTCCTCACTCTGATCATCCTCCTCAAGTCTTGATCCCACCACATACTCAGTCATTGACAACTGTATAACATTCTCCTCAACAAGGTCTTGAGACGGAAATAGTGGTTGATTTAATGGCAACTGTGTCTCATCATCATCATCATCATCCACTACTTCCTTTGACCTTAAATGCCGTTCACATCTGTCATCTTCTTGAGATTGGGTAGCCTCTAGAGGTTGTGAATCAGGGCACAAGATGTCATGTTCCTCTGCAAGCGTGCTTGGAGAGAGGGTCAAATGAAGGATTGGTGATGAGACGAGCTCCTCACTATATCCCAGTGTGGGATCACTTCTTTGACCAGACCGTGTATGGTGGGAGGAAGGATGATCAGAGTGAGGATTATGTTGACCAGACTCTTGGCTACTGAGAGTGGACTTGGTGGAAGACAGGGTGGTGCTTAACCGACTGGAAGCAGTATCAGCTGTCATCCAACCGACCACCTGTTCGCAGTGGTCGGACCTCGAGAGTGATGTCCTGCGACGCCCTGTAAAATTACACATGAAGCTAGGTATGGTGGATGTCTTTCTTTCTTGTGCTCTGGCACCAGGCACAGTTTCTCCGCGTTCTGACCCGCGCCCTGAACTTTCAGGATCACGTCCACTTCCCCGTCCCTTTTTACCCGCCTTCTTCATCTTACACAGAATATGTGACTTTAATATTTGAGTTTGAAAACTTAACAGTATTTCTTATTATTCTGCAACTCTGCAGAGTACACAGAATAGGCTGCTAAACTGCGGTGAAACACACTGAATGGAATATGTGAGTTTAATATTTGAGTTTGAAAACTTAACAGTATTTCTTATTATTCTGCAACTGTACAGAGTACACAGAATAGGCTGTTAAACGGCGGTGAAACACACTGAATGGAATATGTGACTTTAATATTTGAGTTTGAAAACTTAACAGTATTTCTTATTATTCTGCAACTGTACAGAGTACACAGAATAGGCTGTTAAACGGCGGTGAAACACACTGAATGGAATATGTGAGTTTAATATTTGAGTTTGAAAACTTAACAGTATTTCTTATTATTCTGCAACTGTACAGAGTACACAGAATAGGCTGCTAAACTGCGGTGAAACACACTGAATGGAATATGTGACTTTAATATTTGAGTTTGAAAACTTAACAGTATTTCTTATTATTCTGCAACTGTACAGAGTACACAGAATAGGCTGTTAAACGGCGGTGAAACACACTGAATGGAATATGTGACTTTAATATTTGAGTTTGAAAACTTAACAGTATTTCTTATTATTCTGCAACTGTACAGAGTACACAGAATAGTCTGTTAAACGGCGGTGAAACACACTGAATGGAATATGTGACTTTAATATTTGAGTTTGAAAACTTAACAGTATTTCTTATTATTCTGCAACTGTACAGAGTACACAGAATAGGCTGCTAAACTGCGGTGAAACACACTGAATGGAATATGTGACTTTAATATTTGAGTTTGAAAACTTAACAGTATTTCTTATTATTCTGCAACTGTACAGAGTACACAGAATAGGCTGTTAAACGGCGGTGAAACACACTGAATGGAATATGTGACTTTAATATTTGAGTTTGAAAACTTAACAGTATTTCTTATTATTCTGCAACTGTACAGAGTACACAGAATAGGCTGTTAAACGGCGGTGAAACACACTGAATGGAATATGTGACTTTAATATTTGAGTTTGAAAACTTAACAGTATTTCTTATTATTCTGCAACTGTACAGAGTACACAGAATAGGCTGCTAAACTGCGGTGAAACACACTGAGTGGAATATGTGACTTTAATATTTGAGTTTGAAAACTTAACAGTATTTCTTATTATTCTGCAACTGTACAGAGTACACAGAATAGGCTGTTAAACGGCGGTGAAACACACTGAATGGAATATGTGACTTTAATATTTGAGTTTGAAAACTTAACAGTATTTCTTATTATTCTGCAACTGTACAGAGTACACAGAATAGGCTGCTAAACTGCGGTGAAACACACTGAATGGAATATGTGACTTTAATATTTGAGTTTGAAAACTTAACAGTATTTCTTATTATTCTGCAACTCTGCAGAGTACACAGAAAAGGCTGCTAAACTGCGGTGAAACACACTGAATGGAATATGTGACTTTAATATTTGAGTTTGAAAACTTAACAGTATTTCTTATTATTCTGCAACTCTGCACAGTACACAGAATAGGCTGCTAAACGGCGGTGAAACACACTGAATGGAATATGTGACTTTGATATTTTAGTTTGAAGACTTAACAGTATTTCTTCCTATTCTGCAACTCTGCACAGTACACAGAATAGGCTGCTAAACTGCGGCGAAGCACACTGAATGGAATATGTGACTTTGATATTTTAGTTTGAAGACTTAACAGTATTTCTTCCTATTCTGCAACTCTGCACAGTACACAGAATAGGCTGCTAAACTGCGGCGAAGCACACTGAATGGAATATGTGACTTTGATATTTTAGTTTGAAGACTTAACAGTATTTCTTCCTATTCTGCAACTCTGCACAGTACACAGAATGTGCTGCTAAACTGCGGCGAAGCACACTGAATGGAATATGTGACTTTGATATTTTAGTTTGAAGACTTAACAGTATTTCTTCCTATTCTGCAACTCTGCACAGTACTCAGAATGTGCTGCTAAACTGCGGCGACGCACACTGAATGGAATACGTGACTTTGATATTTTAGTTTGAAGACTTAACAGAATGTGCTCTAATCTGCAACTTTGCACACTAAACAGAATGTGCTCTAATCTGCAACTTTGCACACTAAACAGAATATGCTCTAATCTGCAACTTTGCACACTAAACAGAATGTGCTCTAATCTGCAACTGTGCACACTAAACAGAATGTGCTCTAATCTGCAACTTTTCACACTAAACAGAATATTTTTTTTTTTTTTTTTTTTTTTTTTTTTCCCCCCACACACAATATAACCTGCTGCCCCCACACACAGTAGTCCTAAAAAGGACTTTTGGTTCTTTTTTGTCACAATTTTTGTTTTTTCCTCCCTACACTGCCTTTCCCTTCCTATCCTCAGCTCTCCCTGGCTCAGACTGAGCCGAACTCGATGGTCAGGTGCTATACAGCACCTGACCACGGGTTCTGGCCAGCCAATCAGTGTAATGCCAGCAGCCAACATGGCTGCTGGCATTACACCGATGTCAGAGCCTCCCTGCACGTTTATTGGCTGCGCAGCAGCCGCAAAACGTGCGGGGAGGAGACCCGAACATGGCGGGCGAGCACATGCGGTACTCGTACGAGTACCGCCATGTGCCGAGCAGAGCGATGCTCGAGCCGATCCGAGCATCGGCCGAGCATACTCGCTCAACACTAATAGATAGATAACCCATACACTTGTAATATAGGCTTGTGACATTGTAGTTTCCAAATTTTACAGTTGACTGCACTATACAACAGAAGAGAACTGGGATTACATTTTGAATAAAAACCTGCAGCCCTCCAGCTGTGGATGGACTACAGTTCCATCATTTTCAACCAGCCATCTGTATTCATAACAGCTGGACAGCCACACATTTGTACACCTTCTGATTTACAACCTCTCTCTTCAATGACCACCCTCTCCCTTTTGTGAATTTATACTGGTGATTCCTCTCTAACTCAGGTGCTGGAATTAATATTAGCACCCTATACCCGGCCTAACGTGAATTTATTCCTCTATGTGTGAGAAATTGCAGCCCTTTCTGCAGCTTGCGCCAAGACAAGTACAATGCAGAGTTTGTGACTAATGCCATTTGGGCGGTGCTGGCAAATTCATGCACTCACTCCCCCATGTGTAACTTCTGCTCTTACCTAATGAACTTACTAAGTGGGTCCAATGCAATCCAAGCTGGTATCGCCGGCTTCTGTGCAAATCCTAATAAAGAGACGTGAATAATAAAAATAATCCTATTATACTAATACTAGTTGAACAGCCTGTTACACGGGCCACAGTACCACTGGTAGCTGGTCACGGTGCAGTTGTGCTCAGTAAAGACTGCCCGTGCCTCGATTGATACAGGGCGGGATGCTCTTTCGGAGCACCCCGCTCTGTATCAGCTGCTGCGAGGGCAGTCTCTACTGCGCATGACTGCAGCACGCGCAGCAGTCTCTAGTGCGCATGTATTGTGGCGTTACACACGTTTTAGTGAATTATTATATAGGATTATTATACTACTAATAACACAAAAGTGAAAAGGGTGAGATTTGAAATCGATAAATAAATTGATACAAATTGAAAATTAGATAAATCCTCCAGTGATCAGCTGCAGCTCTATCAGTTATGTCTGGTCAGTTGACCATAAATATAAATAGGATGGTGTAGCAATAGCACCACTGTATAATTTCAGGCCACTCTGATACTGCACCTAAAAAAAAACAATCACGTTTGAGGTGAAACACCTTTCATAAGCCAAATTATACACCTTTTCCATAACTTCAGACAATTTAAGGACAATGTGGAATTTGTGACTAATACCATTTGGTCAGCGCTGGCAAATTCATACATTCACTCCCCCCATGTGTAACCACTATACTTACCTACTGAATTTGTTAAGAGGTTCCAGTACACTCCTAGGTGGTATTGCCGGCTACTGTGAAAATTCTAATAAAGAGACACAAATAATAACAATAATCCTATTATATTAATACTGTAAATAACATAAAAGGGAAATGTTTGAAATAGGTAAATACATTGATACAAGTTGATAATTATTTTGATGAATCCTCCATTGATCAGCTGCAGCTTGCTCTGTTCAGCCTGGTCAGTTGACAATAAATCTCCAAAAGATAATGTAGCAAAAGCCCCACTGTACAGTTTCAGGACACTGTGATACTGAACCTAAAAAAATATTTACACTTGAGCTATAATAACTTTTCAATAAAACACATTTAAGCACTAGGAGCACCCCCTTTTTTTACTCAGAGGGTGTATGAATGGCTACATCCATCATTTGCACATACTGTATCTAAGTTTATCTATCTGTCTGTCTATCTATCTATCTATCTATCTATCTATCTATCTATCTATCTACATATACATATTTATAGATAGATAGATAGATAGATCCCTCTGGCTTTGGATGGACTACAGCTCCATCATATTTAACCAGCCATCTGTATTCAAAACAACTGGACAGACATATTTGTACACCTCCTGATTTACATACATACTCTCATTCCAATGACCTCCCTCTCCCCTTAGTGAATTTATACTGGCAATTTCTCTCTAACTCAACTGCTGGAATAAATTCTAGCACCCTATCCCCGTCCTAACGTCAATTGACTCCTATATGTGTGAGAAATTCCACACCTTTCCGCAGCTTGCGGCAAGGCAAGTACAATGCAGAGTTTGTGTCTAATGCCAGTTGGGCAGCACTAGCAAACTCATACATTCACTCCCCCAGTGTGTAACTGCTATACCTACCTACTGAACTTGTTAAGAGGGTTCAATATACTCCTAGTTGGTATCACCAGCTCCTGTGAAAATCCTTACATAGAGACATAAATAATAACAATAATCTTATTATACTAATACTATTAATAACACAAAAGGGAAAGATTTGAAATAGGTAAATAAATTGATACAAGTTGATAATTATTTTGATGAATCCTCCATTGATCAGCTGCAGATTGCTCTATTCAGCCTGGTCAGTTGACAATAAATCTCCAAAGGATTATGTAGCAAAAGCTTCACTGTACAGTTTCAGGCCACTGTGATACTGAACCTAAAAAAATTTACATTTCAGCTATAATAACTTTTCAATAAAACACATTTCAGCAGTGGGAGTACCCCTTTTTTTACTCAGAGGGTGTATGAATCACTGCATCCAACCTTTGCACATAATGTATCTACATAGGGATAGATAGATAGATAGATAGATAGATAGATAGATAGATAGATAGACAGATAGACAGATTAATAGATACATTGATACCCCATACACTTGTAATACAGGCTTGTAACAACGTGGTTTCCAAATTTTATAGAGTATCATGTGTATTTATAACAACTGGACAGACACATGTTTGTACACCTCGTGAGTTACATCCTCTCTCTTCAACGACCTCCCTCTCCCTTGTGTGAATTTATACTGGCGATTCCTCTCTAACTCAGGTGCTGGAATAAATTCTAGCATGCTATCCCCTGCCTAACGTCAATTTACTCCTCTATGTGTGCCAAATTCCACCTCTCTCCACAGCTTGCACCAAGGCAAGTACAATGCACAGTCTGTGACTAATGCCATTTGGGTGGTGCTGGCGAATTCATACATTCACTTCTCCATGTCTAACTTCTGCACTTACCTAATGAACTTGTTAAGTGAGTCCAATCCAATTATAGTTGATATCACCAGCTCTTGTGAAAATCCTAATAAAGAGACATGAATAATAAAAATAATCCTATTGTACTAATATTATTATACTACTAATAACACAAAAGGGAAAAGGGTAAGATTTGAAATGGGTAAATAAATTGATACAAATTGATAATTAGTTAGATGAATCCTCCAGTGATCAGCTGCAGCTCTCTCTCTATTTTGCCTGGTCAGTTGAACATAAATATCCATAGGATGGTGTAGCAATAGCGCCATTGTACAATATCAGGCCACTGTGATACTGCACCTAAAATAAACAATCATGTTTGAGGTGATACACCTTTCAGCAATGGGACTGGCCTTGTTTTACTCAAGGGAATAATCCCTAAAACATATGTTTTTACATTTTAAGTATTACTATATCTTTAATTAACTTAACTGTGATTAGAGCTCATTGGTCTTGTATTCAGACACCATGTTAGCTTGCTCAGTCCATTTACAGACAATTATAGATAATGATTTCAAGATTACTATAGTAATGGGAACTTCTGGTCCTTAAAGGGTTAATCTTATTTATCCCCATTCAGTTTCAAGGTGTTAGTGTCCATTAAGAACCATATAGAGTAAGTAAAGGAATTGTCAGGCAAATAAGCAGCACCATATGTGGCAAATAAATATGCCAACTAATTTAAAGGGGTAATAATATTAAAAATTAAAAAATTATATATGAGTGCCTACATCCATCCATTGCATATAATCTATCTATCTATCTATCTATCTATCTATCTATCTATCTATCTATCTATGTACAGATTCCCCACAGGTTAGTATTACAGGCTTGTGACATCATGGCTTGCAAATGTCAGAACTGTACAGTTGACTGCATTATACAACTTCAGGGCAGTGGCGTAATTATAGGGGTCGAACCGGCAACCGGGTCCGTCACTCCAGGGGCCCGGCCGCCCTCTGCAACTCCTCAGCTTGGCACTCCGCAATCTCCTTCGGCACTCTAGCAATGCAGAGCGCTGGGAGATGACATCATCTACCAGTGCTCTGCATTACAGAAGAGGACCTGCCACTCCACTGGACTACCAGTGATTGGGAGGTAGGCGATGGGGGCATTGTGGAGATGGGGGGGCATGGTGGAGTGCACGGGCTCTGAGGGTTCTAGTTACGCCTCTGCTTAGGGGAGCTGGGATAACATTTTGAATAAAACCCTGCAGCCCTCCAGCTGTTGATGGACTACAACTCCATCATTTTCAGCCAGCCATCTGTTTTCATGTCAGCTGGACAGCCACATGGTTGTTCATCCTCTGATTTACATCCCCTTTCTCTCTTGTATGACCCCCCTTTCCCTTATGTGAATATATACTGGCGATTCCTCTCTAAATCAGGTGCTGTAATAAATTCTAAGACCCTACTCCCTGCTTAAAGTTATTTACTCATCTATGTGCATCGAATTCCACCACTTTCCACACCTTGGCAAGGATAATGAGGAGTTTGTGACTAATGCCATTTGGGCGGCGCTGTCGAATTCATACATTCTCTCCCCCATGTGTAACTTCTGCACTTACCTACTGAACTTGTTAAGTGGGTCCAATCCAATGCTAGTTGGTATCACCTGTTCCTGTGAAAATCCTAAAGAAGAAACTTGAATAATAAGAAAAATCCTATTATGATAATATTATTATACTATTAATAGCGCAAAAGGGAAAAGAATGAGGTTTGAAATGTGTAAATAAATTGATCCAAGTTGACAATTAGTTGGATGACTCCTTCAGTGAACAGCTGCAACTCTCACTGTTCAGCCTGGTCACTTGACCATAAATCTTCATAGAATGGTACCACAAAGACTTATAATACAGGCTTGTGACATCATAGCTTCCAACTGTCAAAACTGTACATTTCACTACAGTACACAATTTCAGGGTGCTGGGATTACATGTCGAATAAAATCCTGCAGCCCTTCAGCTTATGATGGACTACAACTCCATAATTTTCAGCCAACCATCTGTTTTCATAACAGCTGGACAGCCACACGTTTGTACATCACCTGATTTACATCCTCACTCTCTTCTATGACCTCTCTCCTCCTTGTGTGAATGTATAATGGTGATTCTTCTCTAAATCAGGTGCTGGAATAAATTCTAAGACCCTACCCCTGGCTAAAGTCAATTTAATCCTCTATCTGTGCCAAATTCCACCCCTTTCCGCAGCTTGCTCCAAGGCAAGTACAATGCGGAGTTTGTGACTAATGCCATTTGAGCGGACCTGTGGAATTCATAAATTCACTCCCCCATGTGTAACTTCTCACTTACTTACTGAACTTGTTAATTGGGTCCAATCCAATCCTAACTGGTATCGCCAGCTCCTGTGAAAATCCAAATAAAGAGACATAAATAATAACAATAATCCTAATATACTAAAATTATAATACTATTAATAACACAAAACAGAAAAGGAGAGGTTTCAAATGGGTAAATATATTGATACAAGACAATAATTAGTTGGATGAATTCTTCAGTAATCAGCTGCAGGTCTCTCTGTTAAGTCTTGTCAGTTGACCATAAATCTCCGTAGGATGGTGTAGCAACAGCGCCACTGTACAATTTCAGGCCACTGTGATATTGCTCCCTAAATAAATTAATGTTTGAGGTGTAATAACTGTTGAATAAAACACCTTTCCTCAATGGGAGTGCCCTTGTTTTACTCAAGGGGATAAACACTACAAAATATTTTTGTAGTATTTAGTATAACTATCCCTTTAAGTTATTTCATTTACTGTGATTAGTGCTAAATGCAGCTGTATACAGACCGCCTGATGGCTTATATCAGTCTATTTATAGACAATTGTGGACAAGATTACTATTGTAATATGAACTTCTGGTCCTTAAACGGTTAATTGTATTTCTCCCCATTTCATTTGTAGGCAGTAGCGTTCCTTTAAAGACCAAACGGAGAAAGTAAAGGTGGAACAGTTGTCAGGCAAATAAACCGCACCATATGGAACAAATAAATTAAAGGGATAGTAATATGCAACATTAAGAAAAATATATATGTTTAAGCTTTATCGCCCTGAGTAAAACAAGGATACCCCCACTGCTGAAAGGTGTTTTATTAAGAAATTATTACGGCTCAAACTTTAATTTTTGTGGTACAGTATAATAGTGGCCTGTACAGTAGTGCTGTCACTACACCATCCTATGAACATCATGGGTAAGCTGACCATAAATCTCTTTTTTTTTTATTGAAAATTCAGTATACTACAAGATACAAAGAGGGTAGTACATAACAGGATTGTACTATAAACCGTAAGAGAGTTACCAGTACATATAGACCATATAAAATATAACCAGTAAACCAATACATTTTTACCACATATAGGATAGTCTGCAAGTATAGGAGCAAGTCCACATGGCAAGTGCATTGTTAAGGAACAATATGTGGAAGTCAAAATATGAATGAATATTAGAAAAGGAAAGGCAAGGGAGCAGATAGCAAGAGACAAACAATAGTAGATATAAGAGTAAAGAATAGAAGTAAAATAAGAGGGGAGACAGAACCAGGAATGAAGTAGATGGGATGGGATGGCAAGCAGCTACGTAGTTATCCATACAGCAATAGTCAATGCATGACGGAAGATAAAAAAAAAGAAGAGAAGAATCGCCTCTGAGACCTATTGAGATATGAAGTAGGTAGTCTTTTAAACACCCTGCGAAAAGATACCAGGAGAAGGCATGGGGGAAAATATAGGTGAAGCCAGATATGCTTCGCAAATGTAGTACTGTAAAGTAATCGTTCATATTCAGTTAGGTCCAGATACCATACATTAGTGGTTCGATGAAGTGTAAACGGACCACATCTGCCAAACACCAGGAACTGAGGATTTGGCTCCCATAGATACGTGCCATATACGATGCATTTCATACACATGAGCCTCTCATTGCCTCCACTCGGTCATCGAAGGGGGTGTGGATAATTTCCAATGCAACGGTATTAAGTACTTTGCAGCATTGGTCAGATGGAAGAAAAGAGGCTGTAGCTTTTTAGAGGTCGTGAGTCCTGCGGGCATGGGGAATCCAAATAGTAATTGAGAGGGGGAGAAGTCAATATCGATTGTCAAAATGTCCTGTACCGTAGATTGAACATTCCTCCAAAACCTGAAGATAATCGGACAATCCCAAAAGATATGAAGCAATATCCCAGTTCCACTTTCGCATCTCCAGCAAATAGGTGAGGAGGACTCGTAGAATTGTGCTAGTAAATACGGCGTACAATACCATCTAGTAAACAATTTATAATTACGTTCTCTTGTGGAGATATCTGGTGAAAACTTCAGCAGAGAATTCCATACTGCATCCCATTTGGGCAGATCCATCGAGAGGGAAAGATCATGCTCCCAATCCTTCATGAATTGTGGGACAGAACGAGGAGAGGACGTGGCAAAAAGGAATACCAGTGTTTCAGTGAGTGGCGAAGGGTTGCCGGATTCCAGAGCATCAATTCAAAGGGCGAAGCAGAGACCGTGGGATTATATGCCAAAAGTAAGGGAGACACGAAATGTCGAAGCTGGACATACTGCCAGAAGTGCGTGGCAGGAATGTTCCTCTCTCTAATCAAATCCTCAAATGTTACAATACTCGTACCTCTAACCATGTCGTTTAGGGTACTGATATGTAAGGTGCCCCATGAAGATACAGAATCTCAAGGTAAGCCTGGCGGAAAGACTGGGATAGTTAACAAAGGCATCCTCGGGGAAGGATACGGAATGAGCGACATCGCAGTATTCAATGTCTTCCAAAATGAGAGTAGATGACTCATGACCGGATGACTATGGCAATCATCAGGGAAATGGACTGGATCAAACCAGCACAGGTGCCACAAATCTATCCCTGGAGCAGAATCAGAAAGGAGGGAAATCCATTCTTTGGGGGGGTCCCTAGTAAGATCCGTAAGGCGAGATAGTGTCGCTGCTTTATAATAAGCATGTAGATCAGGGACTCCCAAACCTCCTTTCCTTGAAGAGTTCCGTAGAATGCTTAGAGGTAGTCTAGGCCTCTGTTGCTTCCAAATAAAAGACGATATTATTTTCTGAAGATCCGAAATGTAACCAGCAGGAATGCAAAGTGGTAAAGCGTTGAAGATATACCGTATTTTTGGAAGGCAAATCATCTTTATCAAATTGATGCATCCTATCCAAGATACAAATAAGTGTGACCATCGATGAGTATCTGATTTTCTAGTATCAAGCAGAGGGAGTATGTTGGCCTTTGCCATCATGGAGCAAGAGGGAGGAAGATTAATTCCTAAATATCGGATACCTTGTGATATCCAAGTGAAAGGGAAACTCTTGCTTAGGCTTTGTAATTGGAGTTGATCCAAATTCAGTCCCATAGCAGTGGATTTGGACATGTTAACTTTCTAAAAGGACAAGTCACCAAAGTCATTCAATAGAGTTAGAGGGATGGGATAGAGGAAGAAGGGGAAGAAAGCATTAAAATCAGGTCGTCTGCAAAGCAAGCTTGTTTCGGGTGAGATAAGGTGATAGTCAGTGGGGAGAGTCCTTTAATGGATGTTGACAGCCTTATGGATTGCAGGAGAGGCTCCACAGCCAGCACAAATAAGATAGGGGAAAGAGGACAACTGTAACGGTTTTCTGACACTCAGACCAGGGTATGAAGTAAAAACACAGTTTTTTTGAAACAGGAATGTAAAACAATGCCCCTACGTGCCAGTACAGGAATAACAGTAATGACCATACTGACAAAGTGAATGCACACAATGGTAGGGATATGTGCTATGTAAGATGGGGAATAACCCCCAAGGGGTTAACATGTGCAATAGGAGAGATATAGTCAAGATTGGCCAACGCCCAGGATATATTGCAGTCTCTAGAACACAGTCTCTCAGTAGAAGTAAAGTGTCTGCACTGAATTCACTCTCAAGTTGGAATAGGAATGCGCTCCAATGCCCAGAGCTTAGCCAATACCACCTCCGTGGGCTTAAGAGGAATGCTACTGCCAATGCTGAAGTAACCAGAACCAGAATCGCCCTTAACTGGAAATAGTAGTAACCCTGCGTGTGCCAATTGGATTGTGCCCTGACACCCCTTGGGTGCCTATACTGACGGTTACTGCACAAGCTGTAAAGAGCCGGCGCACTGGGAAGTGCAGTGGATAGCGTACCCTCTAGCATATGTAGGCGGAGCCAGAACACCCCTCCGGTGCCGTTCTCAGTCTCACGGTAGGAGCGAACAGACTACCAGACACCAAACACCGGGCAGACAGTGCTCTGAGGGAGGATAATAAGCAGTAATAGAGGTACTCAGAGGAGAGGCTCAAATAATAACCGTATGCTTGGCAAGTGATATAGGAGGCACGAGACCGGAGACTACAGGCACTGCAAGGGTTAAGTGGTTCTGTACTGTAGCGCGCACCTTAGCAACCAGCAGAAGGCAAAGCAACCTCAGGCTACAGCTAGACGATAGTGAGAGGAACAGTGAGTCACTAAAACAGTTCAGAATGTCGCCGGAGCGACCAGAGTGATACTGGAACACCGGAACAGCATACAGGACGGGAGCAGCAACCGGAACAGGATCAACACTGCAGCAGACACAACAGCCGAAGAACGGATCAATCACGGAGCAGGAACACCAGCCAGAACCGGGTCAAATCACGGAGCAGGGTCGTCAGCCAGAACCAGGTCAAATCACGGAGCAGGGTCATCAGCCAGAACCGGGTCAAATCACGGAGAAGGGTCGTCAGCCAGAACCGGTTCAATCACGGAGCAGGATCAGGAGAGGAGTCAGACAAGCCGGGTCGGTACACAGGAGACACTGGAATACAGCAACGAGGCGCAGGAACAGGAACACCACGAAAGGGCAACTGACAAGTGCCCAAACTCCAGCATATAAAGGCACATCCTGGGCGGGCCAATCAGCCTCCTCCAATGCACAGGCAATTCAGTCAAGAGTGACAGAAAAACACGGGGACCGTGATAACAACCCTGTCTTGAGCCGTTACCTATATCGAAGGTGTCCAACAGAAAACCGTTTAATTTAACTCGAGCATGAGGTGCTCTGTATAAACTCATGATGAGCCTAAGATGCGTGGTACAATACCGAAGTGTGACAGAACTGTTGATAGGTATTGCCAGTTAATTCTGTCAGTAGCCTTCTCAGCATCAAGGGACAGGAATACAGCAGGAGTTCGTTTCTGTAAAGCTTTATGCAGAAGTAGAACAACTTTAGCAACGTTATCCTTTGTCTCTTTCCCTGGCACATACCCCGATTGATCTGAGTGAATGATCGAAGGAAGGAGGGGTTTCAGCCTATTCTCCATTGCTTTGGCAAATAATTTGACATCAGCATTTAGTAAGGAAATGGGGCGGTAGCTACTACAAGAGAGTGAGTCCTTGTCTGGTTTCAAAATGACAGTTATATGAGCTTCTAATGATTGCTTAGGAAGCGGACAACCAGTCGCAACATGATTACATACGTCTACGTAGTGTGGAAGCAGGATATGTTGGAATCGTTTAAGATAAGCTACTGTCAAGCCAACTGGGCCTGGGCTTTTCCCCGTGGAAGTAGATTTGAGAGCTACGGAGAATTCCTGCTCCGTGAATGGCATTCCTAGGATATCCCTCACTCTGTCCGATACAGGATAAAGGTGCAAATTTAGTAGGAAATTTTGGATCGCACCTGTCCTAGATTCAGAAGTAGGATATCGTGAAGAAGGAGGAATATTGTACAGAGCATGATAGAAATCCTTAAAAGCTGCGGCTATGTCCAGGAAGGCCCGACACACCTTACCCTCTGAAATACGAATTTTGTGGATGTGCTTCAGCTGCTGTCGGATCCTAACCAGAGCAGTCAAATGCCTGCCATACTTGTCGCCCTGAAGGTATTTCCTAAAGCGTTACCACTGGAAGGATTTGATGGTTCTGCTACGTAAAATTACTGACGAAGAAGCTCTAGCTTCTGTGAGGTCCCGAAAGACTTCCGGGGAGAGAGTGGTTTTATGAATCTCCTCCTTCTCTCGGATCCTCTGAAGGAGGGCCTCAATCTGTCGTTGGGTTTGTTTTTCTCAGAGGCAGCCAATTTGATAAAGTGCCCTCTCACAACGAACTTGTGCGCTTCCCATATAGAGGTAATGGAGACGTCTTGCGTACAGTTCGTATCACAAAATTCAGTGAGGAGGGGTTCGATCGAGGATACTACATCAGAATCTGACAATAGCTGATCATTCAGCCGCCACGGCGGTTTATTCTGAATAAACTAAGGAACAAGAAGAACTATCAAAACAGGGGCATGGTCAGAGATTATAATTGACCCGATATCCATATGAGTGACGTTGTGCAATTGATATTGGTCTACAAGCAAGCAGTCAATACGTGAGTACATTGAATGACAGGCAGAATAATAGGAATAGTCTCGGGCCGCTGGATTATGGATCCTCCACAAATCGCAAAGATGCGAGTCAGTCAGTTTCAAAACGAACAGTTTTAAGTGTGCCAAAAGAATAAGGCACTTTTTTTTAAGGAAGTGTCAATATCTGGATCAATTGCAATGTTTGAATCTCCAGCTAAAATCAAAGAACCGGATTTGAAAGAATCAAGAAGTGTTAGAACTTTAGATAGAAATCGTGCGACCCGAACATTTGGGGAGTAGACGCAAGCCAGCGTAAGTTGCATATCATAAACCGAGCCTTTGAGAAAAAGATTTTGGCCATCTGGGTCTGCCAATTCGGCCTCCAACACCCACGGAACATTTTTATGAAACAAAATGGCAACCCCACATTTGCGTTCTCCAGCAGATGCAAACAATCCAGTTGGGTAATGAAGGTTAGAGAATTTCGGTGACCTAGTGAAGGAAAAGTGCATTTCCTGGATACAAAAAATATTTGCCCAAAGTCTGGAAGCCTCTCTCAGGGTGATAGACCTTTTTTCAGGGGAGTTTAGTCCCCTGAGAATGAGGGAAACAATGTGTAAGTTACGTTGGGTCATAAAGTAAATCTATGTAGTCAATGTGTCCAGAGGGACTGAATAGGATAAGGGAATAAGTGAAGTTTCCGCTGCATATGAGGAAACGCCAGGGCTGCCAGCCAAATGGAATTTGAGGGGAACAGGGAGGGAGCAAAAGGAAAGGAGAAACAGGAAAACATAAAAGCAGAGATATACAGAGAAGAAACAGTGGAGTATTACTGGGGGTTAGGCATTCCCCAGGTGTAACAGATTCATGAAGTTGTCCATAGCACCGGAGGGGGGGGTGTAGACCTGTCAATCTGAGAGACATCGTAGACAGGTGTATCATTGACAGCTCGGATCCACTGTCTGTAGAGTAGAAATCCCTAAATAGGATGCTAGAGAGGGTAGGGAGGGAAGGGGTTAAGATGTCCTCCCTCACCCCCCCCCCCACACAGGGTAAGTATCTTTCATTACGTATTATAAGGACAAGCGAGAGGGAGATGAGGACCAGAAAGAAGAAGAAAGAGCAGAAAGAGAGCAGATATGAAGACAACAATGGGTGATGAGAACATGACCAGAAAGATGGCTGGCTTGACCAGCTAGGGTAAATAATCCTAAGGACAGGGCAGTGAAAGAAACATTAAGTATAAAAGTACATTCCCATGTTGTTTAACATAAAGAATTATTTATCACAGTAAACAATCAACATTAGAGGCATGCAGGGGGCAAGGGGGGACAGCTGCGGCACACCGGGACAGCTGCGAGAAGCCAATGATGATGAGCAGTATAAACATAGGTCCCGCTGCGCCGCCGCGGCCCACCACCTCCAAGAAACATATGTGTCCACCATAAGTAATTGTGGAAAGTATAAAAGGGCCATTAGCGTTGGAGATCAACTTGATTCCTGAAGTAGAATCAAAAGAGCATTCTCGGCTTCCATTTCACAATTAGCCAGTCATATAGCTAAGGGGTATGGCAGGGAGAGTGTGTAGCCGAAGGCCCAGGAAGGCTCGGTATCCATAATATGGTAGCATACCAGAAGCCGAGAGATAGGTACCAAGTACAGGTACTTTAGCAAGACAGTATAGCGTAACAAGAAAGGAATTGACTCCAATAAAGTGAAAATGAGTAAGTGAGAAACATCAGGCAATAGCTATAAGTCAAAGAAGCATGGGGCCCGCTAGTAGGGAAATGTCAAGGCATGGTAACCTCCACCGGGAACCACGTAATGCATGTTAAAGGGAGCCTGGACCAACAGGACGGGCGGGATTCAAAATATAAATTAGCTGGAATCGGGAGAGTGTCGGTAATGAATATAGGTGAAGGGGAGAATGTTGGACAAGGGATGATCTGGCAATCCTTAGAGAGTGAGTGCTGTTTAGGTGAACCTAGGGATGGAGGTGTGTGAAGTAGGCAATTGATATATGCGCAATATTATGCAATCCGTGAAGGGAGAACTGCTCCCTTCCGGCCCGTCCTGTTTGCCCCTAGCACTCAACATATGGGCAGGTCAAGTATGATGAGAACAATGGTAAACCACAAAATCTCCATTACGGTCAGATGCGACCACCGTCACGGGCCAGATTAAGTAAGCTCCAAAAGAATGGAGGACTGGCAGCCGGAATAACAACCACCGGTGCTCCATCTCCGTTCCAGAGTCCTTGAACAGCGAGGCATAGCCGCGCGCAACACATAGCGGATAAACCATCTAATAAAAGAACATATAAAATTGAAAACATAGTAACATCGTAAATTAGAACACAGGCAGAGCCATCTCACACATCAGGCCCGTAGAATTGTGGCTATTCAGGAAGTGTCCACTGTGGAGGAGACAAGTTTTCCAGAGCTGTCGAGTCCGAACTGGGCTTCTTCTGGACCGATCCCGGAATTAGTGCCCATCTCTCTCTTTTCTCCTTGGCGACCGACTCTAGAGCAGAAGAATCTCGAACATCAGAAGCAGGACTGGGAATTCCTAAGGTATTGCAGAATTCAGGTATATCCGAGGGATCACGTAGCGATGCTGAAGTACCATTGTGCAGGACGCAGAGATGAAATGGAAAGCCCCATCTGTATTTGATTCCCATGTTGCGTAAGCGATCTGTGATGGGACGCATGGTCCATCGTTTTTGCAGAGTTGATGGTGATAAATCATTATAGAAATGTAACTCACAGCCCGCATATTTGACAATTCCTAGTTCCCGTGCTCTAGACATAATTTTCTCCTTATCAGAGAAGTTGTGAAGCTGAACAATAACATCACGGGGTTTGGAGCCTGGTGGGCCTCTAGGCCGAAGGGCCTTGTGTGCCCTTTCTAGTTTAATTGGAGGGTCTGACACTTCGTGGCCCAGCAATTCATTGAAGTCTGTTGGCAGGGCTGACTGAAGGTCCTTGGGAGAAACAGATTCAGGAAAGTCCTTGATTCTAATGTTGCAATGCCTGGAGCGGTTATCCAAGTCGTCTAACTTGGAGGATAGTATAGAGATGGAATCGTCTTGTTGTTGCATATATTGCTCCAGGACCTATATGTGCATCCATGAGGCTTCGCGATCGTCTTCAAGTAGATTAATCCGCTGAACCCAGCTGAACCAGCTCTTTTTATAAATCGTAAATCTTGGACCTGCCGGTAGTCTTGAGATCCCGCTTTATCTCGATTAAAAAATCTCTCATGTCATCCTTAGTAACAAAAGGAGCCAAGTCCTCCCTCGTCAGCACAGAAGGAGAGTGCGTCATCGGGGATATATTCTCTTTGTTCTGACCGTGGTGCATTGGAGTAGAAGTACCAATTCCTTGATCAGGTGGAGTGTTAGGTAAGTCTCCACACCACTCCCTTCGAGAGGCCGTAGTAACTGGCTTCAGTGGCGTAGTCAAGGGGGAGCCGCTCCCAACACTAGCTGGTAGGAAGTCAGAGATGTGTTTGCAATCTGGGCGACTCTGCCCTTTCTTCCCCCGACCCTTCATCAGATCTCCGAGTCACGTTAAAAGACGGGATAGCACTCCGTACCGGAGTAAAGAGTACAAAACAGTGTTGGATCCGCGGAGCAACGAGATCAAGAGTCCATCTTGTCTGGGTGCAAACTCCACCCCCCAGCTGACCATAAATCTTCATACAATTTCAGGCCCCTGTGATACTGCACCTAAAAATATTCATGTTTGAGCTGTAATAACTTTTGCATAAAACACATTTAAGTAGTGGGAGTACCCCTTTTTTTACTCAGAGGATATATGAGTGCCTACATCCATCCTTTACACATAATATATCTACGTCTATCTACATATACATAATGATTAGTGATGAGCGAGCATGCTCGGCCGAAGCTCGGTTCGGCTCGAGCATCGCTCTGCTCGGCACATGGCGGTACTCGTACGAGTACCGCATGTGCTCGCCCGCCATGTTCGGGTCTCCTCCCCGCACGTTTCGCGGCTGCTGCGCAGCCAATAAACGTGCGGGGAGGCTCTGACATCAGTGTAATGCCAGCAGCCATGTTGGCTGCTGGCATTACACTGATTGGCTGGCCAGAACCCGTGATCGGGTGCTGTATAGCACCTGACCAGCGAGTTCGGCTCAGTCTTAGCCAGGGAGAGATGAGGATAGGAAGGGAAAGTCAGTGTAGGGAGAAGAAAAGTGTGTTTGAACAACATAAAGACCCAAAAGTCCTTTTTAGGACTATTGTGTGTGGGGGCAGCAGTTATATTTTGTTTGGGGGGGCAGAGATTTAAAAAAAAAAAAGTCACATATTCCGTTCACTGTGCCTAGCCGCAGATTAGCAGCACATTCTGTTTAGTGTGCAAAGTTGCAGATTAGCAGCACATTCTGGTTAGTGTGCAAAGTTGCAGATTAGCAGCACATTCTTTTTAGTGTGCAAAGTTGCAGATTAGCAGCACATTCTGTTTAGTGTGCAAAGTTGCAGATTAGCAGCACATTCTTTTTAGTGTGCAAAGTTGCAGATTAGCAGCACATTCTGTTTAGTGTGCAAAGTGTAAAAAATAAAAGTCACATATTCCGTTCACTGTGCCTAGCCGCAGATCAGCAGCACATTCTGTTTAGTGTGCAAAGTTGCAGATTAGCAGCACATTCTGTTTAGTGTGCAAAGTGTAAAAAATAAAAGTCACATATTCCGTTCACTGTGCCTAGCCGCAGATAAGCAGCACATTCTGTTTAGTGTGCAAAGTTGCAGATTAGCAGCACATTCTGTTTAGTGTGCAAAGTGTATAAAATAAAAGTCACATATTCCGTTCACTGTGCCTAGCCGCAGATAAGCAGCACATTCTGTTTAGTGTGCAAAGTTGCAGATTAGCAGCACATTCTGATTAGCGTGCAAAGTGTAAAAAATAAAAGTCACATATTCCGTTCACTGTGCCTAGCCGCAGATAAGCAGCACATTCTGTTTAGTGTGCAAAGTTGCAGATTAGCAGCACATTCTGTTTAGTGTGCAAAGTGTAAAAAATAAAAGTCACATATTCCGGTCACATATTCCGTTCACTGTGCCTAGCCGCAGATTAGCAGCACATTCTGTTTAGTGTGCAAAGTTGCAGATTAGCAGCACATTCTGTTTAGTGTGCAAAGTGTAAAAAATAAAAGTCACATATTCCGTTCACTGTGCCTAGCCGCAGATAAGCAGCACATTCTGTTTAGTGTGCAAAGTTGCAGATTAGCAGCACATTCTGTTTAGTGTGCAAAGTGTAAAAAATAAAAGTCACATATTCCGTTCACTGTGCCTAGCCGCAGATAAGCAGCACATTCTGTTTAGTGTGCAAAGTTGCAGATTAGCAGCACATATTCCGTGTAATATGAAGAAGGCGGGTAAAAAGGGACGGGGAAGTGGACGTGATCCTGATAGTTCAGGGCGCGGGTCAGGACGCGTAGAAACTGTGCCTGGTGCCAGAGCACAAGAAAGAAAGACATCCACCATACCTAGCTTCATGTCTCAGTTTACAGGGCGTCGCAGGACATCACTCTCGAGGTCAGACCACTGCGAACAGGTGATCTGTTGGATTTCAGCTGATACTGCTTCCAGTCGGTTAAGCACCACCCTGTCTTCCACCAAGTCCACTCTCAGTAGCCAAGAGTCTGGTCAACATAATCCTCACCCTGATCATCCTTCCTCCCACCATAGAGGGTTTGGTCAAAGAAGTGATCCCACACTGGGATATAGTGAGGAGCTCGTCTCATCACCAATCCTTAATTTGAACCTCTCTCCAAGCACGCTTGCAGAGGAACATGACATCTTGTGCCCTGATTCACAACCTCTAGAGGGTACCCAATCACAAGAAGATGACAGAGGGGAACGGCATTTAAGGCCAAAGGAAGTGGATGATGATGATGATGAGACACAGTTGCCATTAAATCAACCACTATTACTGTCTCAAGACCTTGATGAGGAGGATGATATACAGTTGTCAATGACTGAGTATGTGGTGGGATCAAGACATGAGGAGGATGATCAGAGTGAGGAAGTGGAGGAGGACTTGGTGGACGATGAGGTGACTGACCCCACCTGGGAAGGTGTAGAGCCGAGCGATGACAGCAGTCCTGAGGGTGAGCCATCTGCAGCACCGCAACAGGCTGGAAGAGGCAGTGGTGTGGCTACAGAAAGAAGGCGGACCGCACCAAACCGGCCCGCAAATGTTCCACGGAGCACCCCCTTGCGTAAATCTCCCTTGACAAGGGGTAGGTGTTCCGCGGTATGGCGTTTTTTTAAGGAAAGTGCGGACGACAAAAGAATTGTAGTTTGCAACCTGTGCCACACCAGAATGAGCCGAGGCATGAACACTAGAAACCTCACCACCACCAGCATGATCCGACACATGGCATCCAAGCACCGTAATAAGTGGGAGGAACGCCCGGATCGCCAATCTGTGTCTGCAGGCCACACTACTGCCTCCTCTTCCCCTGTTTTCGTTGCCGGCCAATCGCCTGTCGAAGGCGCAGGCCCACATACCTCCCGCCCTGCACCTGTACCATCTGAAGCACCATCAGCGACCACATCCACTTCCCTGTCCCAGCGCAGCGTCCAAATGTCGTTACCCCAGGCATTTGAGTGCAAGCGAAAATACCCAACCACCCACCCACAGGCCATAGCACTAACCTCACACCTTTCCAAATTACTGGCCATCGAAATGCTGCCATTTAGGCTTGTGGACACTGAGTCCTTCCGCAGCCTGATGGCAGCAGCTGTCCCTCGGTACGCAGTCCCCAGCCGCCACTACTTTTCCCGGTGTGCCGTCCCCGCCTTACACCACCATGTGTCCTGTAACATCACCCGTGCCCTGACCAACGCAGTTACTGGGAAGGTCCACTTAACGACTGACACATGGACAAGTGCTTGTGGCCAGGGACGCTACATTTCCCTGACGGCACACTGGGTGAATGTCGTGGAGGCTGGGAGCGACTCGGACCCTGGGATGGCACAGGTGCTACCCACGCCGAGGATTGCGGGCCCTACCTCCATCAGGCTTTCCGCCAGCACCTACGTTAATGGCTCCTCCTCCTCCGTTTCCACCTCCGAATTCTCTGCGCGCAGCGGCACTCACCCATCAGCCGGTAGCTGGAAGCAGTGTAGCACTGCAGTGGGGAAGCGTCAACAGGCCGTGCTGAAGCTGATCTGCCTTGGGGACAAACAGCACACGGCCTCAGAGCTGTTGCAGGGGATTAGTCACCAGACCGAGCAGTGGCTCTCGCCACTCAACCTGCAACCAGGCATGGTTGTGTGTGATAATGGGCGTAACTTGGTGACGGCTTTGGAGCTCAGCAAGCTCACACACGTACCATGCCTAGCGCATGTATTTAATTTAGTGGTTCAGCGATTTCTAAAAACCTACCCCAATTTGCATGATCTCTTGACCAAGGTGCGCCGCGTGTGTGCACATTTCCGTAAGTCATCAACAGCTTCAGCCGGCCTGTTGAAGCTGCAGCAGCGCTTACAATTGCCAGCTCACCGGCTGCTGTGTGACGTGAGCACGCGCTGGAACTCCACCTTCCACATGTTGGCCCGGCTTTGTGAGCAGCAGAGGGCAGTAGTGGAGTACCAGCTGTTACACGGTTGTCACCTCTCCGTTCAACTTCCTCTAATCAGAAGTGAGGAGTGGGAATGGATGTCAGACCTCTGTGAGGTTTTACGCAATTTTGAGGAATCGACACAGATGGTGAGCGGCAATAACGCTATTATCAGTGTAACCATCCCACTTCTGTGTCTACTGAAACGCTCACTGCTCACAATTAAAACCGACGCTTTGCATGTGGAAGAGGTGGAAATGCGGGAGGAAGAGCTTACACAAGGTGATAGCCAGAGCACCCTCACTACGTCTTCTCAGCGACAATTGGAGGAGGCGGAGGAGGAGGAGGAGGAAGACACGGTTGCCTCCGCTACAGAGGGTAGCCATGGAACTTTAGTTCCATCTCTTCAGCGTGGGTGGGCAGAAGAGGAGGAAGAGGATGAGGAGATTGAGAGTCATCCTCCTGGTGAGGACAGCGAAATCTTGCCTGTTGGTACTCTGGCACACATGGCTGACTTTATGTTAGGCTGCCTTTCCCGTGACCCACGCGTTATACGCATTTTAGACAACACGGATTACTGGGTGTTCACCCTTCTGGACCCCCGCTACAAAGAGAATTTCTCATCTCTCATTCCTCCGGTGGAGAGGACAAGCAAAATGGTGCAATACCAGAAGGTTCTTGTCGAAAAATTGCTCCAAAATTTTCCATCTGACAACGCTGGCGGCAGAGTACGTGCTACCTTGGCCAACCGAGAAGGGGAGAAAAGGGGAGCACACAGCAGTTCCGACAAAGGCAGGGCAACACTCTCCAAGGCGTGGGACACCTTCATGACACCCCGCCAGCACCCTCACCCTGATGCGCAGCCTAGTGTCACAAGGAGGGAAAAGTGTTGGAAGATGGTGAAGGAGTACATAGCAGACCGTGTCAGCGTCCTCAATGATCCCTCTGTGCCTTACAACTACTGGGTGTCCAAGCTGGACACGTGGTATGAACTGGCACTCTACGCCTTGGAGGTGCTGGCCTGCCCTGCCGCCAGCGTTCTGTCTGAGCGGGTATTTAGTGCTGCTGGTGGCATCATAACAGATAAGCGTATCCGCCTTTCCACCGAAAATGCTGATAGGTTGACACTTATAAAAATGAACAAGGCCTGGATTTCCCCTGACTTCTCCACTCCACTGGAGGAAAGCCCCGGGGGAACATAAAGTGACTTTATATATGTTATTTACAATGATGGGAATACTCTGTATTCCCATTCACCCCTTCCACCCAAAAAACGGGTATATGGTTGACTCCCTTCCATATACCCTGTGATATAATTTTTATATAGGACCAGCTCACCAGCGGGCCCTGTGATATAATTTTTATATAGGGCCAGCTCACCAGCGGGCCCTGTTTGACAACTTTTTGTATAGGTCAGCTCACAAGCGGGCCTTCTTATATAATGTTTTATTGGGTCAGCTCTCTAGCGGGCCCTCTCATATAATGTTTTATAGCATCAGCTCACTAGCGGGCCTTCGCATATAATGTTTAGGATGGTCAGCTCCGCAGCAGACCCTCACCCATAATGTTTTAGATGGTCGGCTCAGCGCACGTTTCCCTCTTAATCATGGCCCCAGTTCAGAAAAATCAAGGAAATTTTTTGCAGAATTTGCCTCTGCGCACGTTTCCCTCTTAATCATGGCCCCAGTTCAGAAAAATCGAGGAAATTTTTTGCAGAATTTGCCTCTGCGCACGTTTCCCTCTTAATCATGGCCCCAGTTCAGAAAAATCGATGAAATTTTTTGCAGAATTTGCCTCTGCGCACGTTTCCCTCTTAATCATGGCCCCAGTTCCGAAAAATCGAGGAAATTTTTTGCAGAATTTGCCTCTGCGCACGTTTCCCTCTTAATCATGGCCCCAGTTCAGAAAAATCGATGAAATTTTTTGCAGAATTTGCAAATGATATACAAGTAAATATACAGCAAATACTGTTTGGTAACAATTTTTCGCCTAAAGTCGTTTTTATCTTCCTTTTTGTGTGTTTTACGGTCAGTCTGTAAAAATGGCTTACTACGGGCGAAACATCGTTCCAAGCAGCGACGTTGGAGTCCAAGATGCATCCAGACATCCTCCCTATGCTGTCCCTGAACCATTTCTGTGGTGTTTCCATCATTTTCTGCCCTTTTCCTATGGACCAGGCACCCTCCCCTCATCAGAGCAGGGGGTGCCTGGTGTAATGCTCGAGTCCTCCCATTGACTTCAAAGGGGCTCGGGTGCTCGGCCGAGCACTCGAGCCTCCGGGGGTGCTCGGCCAGAGCACCCGAACACCCGAGCATTGGGGTGCTCGATCATAACTAATAATGATAGATAGATAGATAGATAGATAGATAGATAGATAGATAGATAGATAGATGCCCCATACACTTGTAATACAGGTTTGTGGTTTCCAAATGTCAGAATTTTACAGTTGTAGTAAATAAATGCAGGAAGCTGGGGTTATATTTTGAATGAAACCCTGCAGCCCTCCAGCTGTTGATGGACTACAAATCCATCATGTTCAACCAGTCATCTGTCTTCATAACAGCCGGACAGCCACATGTTTGTACACCTCCTGATTTACATCCTCTCTCTCTTCTGTGACCTCCCTCTCCCTTGCTCTCTAAATCAGGTGCTGGAATAAATTCGAGCACCCTACCCCCTGCCTAACATCAATTTACTCTTCTATGTGTGCCAAATTCCACCCCTTTCCGCAGTTTTTGCATAGGTAGTACAATTTAAGAACAATGTGGAATTTGTGACTATTGCCATTTGGGCAGCGCTGTCAAACTCATTGTCACGGTTTCTTATGACTCTCAGACACAGAGTTAATATAAAACACAACTTAATTGAAAAGTTTAATGGCTACCCATGTGGGTAGCATACACATATAACATTTAAAGTCAATACATAGTAGCAAGAGTAGTGGTATACGGAATGTAACACGGGCTCTACTGGCCTTGCCAATACCGGGTAAGGCAACCTTAGATGATACAGATGGAAAAGGTTCTACCGGCCTTACCAATATACCGGGCAAGGCAGCCCTTAGATTATTAACGGAGAAAAGAAGGCTCTACCGACCTTGCCAATATACCGGGCAAGGCAGCCTGGAGACTGGTACAATGAATAGAAATAGGCTCTACCGGCCCTGCCAATATACCTGGCAAGGCAGCCTGGAGACTGGTATAACGAATAGATATAGGCTCTACCGGCCTTGCCAATACCGGGTAAGGCAACTTTAAGTTGGTACAATGTGGAATAGGTTCTACCGGCCTTACCAATACCGGGTAAGGCAGCCTGAACTGAAAACACAGTCTCTACCGGTGTTGAGGAATATGCAGCAAGCAACCGGTTAATACGTGGAGCGAACCAGTATCCGCGTACTGGAGGAACAACAGGTCTACCGGTGCTGTCTAGGACTGAACAGAAATCGGTTATACATGGAGCTAACCAGTACCCGCGTACTGGAGGGACAAAGACTCTCCCGGGGCTGTCTAGGACTGAACAGCAACCGGCTATGCATGGAGCGAACCAGTACCCACATACTGGAGGAGGAAACTCTACCGGTGCAACAAGCAGCCGGCTGAATGGAGCGAACCAGTACCCGCATACTGGAGGTACCTAACCACCACCGGTGCTGTCAGGTGATAATAAGCAGCTGGTTATACATGGAGTGAACCAATACCTGCGTACTGGAGTAACCTAGAACACCACCGGTGCTGTCAGGTGATAGTAAGCAGCCGGTTATACTTGGAGCGAACCAGTACCCGCGTACTGGAGTAACCTAGAACACCACCGGTGCTGTCAGATGATAGTAAGCAGCCGGTTATACATGGAGTGAACCAGTACACGTGAACTGGAGGACACCTAGAACTTTACCAGTGCGACAGCCGCTGGATATATGTGTAGTGAACCAGTACCCGCGTACTGGAGACAGCAACACAAGTGAATGAAAATGTCGCCAGGGCAACAGGAGGAGAGGAGCCCACTGCAGGCGATCCAGGAGCAGGAACACAGCCGTTGAAGGACAGGAAACAGATCTGCAGGCAATCAACCGGGTCAGGAACAGCAGCAGGAAACAGCAGTAGAGACAGCAACCCCAACCGGATCAGGAACGGACGCTGGAACCAGGGAAGCTGGTGAACAGGAACTCAGTTGATCACTACTGTGAAGATCCTAAAAAAGACACATGAATAATAAAAATAATACTATTATACTAATATTATTATACTATTAATAACACAAAATGGAAAAAGGTGATATTTGAAATGGGTAAATAAACTGATACAAGAAGATAAATATTTAGATGAATCCTCCAGTGATCAGCTGCAGCTCTTTCTGTTCTGCCTGATCAGTTGACCATAAATATCAATAGGATGGTGTAGCAATAGCACCACTGTATAACTTCAGGCCACTGTGATACTGCACCTAAAAAAAATCACGTTTGAGGTGAAACACCTTTCCTGAGCCAAATTCCACACCTTTCCGCAGCTTCAGCCAATTTAAGGACAATGTGGAATTTGTGACTAAAACCATTTTGTCAGCGCTGGCAAACTCATACTTTCACTCCCCCCATGTGTAACCACTATACATACCTACTGAATTTGTTACGAGGGTCCAGTACACTCCTGGCTGGTATTGCCGGCTACTGTGAAAATCCTTATATAGAGACACAAAAAATAACAATAATCCTATTATACAAATACTATTAATAACACAAAAGGGAAAGATCTGAAATAGGTAAATAAATTGATACAAGTTGATAATTATTTTGATGAATCCTCCATTGATCAGCTGCAGCTTGCTCTATTCAGCCTGGTCAGTTAACAATAAATCTCCAAAGGATCATGTAGCAAAATCTTCACTGTACAGTTTCAGGCCACTGTGATACTGAACCTAAAAAAATATTTACATTTCAGCTATAATAACTTCAATAAAACACATTTAAACAGAGAGAGTACCCCTTGTTTTTACTAAGAGGGTGTATGAATGCCTACATCAAGCCTTTGCACATACTTTATCTACATCTATCTATCTATCTATCTATCTATCTATCTATCTATCTATCTATCTATATATTGATCTACATATACATAGTGATAGTTAGATAGATAGATGCCCCATACACTTGTAATATAGGCTTGTGACATCGTGGTTTCCAAATTTTACAGTTGACTGCATTATACAACAGAAGATAATTGGGATTACATTTTGAATAAAAACCTTCAGCCCTCCAGCTGTGGATGGACTACAGTTCCATCATTTTCAACTAGCCATCTGTATTCATAACAGCTGGACAGCCACACATTTGTATACCTCCTGATTTAAAACCTCTCTCTTCAATGACCTCCCTCTCCCTTCTGTGAATTTATACTGGCAATTCCTCTCTAACTCAGGTGCTGAAATAAATTCTAGCACACTATCCCCGTCCTAACGTCAATTTACCCCTCTATGTGTGACAAATTCCACCCCTTTCTGCAGCTTGCGCCAAGACAAGTACAATGCAGAGTTTGTGACTAATGCCATTTGGGCGGTGCTGGCGAATTCATGCACTCACTCCCCCATGTGTAACTTCTGCACTTACATAATGAACGTATTAAGTGGGTCCAATGCAATCCTAGCTGGTATCACTGGCTTCTGTGCAAATCCTAATAGAGAGACGTGAAAAATAAAAATAATCCTATTATACTAATATTATTATACTACTAATAACACAAAAGTGAAAAGGGTGAGATTTGAAATGGGTAAATAAGTTGATACAAATTGAAAATTAGATAAATCCTCCAGTGATCAGCTGCAGCTCTTTCTGTTCTGTCTGGTCAGTTGACCATAAAAATCCATAGGACGGTGTAGCAATAGCACCACTGTATAATTTCAGGCCACTGTGATACTGCACCAGAAAAAAAAATCACGTTTGAGGTGAAACACCTTTCATGAGCCAAATTCCACACCTTTCCGCAACTTCAGCCAATTTAAGGACAATGTGGAATTTGTGACTAATACCATTTGGTCAGCGATCGCAAACTCATACATTCACTCCTCCCATGTGTAACCACTATACTTACCTACTGAATTTGTTAAGAGAGTCCAATACACTCCTAGCTGGTACTGCCGGCTACTGTGAAAATCCTTATATAGAGACACAAATAATAAAAATAATCCTATTATACTAATACTATTAATAACACAAAAGGGAAAGGTTTGAAACAGGTAAATAAATTGACACAAGTTGATAATTATTTTGATGAATCCTCCATTGATCAGCTGCAGCTTGCTCTATTCAGCCTGGTCAGTTGACAATAAATCTCCAAAGGATTATGTAGCAACAGCTTCACTATATAGTTTCAGGCCACTGTGATACTGAACCTAGAAAAATATTTACATTTCAGCTATAATACCTTTTCAATAAAACACATTTAAACAGTGAGAGTACCCCTTGTTTTTACAAAGAGAGTGTATGAATGCCTACATCCATCCTTTGCACATACTGTATCTACGTCTATCTATCTATCTATCTATCTATCTATCTATCTATCTATCTATCTATCTATCGATCTACATATACATAGTGATAGTTAGATAGATAGATAACCCATACACTTGTAATATAGGCTTGTGACATCGTAGTTTCCAAATTTTGCAGTTGACTGCATTATACAACAGAAGAGAACTGGGATTACATTTTGAATAAAAACCTGCAGCCCTCCAGCTGTGGATGGACTACAGTTCCATCATTTTCAACCAGCCATCTGTATTCATAACAGCTGGACAGCCACACATTTCTACACCTCCTGATTTACAACCTCACTCTTCAATGACCTCCCTCTCCCTTGTGTGAATTTATACTGGCGATTCCTCTCTAACTCAGGTGCTGGAATCAATATTAGCACCCTATCCCTGGCCTAATGTCAATTTACCCCTCTATGTGTGAGAAAGTCCACCCCTTTCTGCAGCTTGCGCCAAGACAAGTACAATGCAGAGTTTGTGACTAATGCCATTTGGGCGGTGCTGGCGAATTCATGCACTCACTCCCCCATATGTAACTTCTGCACTTACATAATGAACGTATTAAGTGGGTCCAATGCAATCCTAGCTGGTATCACTGGCTTCTGTGCAAATCCTAATAAAGAGACGTGAAATATAAAAATAATCCTATTATACTAATATTATTATACTACTAATAACACAAAAGTGAAAAGGGTGAGATTTGAAATGGGTAAATAAGTTGATACAAATTGAAAATTAGATAAATCCTCAAGTGATCAGCTGCAGCTCTATCTGTTCTGTTTGGTCAGTTGACCATAAATATCCATAGGATGGTGTAGCAATAGCACCACTGTATAATTTCAGGCCACTGTGATACTGCACCAAAAAAAAAATCACGTTTGAGGTGATACACCTTTCATGAGCCAAATTCCACACCTTTATGCAACTACAGCCAATTTAAGGACAAAGTGGAATTTGTGACTAATACCATTTGGTCAGCGCTGGCAAACTCATACATTCACTCATCCCATGTGTAACCACTATACTTACCTACTGAATTTGTTAAGAGGGTCCTACTGAATTTGTTAAGACGGTCCAATACACTCCTAGCTGGTATTGCCGGCTATTGTGAAAATCCTTATATAGAGACACAAATAATAATAATAATCCTATTATACTAATACTATTAATAACACAAAAGGGAAAGGTTTGAAATAGGTAAATAAATTGATACAAGTTGATAATTATTTTGATGAATCCTCCATTGATGAGCTGCAGCTTGCTCTATTCAGCCTGGTCAGTTGACAATAAATCTCCAAAGGATTATGTAGCAAACGCTTCACTGTACAGTTTCAGGCCACTGTGATACTGAATCGAAAAAAATATTTACATTTCAGCTATAATAAATTTTCAATAAAACACATTTAAACAGTGAGAGTACCCCTTGTTTTTACTAGGAGGGTGTATGAATGCCTACATCCATCCTTTGCACATACTCTATCTATCTATCTATCTATCTATCTATCTGTCTGTCTGTCTGACTGTCTGTCTATCTATCTATTTATCTGTCTGTCTGTCTGTCTGTCTATCTATCTATCTATCTATCTATCTATCTATCTATCTATCTATTGATCTACATATACATAGTGATAGTTAGATAGATGCCTCATATACTTGTAATATAGGCTTGTGACATTGTGGTTTCCATATTTTACACTTGACTGCATTATAGAACAGAAGAGAATTGGGATTACATTTTGAATAAAAACCTTCAGCCCTCCAGCTGTGGATGGACTACAGTTCCATCATTTTCAACCAGCCATCTGTATTCATAACAGCTGGACAGCCACACATTTGTATACCTCCTGATTTACAACCTCTCTCTTCAATGACCTCCCTCTCCCTTCTGTGAATTTATACTGGCAATTACTCTCTAACTCAGGTGCTGGAATAAATTCTAGCACACTATCCCCGTCCTAACGTCAATTTACCCCTCTATGTGTGACAAATTCCACCCCTTTCTGCAGCTTGCGCCAAGACAAGTACAATGCAGAGTTTGTGACTAATGCCATTTGGGCGGTGCTGGCGAATTCATGCACTCACTCCCCCATGTGTAACTTCTGCACTTACATAATGAACGTATTAAGTGGGTCCAATGCAATCCTAGCTGGTATCACTGGCTTCTGTGCAAATCCTAATAGAGAGACGTGAAAAATAAAAATAATCCTATTATACTAATATTATTATACTACTAATAACACAAAACTGAAAAGGGTGAGATTTGAAATGGGTAAATAAGTTGATACAAATTGAAAATTAGATAAATCCTCCAGTGATCAGCTGCAGCTCTTTCTGTTCTGTCTGGTCAGTTGACCATAAAAATCCATAGGATGGTGTAGCAATAGCACCACTGTATAATTTCAGGCCACTGTGATACTGCACCAAAAAAAAAAATCACGTTTGAGGTGAAACACCTTTCATGAGCCAAATTCCACACCTTTCCGCAACTTCAGCCAATTTAAGGACAATGTGGAATTTGTGACTAATACCATTTGGTCAGCGATCGCAAACTCATACATTCACTCCTCCCATGTGTAACCACTATACTTACCTACTGAATTTGTTAAGAGAGTCCAATACACTCCTAGCTGGTACTGCCGGCTACTGTGAAAATCCTTATATAGAGACACAAATAATAAAAATAATCCTATTATACTAATACTATTAATAACACAAAAGGGAAAGGTTTGAAACAGGTAAATAAATTGATACAAGTTGATGATTATTTTGATGAATCCTCCATTGATCAGCTGCAGCTTGCTCTATTCAGCCTGGTCAGTTGACAATAAATCTCCAAAGGATTATGTAGCAACAGCTTCACTATATAGTTTCAGGCCACTGTGATACTGAACCTAGAAAAATATTTACATTTCAGCTATAATACCTTTTCAATAAAACACATTTAAACAGTGAGAGTACCCCTTGTTTTTACAAAGAGAGTGTATGAATGCCTACATCCATCCTTTGCACATACTGTATCTACGTCTATCTATCTATCTATCTATCTATCTATCTATCTATCTATCTATCTATCTATCTATCGATCTACATATACATAGTGATAGTTAGATAGATAGATAACCCATACACTTGTAATATAGGCTTGTGACATCGTAGTTTCCAAATTTTACAGTTGACTGCATTATACAACAGAAGAGAACTGGGATTACATTTTAAATAAAAACCTGCAGCCCTCCATCTGTGGATGGACTACAGTTCCATCATTTTCAACCAGTCATCTGTATTCATAACAGCTGGACAGCCACACATTTGTACACCTCCTGATTTACAATCTCTCTCTTCAATGACCTCCCTCTCCCTTGTGTGAATTTATACTGGCAATTCCTCTCTAACTCAAGTGCTGGAATCAATATTAGCACCCTATCCCCGGCCTAACGTCAATTTACCCCTCTATGTGTGAGAAAGTCCACCCCTTTCTGCAGCTTGCGCCAAGACAAGTGCAATGTAGAGTTTGTGACTAATGCCATTTGGGCGGTGATGGCAAATTCATGCACTCAGTCCCCGATGTGTAACTTCTGCACTTACATAATGAACGTTTTAAGTGGGTCCAATGCAATCCTAGCTGGTATCACTGGCTTCTGTGCAAATCCTAATAAAGAGACGTAAATAATAAAAATAATCCTATTATACTAATATTATTATACTACTAATAACACAAAAGTGAAAAGGGCGAGATTTCAAATGCGTAAATAAGTTGATACAAATTGAAAATCAGATAAATCCTCAAGTGATCAGCTGCAGCTCTCTCTGTTCTGTCTGGTCAGTTGACCATAAATATCCATAGGATGGTGTAGCAATAGCACCACTGTATAATTTCAGGCCACTGTGATACTGCACCAAAAAAAAAAATCACGTTTGAGGTGATACACCTTTCATGAGCCAAATTCCACACCTTTCCGCAACTTTAGCCAATTTAAGGACAAAGTGGAATTTGGACTAATACCATTTGGTCAGTGCTGGCAAACTCATACATTCACCCCCCCATGTGTAACCACTATACTTACCTACTGAATTTGTTAAGAGGGTCCAATACACTCCTAGCTGGTATTGCCGGCTACTGTGAAAATCCTTATATAGAGACACAAATAATAACAATAATCCTATTATACTAATACTATTAATAACACAAAAAGGAAAGGTTTGAAATAGGTAAATAAACTGATACAAGCTGATAATTATTTTGATGAATCCTCCATTGATCAGCTGCAGCTTGCTCTATTCAGCCTGGTCAGTTGACAATAAATCTCCAAAGGATTATGTAGCAAAAGCTTCACTGTACAGTTTCAGACCACTGTGATACTAAACCTAAAAAAAATTTACATTTCAGCTATAATAACTTTTCAATAAAACACATTTAAATAGTGAGATTACCCATTGTTTTTACTAGGAGGGTGTATGAATGCCTACATCCATCCTTTGCACATACTGTATCTATCTATCTATCTATCTATCTATCTATCTATCTATCTATCTATCTATCTATCTGTCTGTCTGTCTGTCTGTCTGTCTGTCTGTCTGTCTGTCTATCTATCTATCTATCTATCTATCTAACTATCTATTGATCTACATATACATAGTGATAGTTAGATAGATGCCCCATATACTTGTAATATAGGCTTGTGACATCGTGGTTTCCAAAGTTTACAGTTGACTGCATTATAGAACAGAAGAGAATTGGGATTACATTTTGTATAAAAACCTGCAGCCCTCCAGCTGTGGATGGACTACAGTTCCATCATTTTCAACCAGCCATCTGTATTCATAACAGCTGGACAGCCACACATTTGTATACCTCCTGATTTACAACCTATCTCTTCAATGACCTCCCTCTCCCTTGTGTGAATTTATACTGGCGATTCCTCTCTAACTCAGGTGCTGGAATCAATATTTGCACCCTATCCCCGGCCTAACGTCAATTTACCCCTCTATGTGTGAGAAATTCCACCCTTTTCTGCAGCTTGCGCCAAGACAAGTACAATGCAGAGGTTGTGACTAATGCCATTTGGGCGGTGCTGGCGAATTCATGCACTCACTCCCCCATATGTATCTTCTACACTTACATAATGAACGTATTAAGTGGGTCCAATGCAATCCTAGCTGGTATCACTGGCTTCTGTGCAAATCCTTATAAAGAGACGTGAAAAATAAAAATAATCCTATTATACTAATATTATTATACTACTAATAACACAAAAGTGAAAAGGTTGAGATTTGAAATGGGTAAATAAGTTGATACAAATTGAAAGTTAGATAAATCCTCCAGTGATGAGCTGCAGCTCTTTCTGTTCTGTCTGGTCAGTTGACCTTAAATATCCATAGGATGGTGTAGCAATAGCACCACTGTATAATTTCAGGCCACTGTGATACTGCACCAAAAAAAAAAAATCACGTTTGAGGTGATATACCTTTCATGAGCCAAATTCCACACCTTTCCTCAACTTCAGCCAATTTAAGAACAATGTGGAATTTGTGACTAATACCATTTGGTCAGCGCTCGTAAACTCATACATTCACTCCCCCCATGTGTAACCACTATACTTACCTACTGAATTTGTTAAGAGAGTCCAATACACTCCTAGCTGGTACTGCCGGCTACTGTGAAAATCCTTATATAGAGACACAAATAATAAAAATAATCCTTTTATACTAATACTATTAATAACACAAAAGGGAAAGGTTTGAAATAGGTAAATAAATTGATACAAGTTGATAATTATTTTGATGAATCCTCCATTGATCAGCTGCAGCTTGCTCTATTCAGCCTGGTCAGTTGACAATAAATCTCCAAAAGATTATGTAGCAAAAGCTTCACTATACAGTTTCAGGCCACTGCGATACTGAACCTAAAAAAATATTTACATTTCAGCTATAATAACTTTTCAATAAAACACATTTAAACAGTGAGAGTACCCCTTGTTTTTACTAAGAGGGTGTATGAATGCCTACATCCATTCTTTGCACATATTGTATCTACGTCTATCTATCTATCTATCTATCTATCTATCTATCTATCTATCTATCTATCTATCTATCGATCTATCTATCGATCTACATATACATAGTGACAGTTAGATAGATAGATACCCCATACACTTGTAATATAGGCTTGTGACATCATAGTTTACAAATTTTACAGTTGACCGCATTATACAACAGAAGAGAACTGGGATTACATTTTGAATAAAAACCTGCAACCCTCCAGCTGTGGATGGACTACAGTTCCATCATTTTCAACCAGCCATCTGTATTCATAACAGCTAGACAGCCACACATTTGTACACCTCCTGATTTACAACCTCTCTCTTCAATGAGCTCCCTCTCCCTTGTGTGAATTTATACTGTAGATTCGTCTCTAACTCAGGTGCTGGAATCAATATTAGCACCCTATCCCCGGCCTAACGTCAAATTACCCCTCTATGTGTGAGAAATTCCACCCCTTTCTGCATTTTGCGCCAAAACAAGTGCAATGTAGAGTTGTGACTAATGCCATTTGGGCGGTGATGGCGAATTCATGCACTCACTGCCCCATGTGTAACTTCTGCACTTACATAATGAACGTTTTAAGTGGGTCCAATGCAATCCTTGCTGGAATCACTGGCTTCTGTGCAAATCCTAATAAAGAGACGTAAATAATAAAAATAATCCTATTATACTAATATTATTATACTACTAATAACACAAAAGTGAAAAGGGTGAGATTTGAAATGCGTAAATAAGTTGATACAAATTGAAAATTAGATAAATCCTCAAGTGATCAGCTGCAGCTCTATTTGTTCTGTCTGGTCAGTTGACCATAAATATCCATAGGATGGTGTAGCAATAGCACCACTGTATAATTTCAGGCCACTGTGATACTGCACCAAAAAAAAAAAATCACTTTTGAGGTGAGACACCTTTCATGAGCCAAATTCCACACCTTTCCGCAACTTTAGCCAATTTAAGGACAAAGTGGAATTTGGACTAATACCATTTGGTCAATGCTGGCAAACTCATACATTCACTCCCCCCATGTGTAACCACTATACTTACCTACTGAATTTGTTAAGAGGGTCCAATACACTTCTAGCTGGTATTGCCGGCTACTGTGAGAATCCTTATATAGAGACACAAATAATAACAATAATCCTATTATACTAATACTATTAATAACACAAAAGGGAAAGGTTTGAAATAGGTAAATAAATTGATACAAGTTGATAATTATTTTGATGAATCCTCCATTGATCAGCTGCAGCTTGCTCTATTCAGCCTGGTCAGTTGACAATAAATCTCCAAAGGATTATGTAGCAAAAGCTTCACTGTACAGTTTCAGGCCACTGTGATACTGAACCTAAAAAAATATTTACATTTCAGCTATAATAACTTTTCAATAAAACACATTTAAACAATGAGAGTACACCTTGTTTTTACTAGGAGGGTGTATGAATGCCTACATCCATCCTTTGCACATACTGTATCTATCTGTCTGTCTGTCTGTCTATCTATCTATCTATCTATCTATTGATCTACATATACATAGTGATAGTTAGATAGATTCCCCATATACTTGTAATATAGGCTTGTGACATCGTGGTTTCCAAATTTTACAGTTGACTGTATTATACAACAGAAGAGAACTGGGATTACATTTTGAATAAAAACCTGCAGCCCTCCAGCTGTGGATGGACTACAGTTCCATCATTTTCAACCAGCCATCTGTATTCATAACAGCTGGACAGCCACACATTTGTATACCTCCTGATTTAAAACCTCTCTCTTCAATGACCTCCCTCTCCCTTGTATGAATTTATACTGGCGATTCCTCTCTAACTCAGGTGCTGGAATAAATTCTAGCACCCTATCTCCGGCCTAACGTCAATTTACCGCTCTATGTGTGAGAAATTCCACCCCTTTCTGCAGCTTGCGCCAAGACAAGTACAATGCAGAGTTTGTGACTAATGCCATTTGGGCGGTGCTGGCGAATTCATGCACTCACTCCCCCATATGTAACTTCTGCACTTACATAATGAACGTATTAAGTGGGTCCAATGCAATCCTAGCTGGTATCACTGGCTTCTGTGCAAATCCTAATAAAGAGACGTGAAAAATAAAAATAATCCTATTATACTAATATTATTATACTACTAATAACACAAAAGTGAAAAGGGTGAGATTTGAAATGGGTAAATAAGTTGATACAAATTGAAAATTAGATAAATCCTCCAGTGATCAGCCGCAGCTCTTTCTGTTCTGTCTAGTCAGTTGACCATAAAAATCCATAGGATGATGTAGCAATAGCACCACTGTATAATTTCAGGCCACTATGATACTGCACCAAAAAAAAAAATCACATTTGAGGTGAAACACCTTTGATGAGCCAAATTCCACACCTTTCCGCAACTTCAGCCAATTTCAGGACAATGTGGAATTTGTGACTAATACCATTTGGTCAGCGCTCGCAAACTCATACATTCACTCCTCCCATGTGTAACCACTATACTTACCTACTGAATTTGTTAAGAGAGTCCAATACACTCCTAGCTGGTACTGCCGGCTACTGTGAAAATCCTTATATAGAGACACAAATAATAAAAATACTCCTATTATACTAATACTATTAATAACACAAAAGGGAAAGGTTTGAAATAGGTAAATAAATTGATACAAGTTGATAATTATTTTGATGAATCCTCCATTGATCAGCTGCAGCTTGCTCTATTCAGCCTGGTCAGTTGACAATAAATCTCCAAAGGATTATGTAGCAAAAGCTTCACTGTACAGTTTCTGGCCGCTGTGATACTGAACCAAAAAAAAATTTACATTTCAGCTATAATAACTTTTCAATAAAACACATTTCAGCAGTGGGAGTACCCCTTTTTTACTCAGAGGGTATATGAATGACTGCATCCATGCTTTGCACATAATGTATCTACATAGGGATAGATAGATAGATAGATAGATAGATAGATAGATAGATAGATAGATAGACAGATTCATAGATACATTGATACCCCATACACTTGTAATACAGGCTTGTGACAACGTGGTTTCCAAATTTTACATTGTACAATGCAGAGATTGTGACTAATGCCATTTGGGTGGTGCTGGCGAATTCATACATTTACTTCTCCATGTGTAACTTCTGCACTTACCTAATGAACTTGTTAAGTGAGTCCAATCCAATTATAGTTGATATCACCAGCTCTTGTGAAAATCCTAATAAAGAGACATGAATAATGAAAATAATCCTATTGTACTAATATTATACTATATATAATACTAATAATAACACAAAAGGGAAAAGGGTAAGATTTGAAATGGGTAAATAAATTGATACAAAATTATAATTAGGTAGATAAATCCTCCAGTGATCAGCTGCAGCTCTCTCTCTGTTCTGCCTGGTCAGTTGAACATAAATATCCATAGGATGGTGTAGCAATAGCGCCATTGTACAATATCAGGCCACTGTGATACTGCACCTAAAATAAACAATCATGTTTGAGGTGATACACCTTTCAGCAATGGGACTGGCCTTGTTTTACTCAAGGGAATAATCCCTAAAACATATGTTTTTACATTTTAAGTATTACTATATCTTTAATTTACTTAATTAACTGTGATTAGAGCTCATTGGTCTTGTATTCAGACACCATGTTAGCTTGTCTCAGTCCATTTACAGACAATTATAGATAATGATTTCAAGATTACTATAGTAATGGGAACTTCTGGTCCTTAAAGGGTTAATCTTATTTATCCCCATTCAGTTTCAAGGTGTTGGTGTCCGTTAAGAACCATGTAGAGTAAGTAAAGGAATTGTCAGGCAAATAAGCAGCACCATATGTGGCAAATAAATATGCCAACTAATTTAAAGGGGTAATAATATTAAAAATTAAAAAATTATATATGAGTGCCTACATCCATCCATTACATATAATATATCTACTATCTATCTATCTATCTATCTATCTATCTATCTATCTATCTATCTATCTATCTATCTATCTAATCTATCTATCTATCTATGTATGTACAGATTCCCCACAGGTTAGTATTACAGGCTTGTGACATCATGGCTTGCAATTGTCAGAACTGTACAGTTGACTGCATTATACAACTTTAGGGCAGTGGCGTAATTATAGGGGTAGAACCGGCAACCGGGTCCGTCACTCCAGGGGCCCGGCCGCCCTCTGCAACTCCTCAGCTTGGCGCCTGCAATCTCCTTCGGCACTCTAGTAATGCAGAGCGCTGGGAGATGACATCATCTACCAGTGCTCTGCATTACAGAAGAGGACCTGCCACTCCACTGGACTACCAGTGATTGGGAGGTAGGCGATGGGGGCATTGTGGAGATGGGGGGGCATGGTGGAGGGCACGGGCTCTGAGGGTTCTAGTTATGTCTCTGCTTAGGGGAGCTGGGATAACATTTTGAATAAAACCCTGCAGCCCTCCAGCTGTTGATGGACTACAACTCCATCATTTTCAGCCAGCCATCTGTTTTCATGTCAGCTGGACAGCCACATGGTTGTTCATCCTCTGATTTACATCCCCTTTCTCTCTTGTATGACCCCCCTCTCCCTTATGTGAATATATATACTGGCGATTCCTCTCTAAATCAGGTGCTGTAATAAATTCTAAGACCCTACTCCCTGCCTAAAGTTATTTACTCATCTATGTGCATCGAATTCCACCACTTTCCACACCTTGGCAAGGATAATGAGGAGTTTGTGACTAATGCCATTTGGGCGGCGCTGTCGAATTCATACATTTTCTCCCCCATGTGTAACTTCTGCACTTACCTACTGAACTTGTTAAGTGAGTCCAATCCAATGCTAGTTGGTATCACCTGTTCCTGTGAAAATCCTAAAGAAGAAACATGAATAATAAGAAAAATACTATTATGCTAATATTATTATGCTATTAATAGCGCAAAAGGGAAAAGAATGAGGTTTGAAATGTGTAAATAAATTGATACAAGTTGACAATTAGTTGGATGACTCCTTCAGTGAACAGCTGCAACTCTCACTGTTCAGCCTGGTCACTTGACCATAAATCTTCATAGAATGGTGCCCCAAAGACTTATAATACAGGCTTGTGACATCATAGATTACAACTGTCAAAACTGTACATTTCACTACAGTACACAATTTCAGGGTGCTGGGATTACATGTCGAATAAAATCCTGCAGCCCTTCAGCTTATGATGGACTACAACTCCATATTTTCAGCCAACCATCTGTTTTCATAACAGCTGGACAGCCACACGTTTGTACATCACCTGATTTACATCCTCACTCTCTTCTATGACCTCTCTCTCCCTTGTGTGAATGTATAATGGTGATTCTTCTCTAAATCAGGTGCTGGAATAAATTGTAAGACGCTACCCCCTGGCTAAAGTCAATTTAATCCTCTATCTGTGCCAAATTCCACCCCTTTCCGCAGCTTGCTCCAAGGCAAGTACAATGCGGAGTTTGTGACTAATGCCATTTGAGCGGACCTGGGGAATTCATAAATTCACTCCCCCATGTGTAACTTCTCACTTACTTACTGAACTTGTTAATTGGGTCCAATCCAATCCTAACTGGTATCGCCGGCTCCTGTGAAAATCCAAATAAAGAGACATAAATAATAACAATAATCCTAATATACTAAAATTATTATACTATTAATAACACAAAACAGAAAAGGAGAGGTTTTAAATGGGTAAATATATTGATACAAGACAATAATTAGTTGGATGAATTCTTCAGTAATCAGTTGCAGGTCTCTCTGTTAAGCCTTGTCAGTTGACCATAAATCTCCGTAGGATGGTGTAGCAACAGCGCCACTGTACAATTTCAGGCCACTGTGATATTGCTCCCTAAATAAATTCATGTTTGAGGTGTAATAACTGTTGAATAAAACATCTTTCCTCAATGGGAGTGCCCTTGTTTTACTCAAGGGGATAAACACTACAAAATATTTTTGCTTTTACATTTTAAGTATAATTATCCCTTTAAGTTATTTCATTTACTGTGATTAGTGCTAAATGCAGCTGTATACAGACCGCCTGATGGCTTATATCAGTCTATTTATAGACAATTGTGGACAAGATTACTATTGTAATATGAACTTCTGGTCCTTAAAGGGTCAATCGTATTTCTCCCCATTTCATTTGTAGGCAGTAGTGTTCCTTTAAAGACCAAACGGAGAAAGTAAAGGTGGAACAGTTGTCAGGCAAATAAACCGCACCATATGGAACAAATAAATTAAAGGGATAGTAATATGCAACATTAAGAAAAATATATATGTTTAAGCTTTATCGCCCTTAGTAAAACAAGGATACCCCCACTGCTGAAAGGTGTTTTATTAAGAAATTATTACGGCTCAAACTTTAATTTTTGTGGTACTGTATAATAGTGGCCTGTACAATAGTGCTGTCACTACACCATCCTATGAACATCAAGGGTAAGCTGACAATGAATCTGTTTTTTTATTGAAAATTCAGCATACTACAAGATACAAAGAGGGTAGTACATAACAGGATTGTACTATAAACCGTAAGAGAGTTACCAGTACATATAGACCATATAAAATATAACCAGTAAACCAATACATTTTTACAACATATAGGATAGTCTGCAAGTATAGGAACAAGTCCACATGGCAGGTGCATTGTTAAGGAACAATATGTGGAAGTCAAAATATGAATGAATATTAGAAAAGAAAAGGCAAGGGAGCAGATAGCAAGAGACAAACAATAGTAGACATTAGAGTAAAGAATAGAAGTAAAAGAAGAGGGGAGATAGAACCAGGAATGAAGTAGATGGGATGGGATGGCAAGCAGCTCCGTAATTATCCATACAGCAATAGTCAAGGCATGAAGGAAGATAAAAAAAAAGAAGAGAAGAATCGCCTCTGAGACCTATTGAGATATGAAGTAGGTAGTCTTTTAAACACCCTGCGAAAAGATACCAGGAGAAGGCATGGGGGAAAATATAGGTGAAGCCAGATATGCTTCGCAAATGTAGTACTGTAAAGTAATCGTTCATATTCAGTTAGGTCCAGATACCATACATTAGTGGTTTGATGAAGTGTAAACGGACCACATCTGCCAATCACCAGGAACTAAGGATTTGGCTCCCATAGGTACGTGCCATATACAATGCATTTCATACACATGAGCCACTCATTGCCTCCACTCGGTCATCGAAGGGGGTGTGGATAATTTCCAATGCAACGGTATTAAGTACTTTGCAGCATTGGTAAGATGGAAGAAAAGAGGCTGTAGCTTTTTAGAGGTCGTGAGTCCTGCGGGCATGGGGAATCCAAATAGTAATTGAGAGGGGGAGAAGTCAATATCGATTGTCAAAATGTCCTGTATCGTAGATTGAACATTCCTCCAAAACCTGAAGGTAACCGGACAATCCCAAAAGATATGAAGCAATATCCCAGTTCCACTTTCGCATCTCCAGCAAATAGGTGAGGAGGACTCGTAGAATTGTGCTAGTAAATACGGCGTACAATACCATCTAGTAAACAATTTATAATTACGTTCTCTTGTGGAGATATCTGGTGAAAACTTCAGCAGAGCATTCCATACTGCATCCCATTTGGGCAGATTCATCGAGAGGGAAAGATCATGCTCCCAATCCTTCATGAATTGTGGGACAGAACGAGGAGAGGACATGAGCAAAAAGGAATACCAGTGTTTCAGTGAGTGGCGAAGGGTTGCCGGATTCCAGAGCATCAATTCAAAGGGCGAAGCAGAGACCGTGGGATCATATGCCAAAGTAAGGGAGACACGAAATGTCGAAGCTGGACATACTGCCAAAAGTGCGTGGCAGGAATGTTCCTCTCTCTAATCAAATCCTCAAATGTTACAATACTCGTACCTCTAACCATGTCGTTTAGGGTACTGATTAGTGATGAGCGAGCACCCCAATGCTCGGGTGTTCGGGAGCTCTGACCGAGCGCCCCCGGAGGCTCGAGTGCTCGGCCGAGCACCCGAGCCCCATTGAAGTCAATGGGAGGACTCGAGCATTACACCAGGCACCCCCTGCTCTGATGAGGGGAGGGTGCCTGGTCCATAGGAAAAGGGAAGAAAATGATGGAAACACCACAGAAATGGTTCAGGGACAGCATAGGGAGGATGTCTGGATGCATCTTGGACTCCAACATCGCTGCTGGGAACGATCTTTCGCCCGTAGTACGCCATTTTTACAGACTGACCGCAAAACACACAAAAAGGAAAATAAAAACGACTTTAGGCGAAAAATTGTTACCAAACAATATTTGCTGTATATTTACTTGTATATCATCTGCAAATTCTGCCAAAAATTTCCTCGATTTTCTGAAGTGAGGCCATGATTAAGAGGGAAACGTGCGCAGAGGCAAATTATCCCAAAAATTTCCTTGATTTTCTGAAGTGAGGCCATGATTAAGAGGGAAAAGTGCGCAGAGGCAAATTCTCCCAAAAATTTCCTTGATTTTATTGAACTGAGGCCATGATTAAGAGGGAAACGTGCGCAAAGGCAAATTCTCCCAAAAATTTCCTCGATTTTTCAGAACTGGGGCCATGATTAAGAGGGAAACGTGCGCTGAGCTGACCATCTAAAACATTATGGGTGAGGGTCTGCTGCGGAGCTGACCATCCTAAACATTATATGCGAAGGCCCGCTAGTGAGCTGACGCTATAAAACATTATATGAGAGAGCCCGCTAGAGAGCTGACCCAATAAAACATTATATGAGAAGGCCCGCTGGTGAGCTGACCTATATAAAAATTGTCAAACAGGGCCCGCTGGTGAGCTGGCCCTATATAAAAATTATATCACAGGGCCCGCTGGTGAGCTGGCCCTATATAAAAATTATAGCACAGGGCATATGGAAGAGGAGGAGGAGGATGAGAAGATTAAGAGTCAACCATATACCCGTTTTTTGGGTGGAAGGGGTGAATGGGAATACAGAGTATTCCCATCATTGTAAATAACATATATAAAGTGAGTTTATGTTCCCCCGGGGCTTTCCTCCAGTGGAGTGGAGAAGTCAGGGGAAATCCAGGCCTTGTTCATTTTTATAAGTGTCAACCTATCAGCATTGTCGGTGGAAAGGCGGATACGCTTATCTGTTATGATGCCACCAGCAGCACTAAATACCCGCTCAGACAGAACGCTGGCGGCAGGGCAGGCCAGCACCTCCAAGGCGTAGAGTGCCAGTTCATACCACGTGTCCAGCTTGGACACCCAGTAGTTGTAAGGCACAGAGGGATCATTGAGGACGCTGACACGGTCTGCTACGTACTCCTTCACCATCTTCCAAAACTTTTCCCTCCTTGTGACACTAGGCTGCGCATCAGGGTGAGGGTGCTGGCGGGGTGTCATGAAGGTGTCCCACGCCTTGGAGAGTGTTGCCCTGCCTTTCTCGGAACTGCTGTGTGCTCCCCTTTTCTCCCCTTCTCGGTTGGCCAAGGTAGCACGTACTCTGCCGCCAGCGTTGTCAGATGGAAAATTTTGGAGCAATTTTTCAACAAGAACCTTCTGGTATTGCACCATTTTGCTTGTCCTCTCCACCGGAGGAATGAGAGATGAGAAATTCTCTTTGTAGTGGGGGTCCAGAAGGGTGAACACCCAGTAATCCGTGTTGTCTAAAATGCGTACAACGCGTGGGTCACGGGAAAGGCAGCCTAACATAAAGTCAGCCATGTGTGCCAGAGTACCAACAGTCAAGATTTCGCTGTCCTCACCAGGAGGATGACTCTCAATCTCCTCATCCTCTTCCTCCTCTTCTGCCCACCCACGCTGAAGAGATGGAACTAAAGTTCCATGGCTACCCTCTGTAGCGGAGGCAACCGTGTCTTCCTCCTCCTCCTCCTCCTCCTCCTCCGCCTCCTCCAATTGTCGCTGAGAAGACGAAGTGAGGGTGCTCTGGCTATCACCTTGTGTAAGCTCTTCCTCCCCCATTTCCACCTCTTCCACATGCAAAGCGTCGGTTTTAATTGTGAGCAGCGAGCGTTTCAGTAGACACAGAAGTGGGATGGTTACACTGATAATAGCGTTATCGCCGCTCACCATCTGTGTCGATTCCTCAAAATTGCGTAAAACCTCACAGAGGTCTGACATCCATTCCCACTCCTCACTTCTGATTACAGGAAGTTGAACGGAGAGGCGACGACCGTGTAACAGCTGGTACTCCACTACTGCCCTCTGCTGCTCACAAAGCCGGGCCAACATGTGGAAGGTGGAGTTCCAGCGCGTGCTCACGTCACACAGCAGCCGGTGAGCTGGCAATTGTAAGCGCTGCTGCAGCTTCAACAGGCCGGCCGAAGCTGTAGATGACTTACGGAAATGTGCACACACGCGGCGCACCTTGGTCAAGAGATCATGCACATTGGGGTAGGTTTTTAGAAATCGCTGAACCACTAAATTAAATACATGCGCTAGGCATGGTACGTGTGTGAGCTTGCCGAGCTCCAAAGCCGCCACCAAGTTACGCCCATTATCACACACAACCATGCGTGGTTGAGGTTGAGTGGCGAGAGCCACTGCTCGGTCTGGTGACTAATCCCCTGCAACAGCTCTGAGGCCGTGTGCTGTTTGTCCCCAAGGCAGATCAGCTTCAGCACGGCCTGTTGACGCTTCCCCACTGCAGTGCTACACTGCTTCCAGCTACTGGCTGATGGGGGAGTGGCGCTGCGTGTAGAGAATTCGGAGGTGGAAACAGAGGAGGAGGAGCCAATAACGTAGGTGCTGGCGGAAACCCTGATGGAGTTAGGGCCCGCAATCCTCGGCGTGGGTAGCACCCGTGCCATCCCAGGGTCCGAGTCGCTCCCAGCCTCCACGACATTCACCCAGTGTGCCGTCAGGGAAATGTAGCGTCCCTGGCCACAAGCACTTGTCCATGTGTCAGTCGTTAAGTGGACCTTCCCAGTAACTGCGTTGGTCAGGGCACGGGTGATGTTACGGGACACATGGTGGTGTAATGCGGGGATGGCACACCGGGAAAAGTAGTGGCGGCTGGGGACCGCGTACCGAGGGACAGCTGCTGCCATCAGGCTGCGGAAGGACTCAGTGTCCACAAGCCTAAATGGCAGCATTTCGATGGCCAGTAATTTGGAAAGGTGTGAGGTTAGTGCTATGGCCTGTGGGTGGGTGGCTGGGTATTTTCGCTTGCGCTCAAATGCCTGGGGTAACGAAATTTGGACGCTGTGCTGGGACAGGGAAGTGGATGTGGTCGCTGATGGTGCTTCAGATGGTACAGGTGCAGGGCGGGAGGTATGCGGGCCTGCGCCTTCGACAGGCGATTGGCCGGCACCGAAAACAGGGGAAGAGGAGGCAGTGGTGTGGCCTGCAGACACAGATGGGCGATCCCGGCGTTCCTCCCACTTACTACGGTGCTTGGATGCCATGTGTCGGATCATGCTGGTGGTGGTGAGGTTTCTAGTGTTCATGCCTCGGCTCATTCTGGTGTGGCACAGGTTGCAAACTACAATTCTTTTGTCGTCCGCACTTTCCTTAAAAAAACGCCATACCGCGGAACACCTACCCTTTGGCAAGGGAGATTTACGCAAGGGGGTGCTCCGTGGAACATTTGCGGGCCGGTTTGGTGCGGTCCGCCTTCTTTCTGTAGCCACACCACTGCCTCTTCCAGCCTGTTGCGGTGCTGCAGATGGCTCACCCTCAGGACTGCTGTCATCGCTCGGCTCTACACCTTCCCAGGTGGGGTCAGTCACCTCATCGTCCACCAAGTCCTCCTCCACTTCCTCACTCTGATCATCCTCCCCATGTCTTGATCCCACCACATACTCAGTCATTGACAACTGTATAACATTCTCCTCAACAAGGTCTTGAGACAGTAATAGTGGTTGATTTAATGGCAACTGTGTCTCATCATCATCATCATCATCCACTTCTTCCTTTGACCTTAAATGCCGTTCACATCTGTCATCTTCTTGTGATTGGGTACCCTCTAGAGGTTGTGAATCAGGGCACAAGATGTCATGTTCCTCTGCAAGCGTGCTTGGAGAGAGGGTCAAATGAAGGATTGGTGATGAGACGAGCTCCTCACTATATCCCAGTGTGGGATCACTTCTTTGACCAGACCGTCTATGGTGGGAGGAAGGATGATCAGAGTGAGGATTATGTTGACCAGACTCTTGGCTACTGAGAGTGGACTTGGTGGAAGACAGGGTGGTGCTTAACCGACTGGAAGCAGTATCAGCTGACATCCAACCGACCACCTGTTCGCAGTGGTCGGACCTCGAGAGTGATGTCCTGCGACGCCCTGTAAAATTAGACATGAAGCTAGGTATGGTGGATGTCTTTCTTTCTTGTGCTCTGGCACCAGGCACAGTTTCTCCGCGTCCTGACCCGCGCCCTGAACTATCAGGATCACGTCCACTTCCCCGTCCCTTTTTACCCGCCTTCTTCATCTTACACGGAATATGTGACTTTAATATTTGAGTTTGAAAACTTAACAGTATTTCTTCCTATTCTGAAACAAAAGAAGAAGAAGACAGCGCACAATAATCCTCTAAATGTAGTAATGGTGATAGACAATGAAGCAATGCTCAACATAAATCATAAAACATAATTTATTGAAAAATAGCAATTCATCAATCTTAGGATTTCTTGCACTGTAAGATAACGTTACAACCCAGAGGGAATGAATACTTCCAAATGTATGGATATATGACAAAGGTGTCAGACTATACTTGGAGAACAGAGGGGTATATTACAGAGATAACTGGAGATCGCTCAAACACAATAAAGAAATGTATCCAGATTGTAGCAATCACATAGTATGCGCTCACCGGATATTTGCTTGGTTTGCGGGCCCATAAAACAAATTCCTTGGTATCCAGGCGCGTGTCTCTGTTAGCCTCTCGGTCTCCTAAGTCTTCCGTCTCCCGAACCGAATAGTACTCAAATGGTTATCCTTAGGTTGATGTGCAAGTCCGTGACAAGATGAAATCACACAAGTAAAATTCCAGATGTTGTTATTATCAACGCGTTTCGGGAATCATGCGTTCCCTTTCTCAAGATAAAAAGGCTTCCAAAAAAGCCCGCTGGTTTAAATCAAAGTGGCTAGCCAATCATCCTTCTCCTCCGGGTTCAAATGTCCTCAAATGACCTCCAACCCGAATGGGACGGTGATTGGTTTAGAAAACATGGCTTATATTGTTTACATTAATTTTCAGCAAAAAATACACTTGTAAAACCAATATGTAATTGCATATAAAATACAATGATGGATCGCTATTCAACTTAAAGGTAGAATAGAAACAATGTTTCACCGCACGCTCTTGCGGAGGTGAGACACAGTTTCCACTTCAATGCGTTCACATTACTGCTGTTAACATTTTCATTCTGAACTGCTTAGCTACCATTATCAGTTATAAATAGAACCACCACATGTATAGAACTAAAAACTTTAATAAGAAAAAACTGTCTATCAATCCTTTGGACTAGATTAATGTAGTGTTTCAGATAGTACAAATCACCTATCTAGAGAGATATATGAAACTAATAGTGGTGCCAATATATGGAATGTACGGATGAACTGGTTGTAAATAAAAAATGGGCTACCAGTGCTATCTTAATGATTGAATTGTATACAAATTTCCTGGGTCCGTATACATTGACCCTAAATTTTAATCGGGCCATAAGGGGAATCCCTCTCAGTTCATCAATAGTCTTAGGGCCCTAAAAGAATATATTAAAATCTAATAGTTTCTAAAAACCCCCAGTGCAAATGTCACAAAATAGGTCATTCTTATTAAGGTTGATTTTTCAAAGGCACCATAGGTCCAGTTCTTCATTTAGACCTGAGGGTGCTAAAGTTTGAAGTTTAAAAATCCAAAAGCTCTCTTGTTTTGACAGTCTTTGAAATCTATTGCCTCCCCTTATAGTTGGTAGAATATGTTCAATTCCGGTTATTTTGAGATCTAGGATATTTTTAAACAGAGGACAATTCATACAGTGCTTAGATACTGAATGTAGTCTATTGTGTTTCAGGATATTATTTCTGTGTTCCAGGAATCTCTTTTTTAAAGGTCTAATGGTCCTCCCAACATATTGCATACCACATGGACATTCCAAAAGGTATATTACAAAATCTGATGTGCAATTAATAAATTGTTTAATATAGAATATTTCACCAGTGTGGTTGGAGGTGTAAGATTTGCTGGCATTTTGAATATGTTCACAAGTAATGCACCTGTTATGTCCACACCTGTAGGTGCCTATAATTGGTGTTCCCAGAACATTGACTTGTTGCATTTCCGTATTTTGGTTGGTATAAATCATAGATGGAGCTAATTTGGACTTCAAGTCCAAAGATTTTCTATAGACAAAAGATGGCCTCTTAGGGAGTATTGGCTGTAGGATTTTGTCACCTTCTAGTATCTTCCAGTGCTTTCTAATAATATGTTCCACGTTTCTCGTGGATGAAGTAAATCTAGTGATGAAAGGCATCTCTGGTTTCTTCTTGTTGTTGTTAGTGACCATACTTGTGGGTTTTTCTTTCTTATTATTCAGCAATAGTTGTTCTCTTGGTTTGGTCTTAGCTTTTTGTAGGGCCTGTTGGATATTGTTTTCTTGGTACCCTTTTTCTACAAATCTCGTTTTTAGTATATCTGCTTCCTTGTTGAATACTTCTTCTTTTGAACAGTTTCTTCTCAATCTGAGAAACTGACTGTATGGAACACTCTGTAGCCACTTTTGGTGATGGTTACTTGAGGCTTCTATAAAGCCATTAACATCGACTGGTTTATAATATGTGTTTGTACTGATTGTACCCCCTAACTCTATGTTGATCTGTAAATCTAAAAATATAGCTGAAGACGAACTGCTACTATGTGTGAAGTGGAGTCCAAGTTGGTTATTATTTATAGTAGTAATAAATTGATCTAATGAATTGATACCATCTGTCCAAATCAGGATGATGTCATCGATATAACGACCGTATAGTGCCATATTTTTGATGTGGTTATTCCATATTAAGTCTTCTTCCCAAACACTGAGAAACAAATTCGCAAAGCTAGGTGCGAATCGCGTTCCCATCGCTGTCCCTCTAACTTGCCGGAAGTGTTGGCCTTCGAACATGAAATGATTGTGTTGTAGAATAAATGCAATGCTATCCAATAAGAATTCAATCTGTTCCGATGGTAACTCCTTGTCTCTCTTCAGTACTTTCTCAACTGCTCTTATGCCCGCTTCATGCTCTATGATAGTGTATAATGAAGTTATGTCGCAAGTGACCAATAGGAAACCTTCCTTCCATTGTACTTCCTGTAGTTTGTTAAGAATATGTGTAGTATCCTTAATATATGAGGGAGTTTTTTGCACATATGGCTGTAGTATATGGTCTATATATTCTGATAGATTACTTGTAAGTGATTGAATTCCTGATATGATAGGACGACCTGGAGGGTTTTTGATATCTTTATGGATTTTGGGTATATGGTAAAAAATCGGAATTATAGGGTATTGTACTGTTAGGAAGGAGTACTCCTGTTTGTTCAGAATGCCTATATGGTATGCCTGACTGATGAGCAGGTCATATTTTCTTTTATAATTCTTAATTGGATTATTGGTAAGCAATTCATAGAACGTCACATCACCTAATATTTTTCTAGATTCTTTCATATAATCTTCTTTATCTTGGATTACTATACCTCCTCCCTTATCAGCTCCTCTGAATACTAGAGACTTATCTTCCATTAATTTTTCAAGACTGAATTTTTCTTTTTTGGATAGATTGTAAATGATTTTGAAAGGATTTTGGAATAATTTCTTTATGTCCCTAATTACAAGCTCCAAAAATATCTCTATATGGTGTCCTCTAGACTGTGTAGGATTAAATCTGGAAGCTGGTTTCAGGGATGTGTGTCTATATTGTGTGCTCCGTTCCAATGCAATCTCATATTCCGATTGTGAGTGATTAGTATTCTCCTGCCACAGGTCAAGTAATGTCTCTGTAAGCTTCTCATCATCTATTATTTCACCTGTTAATTCCTCCTCTAATGTGTGCATCTCCTGTTCTTTTTTCTTGAAGTGTCTTTTCAATGTAAGTTTTCTCACGAACTTATGTACATCTATAAACAATTCGAATTCATTAGGTTTGCTATGTGGTGCAAACTTAAAACCTTTATTCAGTAATGAGATATCATCCTTAGTGAGGGAATATGAGGACAAGTTAAAAATACCACCTAGGTTTGTGCCGTGGGGCTTTGATTTTTTCTCTTGTTTTCTCTTTCCACCTCTTGTGCCCCTTCTGGTCTTTCTGTTCGCTTTTTCCTGGGTGTTTGATCCCTTTCCAAATTCCATTCCTTCCTTACCCACTCCGCAATGGGAGTTTGTGGGCCTTTGGATAAAAAATGAGTGGTGATATCCGTCATTGATTGATGCCCTTTAGTATTGGTACGTGGTCTTGCACCTAGACTCTCATATGTACTTCGGTTACTCTGAGAGACATTTGTGATCGCTTTGTTTATTATCTTATTTTTCTTCAAGATTTTCTTCTTCTTTAATGGGTTAGTTGTCATAGAGTTTTTATTCACAGCTTTATTGGAAGAGTTCATTTGTGGAGCTGGTCCCAAATGATTTGGATCCAATATTTGTGCAATAGTGAGCTGAGAGGTTCCTTGGGATGGGATAATATTGGTATCCTCTATGTCTTTTGCTCGATTGCCCATTTTCTCATCTCCTACTTGATCTAAGATCTGAAATTTATTTTCACAAGATATTGGCTCAGAAGTGTTCAAATGTTGAACTTCTAATGAAGGTTTTTGAATAGAGCGCGATTGTAATGCATTCTGTGTTCGTCGTCCCCGATCTTTGCGATCTCTTTTCCAGTTCCGAATATGGCCAGCTTTGTAGTCCTCTTCGTCCCTTATTAACTTTTTCTGTTTTCGTTCTATTATTTCCTTCTCGAATTTAACTACTCTTTCATTGGTCTGTTGATCCAACCGTGTAAAGTCGGGATCTGTATTCTTTGTTTCCAAATTAGTTTTCAGTCTTTCAATTTTGTTGATTGATTCCTCCAGTTTTATTTCTTTATCCGCTATAATAAGTTTCATCAATTGATAGGAACATTGGTCTAAGATGGAATTCCATTTATCCATAAAATCTGGTTGGTTTTTGCCAAAAGAAGGTTCCTTTACTATTCTTAAGCCCCTTGGGATCTGTTTTTTGTCTATATACTTCTGTAGTGTTACTATTTCCCACCATTGGGACATTTCAGACTTCAAGATTTTTTCTAATTCGAAAAATTGATTTTTTAATTCCTTATTGGGGGTATCCCTTGCCACTACTGGTCTAGATTTATTGGAGAAAAAGTTAGATACTAATTGTTCCCTTCTACTTTGTCTGTTCAAACACTGTAGCATCCTGTCTATATAAAAGTTCTATTTATAGGATAAAAGGCACTTGTATTCAATAATCGATATATGTGTTCAACTAGTATGCTTTGCAGGAGACGGCCACTATATAAAGAACTCCCCAATATAAAAAGAGGGTGAACAAATAGCACGAAAAAAATATATATAGTTAGTAGCGCTCACTGTAAACTTAGTAGTCGATTAAACGATACTATTAATGGCTAATTGCCAAACCGTGCCTACCCTATATATACAGTTGTTATAATCAAACTGGTGAGAGAAACAATATACATATATATAGACCAACAATATAGATAAAGTCCATACAACCGAATGATAAGAAATGATGATGGAATAGTTAGTGCTTAATGTATTCTTATGAAATGAAATGTGATGAAATGAAGTATATCAGAACGACTGATAAAAGTTAGTTGATGTATTGATGATAATGATCGGTCCAAATGTTCTTGTTAGTCATTCACCATAATCATGAGGAGTTTGGCAGCTGTCAAGTTTCCCGGAGTCCACTCGGGTCGATGCACATATGCAGAAACAAAAGAAGAAGAAGACAGCGCACAATAATCCTCTAAATGTAGTAATGGTGATAGACAATGAAGCAATGCTCAACATAAATCATAAAACATAATTTATTGAAAAATAGCAATTCATCAATCTTAGGATTTCTTGCACTGTAAGATAACGTTACAACCCAGAGGGAATGAATACTTCCAAATGTATGGATATATGACAAAGGTGTCAGACTATACTTGGAGAACAGAGGGGTATATTACAGAGATAACTGGAGATCGCTCAAACACAATAAAGAAATGTATCCAGATTGTAGCAATCACATAGTATGCGCTCACCGGATATTTGCTTGGTTTGCGGGCCCATAAAACAAATTCCTTGGTATCCAGGCGCGTGTCTCTGTTAGCCTCTCACAGATGCATATGTGCATCGACCCGAGTGGACTCCGGGAAACTTGACAGCTGCCAAACTCCTCATGATTATGGTGAATGACTAACAAGAACATTTGGACCGATCATTATCATCAATACATCAACTAACTTTTATCAGTCGTTCTGATATACTTCATTTCATCACATTTCATTTCATAAGAATACATTAAGCACTAACTATTCCATCATCATTTCTTATCATTCGGTTGTATGGACTTTATCTATATTGTTGGTCTATATATATGTATATTGTTTCTCTCACCAGTTTGATTATAACAACTGTATATATAGGGTAGGCACGGTTTGGCAATTAGCCATTAATAGTATCGTTTAATCGACTACTAAGTTTACAGTGAGCGCTACTAACTATATATATTTTTTTCGTGCTATTTGTTCACCCTCTTTTTATATTGGGGAGTTCTTTATATAGTGGCCGTCTCCTGCAAAGCATACTAGTTGAACACATATATCGATTATTGAATACAAGTGCCTTTTATCCTATAAATAGAACTTTTATATAGACAGGATGCTACAGTGTTTGAACAGACAAAGTAGAAGGGAACAATTAGTATCTAACTTTTTCTCCAATAAATCTAGACCAGTAGTGGCAAGGGATACCCCCAATAAGGAATTAAAAAATCAATTTTTCGAATTAGAAAAAATCTTGAAGTCTGAAATGTCCCAATGGTGGGAAATAGTAACACTACAGAAGTATATAGACAAAAAACAGATCCCAAGGGGCTTAAGAATAGTAAAGGAACCTTCTTTTGGCAAAAACCAACCAGATTTTATGGATAAATGGAATTCCATCTTAGACCAATGTTCCTATCAATTGATGAAACTTATTATAGCGGATAAAGAAATAAAACTGGAGGAATCAATCAACAAAATTGAAAGACTGAAAACTAATTTGGAAACAAAGAATACAGATCCCGACTTTACACGGTTGGATCAACAGACCAATGAAAGAGTAGTTAAATTCGAGAAGGAAATAATAGAACGAAAACAGAAAAAGTTAATAAGGGACGAAGAGGACTACAAAGCTGGCCATATTCGGAACTGGAAAAGAGATCGCAAAGATCGGGGACGACGAACACAGAATGCATTACAATCGCGCTCTATTCAAAAACCTTCATTAGAAGTTCAACATTTGAACACTTCTGAGCCAATATCTTGTGAAAATAAATTTCAGATCTTAGATCAAGTAGGAGATGAGAAAATGGGCAATCGAGCAAAAGACATAGAGGATACCAATATTATCCCATCCCAAGGAACCTCTCAGCTCACTATTGCACAAATATTGGATCCAAATCATTTGGGACCAGCTCCACAAATGAACTCTTCCAATAAAGCTGTGAATAAAAACTCTATGACAACTAACCCATTAAAGAAGAAGAAAATCTTGAAGAAAAATAAGATAATAAACAAAGCGATCACAAATGTCTCTCAGAGTAACCGAAGTACATATGAGAGTCTAGGTGCAAGACCACGTACCAATACTAAAGGGCATCAATCAATGACGGATATCACCACTCATTTTTTATCCAAAGGCCCACAAACTCCCATTGCGGAGTGGGTAAGGAAGGAATGGAATTTGGAAAGGGATCAAACACCCAGGAAAAAGCGAACAGAAAGACCAGAAGGGGCACAAGAGGTGGAAAGAGAAAACAAGAGAAAAAATCAAAGCCCCACGGCACAAACCTAGGTGGTATTTTTAACTTGTCCTCATATTCCCTCACTAAGGATGATATCTCATTACTGAATAAAGGTTTTAAGTTTGCACCACATAGCAAACCTAATGAATTCGAATTGTTTATAGATGTACATAAGTTCGTGAGAAAACTTACATTGAAAAGACACTTCAAGAAAAAAGAACAGGAGATGCACACATTAGAGGAGGAATTAACAGGTGAAATAATAGATGATGAGAAGCTTACAGAGACATTACTTGACCTGTGGCAGGAGAATACTAATCACTCACAATCGGAATATGAGATTGCATTGGAACGGAGCACACAATATAGACACACATCCCTGAAACCAGCTTCCAGATTTAATCCTACACAGTCTAGAGGACACCATATAGAGATATTTTTGGAGCTTGTAATTAGGGACATAAAGAAATTATTCCAAAATCCTTTCAAAATCATTTACAATCTATCCAAAAAAGAAAAATTCAGTCTTGAAAAATTAATGGAAGATAAGTCTCTAGTATTCAGAGGAGCTGATAAGGGAGGAGGTATAGTAATCCAAGATAAAGAAGATTATATGAAAGAATCTAGAAAAATATTAGGTGATGTGACGTTCTATGAATTGCTTACCAATAATCCAATTAAGAATTATAAAAGAAAATATGACCTGCTCATCAGTCAGGCATACCATATAGGCATTCTGAACAAACAGGAGTACTCCTTCCTAACAGTACAATACCCTATAATTCCGATTTTTTACCATATACCCAAAATCCATAAAGATATCAAAAACCCTCCAGGTCGTCCTATCATATCAGGAATTCAATCACTTACAAGTAATCTATCAGAATATATAGACCATATACTACAGCCATATGTGCAAAAAACTCCCTCATATATTAAGGATACTACACATATTCTTAACAAACTACAGGAAGTACAATGGAAGGAAGGTTTCCTATTGGTCACTTGCGACATAACTTCATTATACACTATCATAGAGCATGAAGCGGGCATAAGAGCAGTTGAGAAAGTACTGAAGAGAGACAAGGAGTTACCATCGGAACAGATTGAATTCTTATTGGATAGCATTGCATTTATTCTACAACACAATCATTTCATGTTCGAAGGCCAACACTTCCGGCAAGTTAGAGGGACAGCGATGGGAACGCGATTCGCACCTAGCTTTGCGAATTTGTTTCTCAGTGTTTGGGAAGAAGACTTAATATGGAATAACCACATCAAAAATATGGCACTATATGGTCGTTATATCGATGACATCATCCTGATTTGGACAGATGGTATCAATTCATTAGATCAATTTATTACTACTATAAATAATAACCAACTTGGACTCCACTTCACACATAGTAGCAGTTCGTCTTCAGCTATATTTTTAGATTTACAGATCAACATAGAGTTAGGGGGTACAATCAGTACAAACACATATTATAAACCAGTCGATGTTAATGGCTTTATAGAAGCCTCAAGTAACCATCACCAAAAGTGGCTACAGAGTGTTCCATACAGTCAGTTTCTCAGATTGAGAAGAAACTGTTCAAAAGAAGAAGTATTCAACAAGGAAGCAGATATACTAAAAACGAGATTTGTAGAAAAAGGGTACCAAGAAAACAATATCCAACAGGCCCTACAAAAAGCTAAGACCAAACCAAGAGAACAACTATTGCTGAATAATAAGAAAGAAAAACCCACAAGTATGGTCACTAACAACAACAAGAAGAAACCAGAGATGCCTTTCATCACTAGATTTACTTCATCCACGAGAAACGTGGAACATATTATTAGAAAGCACTGGAAGATACTAGAAGGTGACAAAATCCTACAGCCAATACTCCCTAAGAGGCCATCTTTTGTCTATAGAAAATCTTTGGACTTGAAGTCCAAATTAGCTCCATCTATGATTTATACCAACCAAAATACGGAAATGCAACAAGTCAATGTTCTGGGAACACCAATTATAGGCACCTACAGGTGTGGACATAACAGGTGCATTACTTGTGAACATATTCAAAATGCCAGCAAATCTTACACCTCCAACCACACTGGTGAAATATTCTATATTAAACAATTTATTAATTGCACATCAGATTTTGTAATATACCTTTTGGAATGTCCATGTGGTATGCAATATGTTGGGAGGACCATTAGACCTTTAAAAAAGAGATTCCTGGAACACAGAAATAATATCCTGAAACACAATAGACTACATTCAGTATCTAAGCACTGTATGAATTGTCCTCTGTTTAAAAATATCCTAGATCTCAAAATAACCGGAATTGAACATATTCTACCAACTATAAGGGGAGGCAATAGATTTCAAAGACTGTCAAAACAAGAGAGCTTTTGGATTTTTAAACTTCAAACTTTAGCACCCTCAGGTCTAAATGAAGAACTGGACCTATGGTGCCTTTGAAAAATCAACCTTAATAAGAATGACCTATTTTGTGACATTTGCACTGGGGGTTTTTAGAAACTATTAGATTTTAATATATTCTTTTAGGGCCCTAAGACTATTGATGAACTGAGAGGGATTCCCCTTATGGCCCGATTAAAATTTAGGGTCAATGTATACGGACCCAGGAAATTTGTATACAATTCAATCATTAAGATAGCACTGGTAGCCCATTTTTTATTTACAACCAGTTCATCCGTACATTCCATATATTGGCACCACTATTAGTTTCATATATCTCTCTAGATAGGTGATTTGTACTATCTGAAACACTACATTAATCTAGTCCAAAGGATTGATAGACAGTTTTTTCTTATTAAAGTTTTTAGTTCTATACATGTGGTGGTTCTATTTATAACTGATAATGGTAGCTAAGCAGTTCAGAATGAAAATGTTAACAGCAGTAATGTGAACGCATTGAAGTGGAAACTGTGTCTCACCTCCGCAAGAGCGTGCGGTGAAACATTGTTTCTATTCTACCTTTAAGTTGAATAGCGATCCATCATTGTATTTTATATGCAATTACATATTGGTTTTACAAGTGTATTTTTTGCTGAAAATTAATGTAAACAATATAAGCCATGTTTTCTAAACCAATCACCGTCCCATTCGGGTTGGAGGTCATTTGAGGACATTTGAACCCGGAGGAGAAGGATGATTGGCTAGCCACTTTGATTTAAACCAGCGGGCTTTTTTGGAAGCCTTTTTATCTTGAGAAAGGGAACGCATGATTCCCGAAACGCGTTGATAATAACAACATCTGGAATTTTACTTGTGTGATTTCATCTTGTCACGGACTTGCACATCAACCTAAGGATAACCATTTGAGTACTATTCGGTTCGGGAGACGGAAGACTTAGGAGACCGAGAGGCTAACAGAGACACGCGCCTGGATACCAAGGAATTTGTTTTATGGGCCCGCAAACCAAGCAAATATCCGGTGAGCGCATACTATGTGATTGCTACAATCTGGATACATTTCTTTATTGTGTTTGAGCGATCTCCAGTTATCTCTGTAATATACCCCTCTGTTCTCCAAGTATAGTCTGACACCTTTGTCATATATCCATACATTTGGAAGTATTCATTCCCTCTGGGTTGTAACGTTATCTTACAGTGCAAGAAATCCTAAGATTGATGAATTGCTATTTTTCAATAAATTATGTTTTATGATTTATGTTGAGCATTGCTTCATTGTCTATCACCATTACTACATTTAGAGGATTATTGTGCGCTGTCTTCTTCTTCTTTTGTTTCTGCATATGTGCATCGACCCGAGTGGACTCCGGGAAACTTGACAGCTGCCAAACTCCTCATGATTATGGTGAATGACTAACAAGAACATTTGGACCGATCATTATCATCAATACATCAACTAACTTTTATCAGTCGTTCTGATATACTTCATTTCATCACATTTCATTTCATAAGAATACATTAAGCACTAACTATTCCATCATCATTTCTTATCATTCGGTTGTATGGACTTTATCTATATTGTTGGTCTATATATATGTATATTGTTTCTCTCACCAGTTTGATTATAACAACTGTATATATAGGGTAGGCACGGTTTGGCAATTAGCCATTAATAGTATCGTTTAATCGACTACTAAGTTTACAGTGAGCGCTACTAACTATATATATTTTTTTCGTGCTTTCTTCCTATTCTGCAACTGTGCAGAGTACACAGAATAGGCTGCTAAACTGCGGTGACACACACTGAATGGAATATGTGACTTTAATATTTGAGTTTGAAAACTTAACAGTATTTCTTCCTATTCTGCAACTGTGCAGAGTACACAGAATAGGCTGCTAAACTGCGGTGACACACACTGAATGGAATATGTGACTTTAATATTTGAGTTTGAAAACAACAGTATTTCTTCCTATTCTGCAACTGTGCAGAGTACACAGACTAGGCTGCTAAACTGCGGTGACACACACTGAATGGAATATGTAACTTTAATATTTGAGTTTGAAAACTTAACAGTATTTCTTCCTATTCTGCAACTGTGCAGAGTACACAGAATAGGCTGCTAAACTGCGGTGACACACACTGAATGGAATATGTGACTTTAATATTTGAGTTTGAAAACTTAACAGTATTTCTTCCTATTCTGCAACTGTGCAGAGTACACAGAATGTGCTGCTAAACTGCGGTGACGCACACTGAATGGAATATGTGACTTTAATATTTGAGTTTGAAAACTTAACAGTATTTCTTCCTATTCTGCAACTGTGCAGAGTACACAGAATGTGCTGCTAAACTGCGGTGACGCACACTGAATGGAATATGTGACTTTGATATTTTAGTTTGAAGACTTAACAGTATTTCTTCCTATTCTGCAACTCTGCACAGTACACAGAATGTGCTGCTAAACTGCGGCGACGCACACTGAATGGAATATGTGACTTTGAAATTTTAGTTTGAAGACTTAACAGTATTTCTTCCTATTCTGCAACTCTGCACAGTACACAGAATGTGCTGCTAAACTGCGGCGAAGCACACTGAATGGAATATGTGACTTTGATATTTTACAGTTTGAAGACTTAACAGTATTTCTTCCTATTCTGCAACTCTGCACAGTCCACAGAATGTGCTGCTAAACTGCGGCGAAGCACACTGAATGGAATATGTGACTTTGATATTTTAGTTTGAAGACTTAACAGTATTTCTTCCTATTCTGCAACTCTGCACAGTACACAGAATGTGCTGCTAAACTGCGGCGACGCACACTGAATGGAATATGTGACTTTGATATTTTAGTTTGAAGACTTAACAGAATGTGCTCTAATCTGCAACTTTGCACACTAAACAGAATGTGCTCTAATCTGCAACTTTGCACACTAAACAGAATGTGCTCTAATCTGCAACTTTGCACACTAAACAGAATGTGCTCTAATCTGCAACTTTGCACACTAAACAGAATATATAAAATTTTTTTTTTTTTGTTTTTTTCCCCCCACACAAAATAACCTGCTGCCCCCACACACAGTAGTCCTAAAAAGGACTTTTGGTTCTTTTTTTTTCACAATTTTGCTTTTTTTCTCCCTACACTGACTTTCCCTTCCTATCCTCAGCTCTCCCTGGCTAAGACTGAGCCGAACTCGCTGGTCAGGTGCTATACAGCACCCGACCACGGGTTCTGGCCAGCCAATCAGTGTAATGCCAGCAGCCAACATGGCTGCTGGCATTACACCGATGTCAGAGCCTCCCTGCACGTTTATTGGCTGCGCAGCAGCCGCAAAACGTGCGGGGAGGAGACCCGAACATGGCGGGCGAGCACATGCGGTACTCGTACGAGTACCGCCATGTGCCGAGCAGAGCGATGCTCGAGCCGATCCGAGCATCGGCCGAGCATGCTCGCTCAACACTAGTACTGATATGTAAGGCGCCCCATGAAGATACAGAATCTCAAGGTAAGCCTGGCGGAAAGACTGGGATAGTTAACAAAGGCATCCTCAGGGAAGGATACGGAATGAGCGACATCGCGGTATTCAATGTCTTCCAAAATGAGAGTAGATGGCTCATGACCGGATGACTATGGCAATCATCAGGGAAATGGACCGGATCAAACCAACACAGGTGCCACAAATCTATCCCTGGAGCAGAATCAGAAAGGAGGGAAATCCATTCTTTGGGGGGGTCCCTAGTAAGATCCATAAGGCGAGATAGTGTCGCTGCTTTATAATAAGCATGTAGATCAGGGACTCCCAAACCTCCTTTCCTTGAAGGGTGCCGTAGAATGCGTAGAGGTAGTCTAGGCCTCTGTTACTTCCAAATAAAAGACAATATTATTTTCTGAAGATCCGAAATGTAACCAGCAGGAAGGCAAAGTGGTAAAGCGTTGAAGATATACCATATTTTTGGAAGGCAAATCATCTTTATCAAATTGATGCATCCTATACAAGATACAAATAAGTGTGACCATCGATGAGTATCTGATTTTCTAGTATCAAGCAGAGGGAGTATGTTGGCCTTTGCCATCATGGAGCAAGAGGGAGGAAGATTAATTCCAAAATATCGGATACCTTGTGATATCCAAGTGAAAGGGAAACTCTTGCTTAGGCTTTGTAATTGGAGTTGATCCAAATTCAGTCCCATAGTAGTGGATTTCGACATGTTAACTTCCTAAAAGGACAAGTCACCAAAGTCATTCAATAGAGTTAGAGGGATGGGATAGAGGAAGAAGGGGAAGAAAGCATTAAAAACAGGTCGTCTGCAAAGCAAGCTTGTTTCGGGTGAGATAAGGTGATAGTCAGTGGGGAGAGTCCTTTAATGGATGGTGGCAGCCTTATTGATTGCAGGAGAGGCTCCACAGCCAGCACAAATAAGATAGTGGAAAGAGGACAACTGTAACGGTTTTCTGACACTCAGACCAGGGTATGAAGTAAAAACACAGTTTTTTTTTAAACAGGAATGTACAACAATGCCCCTACGTGCCAGTACAGGAATAACAGTAATGACAATACTGACAAAGTGAATGCACACAATGGTAGGGATATGTGCTATGTAAGATGGGGAATAACCCCCAAGGGGTTAACAGGTGCAATAGGAGAGATATAGTCAAGATTGGCCAACGCCCAGGATATATAGCAGTCTCTGGAACACAGTCTCTCAGTAGGAGTAAAGTGTCTGCACTGAATTCACTCTCAAGTTGGAATAGGAATGCGCTCCAATGCCCAGAGCTTAGCCAATACCACCTCCGTGGGCTTAAGAGGAATGCTACTGCCAACACTGAAGTAACCAGAACCAGAATCGCCCTTAACTGTAAATAGTAGTAACCCTGCGTGTGCCAATTGGATTGTGCCCTGACACCCCTTGGGTGCCTATACTGACGGTTACTGCACAAGCTGTAAAGAGCCGGCGCACTGGGAAGTGCAGTGGATAGCGTACCCTCTAGCATATGTAGGCCGGAGCCAGAACACCCCTCCGGTGCCGTTCTCAGTCTCACGGTAGGAGCGAACAGACTACCAGACACCGAACACCGGGCAGACAGTGCTCTGAGGGAGGATAATAAGCAGTAATAGAGGTACTCAGAGGAGAGGCTCAAATAATAACCGTATGCTTGGCAAGTGATATAGGAGGCACGAGACCGGAGACTACAGGCACTGCAAGGGTTAAGTGGTTCTGTACTGTAGCGAGCACCTTAGCAACCAGCAGAAGGCAAATCAACCTCAGGCTACAGCTAGACGATAGTAAGAGGAACAGTGAGTCACTAAAACAGTTCAGAATGTCGCCTGAGCGACCGGAGTGATACTGGAACACCGGAACAGCATACAGGACCGGAGCAGCAACCGGAACAGGATTAACACTGCAGCAGACACAACAGCCGAAGAACAGATCAATCACGGAGCAGGAACACCAGCCAGAACCGGGTCAAATCACGGAGCAGGGTCGTCAGCCAGAACCGGGTCAAATCACGGAGCAGGGTCATCAGCCAGAACCGGGTCAAATCACGGAGCAGGGTCGTCAGCCAGAACCAGGTCAATCACGGAGCAGGATCAGGAGAGGAGTCAGACAAGCCGGATCGTTACACAGGTGACACTGGAATACAGCAACGAGGAGCAGGAACACCACGAAAGGGCAACTGACAAGTGCCCAAACTCCAGCATATAAAGGCACATCCTGGGCGGGCCAATCAGCCTCCTCCAATGCACAGGCAATTCAGTCAAGATTGACAGAAAAACACGGGGACCGTGATAGCAACCCTGTCTTGTGCCGTTACCTATATCGAAGGCGTCCGACAGAAAACCGTTTAATTTAACTCGAGCATGAGGTGCTCTGTATAAACTCATGATGGAGCATAAGATGCGTGGTACAATACCGAAGTGTGACAGAACTGTTGATAGGTATTGCCAGTTAATTCTGTCAGAAGCCTTCTCAGCATCAAGGGACAGGAATACAGCAGGAATTCGTTTCTGTAAAGCTTTATGCAGAAGTAGAACAACTTTAGCAACGTTATCCTTTGTCTCTTTCCCGGGCACATACCCCGATTGATCTGAGTGAATGATCGAAAGAAGGAGGGGTTTCAGCCTATTCTCCATTGCATTGGCAAATAATTTGACATCAACATTTAGTAAGGAAATGGGGCGGTAGCTACTACAAGAGAGTGAGTCCTTGTCTGGTTTCAAAATGACAGTTATATGAGCTTCTAATGATTACTTATGAAGCGGAAAACCAGTCGCAACATGATTACATACGTCTACGTAGTTTGGAAGCAGGATATGTTGGAATCGTTTAAGATAAGCTACTGTCAAGCCAACTGGGCCTGGGCTTTTCCCCGTGGAAGTAGATTTGAGAGCTACGGAGAATTCCTGCTCCATGAATGGCATTCCTAGGATATCCCTCACTCTGTCCAATACAGGATAAAGGTGCAAATTTAGTAGGAAATTTTGGATCGCACCGGTCCTAGATTCAGAAGTAGGATATCGTGAAGAAGGAGGAATATTGTACAGAGCATGATAGAAATCCTTAAAAGCTGCGGCTATGTCCAGGAATGCCCGACACACCTTACTCTCTGAAGTACGAATTTTGTGGATGTGCTTCAGCTGCTGTCGGATCCTAACCAGAGCAGTCAAATGCCTGCCATACTTGTCGCCCTGAAGGTATTTCCTAAAGCGTTACCACTGGAAGGATTTGATGGTTCTGCTACGTAAAATTACTGACGAAGAAGCTCTAGCTTCTATCAGGTCCCGAAAGACTTGCGGGGATAGAGTGGTTTTATGAATCTCCTCCTTCTCTCGGATCCTCTGAAGGAGGGCCTCAATCTATCGTTGAGTTTGTTTTTCTCAGAGGCATCCAGTTTGATAAAGTGCCCTCTCACAACGAACTTGTGCGCTTCCCATATAGAGGTAATGGAGACGTCTTGCGTACAGTTCGTATCAAAAAATTCAGTGAGGAGGGTTTCGATCGAGGATACTACATCAGAATCTGACAATAGCTGATCATTCAGCCGCCACGGCGGTTTATTCTGAATAAACTAAGGAACAAGAAGAACTATCGAAACAGGGGCATGGTCAGAGATTATAATTGACCCGATATCCATATGAGTGACGTTGTGCAATTGATATTGGTCTACAAGCAAGCAGTCAATACGTAAGTACATTGAATGACAGGCAGAATAATAGGAATAGTCTCGGGCCGCTGGATTATGGATCCTCCACAAATCGCAAAGATGCGATTCAGTCAGTTTCGAAACAAACAGTTTTAAGTGTGCCAAAAGAATAAGGCACTTTTTTTAAGGAAGTGTCAATATCTGGATCAATTGCAATGTTTGAATCTCCAGCTAAAATCAAAGAACCGGATTTGAAAGAATCAAGAAGTGTTAGAACTTTAGTTAGAAATCGTGGGACCCGAACATTTGGGGAGTAGACGCAAGCCAGCGTAAGTTTCATACCATAAGCCGAGCCTTTGAGAAAAAGATTTCGGCCATCTGGGTCTGCCAATTCGGCCTCCAACACCCACGGAACATTTTTATGAAACAAAATGGCAACCCCACAGGTGTAGACCTGTCAATCTGAGAGAAATCGTAGACAGGTGTATCATCGACAGCTCGGATCCACTGTCAGTAAAGTAGAAATCCCTAAATAGGATGCTAGAGAGGGTAGCGAGGGAAGGGGTTAAGATGTCCTCCCTCAACCCCCCCCCAACACATGGTAAGTATCTTTCATTACGTATTATAAGGACAAGCGAGAGGGAGATGAGGACCAGAAAGAAGAAGAAAGAGCAGAAAGAGAGCAAATATGAAGACAACAATGGGTGATGAGAACATGACCAGAAAGATGTCTGGCTTGACCAGCTAGGGTAAATAATCCTAAGGACAGGGCAGTGAAAGAAACATTAAGTATAAAAGTACATTCCCATGTTGTTTAACATAAAGAATTATTTATCACAGTAAACAATCAACATTAGAGGCATGCAGGGGGCAAGGGGGGACAGCTGCGGCACACCGGGACAGCTGCGAGAAGCCAATGATGATGAGCAGTATAAACATAGGTCCCGCTGCGCCGTGGCGGCCCACCACCCCCAAGAAATATATGTGTCCACCATAAGTAATTGTGGAAAGTATAAAAGGGCCATTAGCGTTGGAGATCAACTTGATTCCTGAAGTAGAATCAAAAGAGCATTCTCGGCTTCCATTTCACAATTAGCCAGTCATATAGCTAAGGGGTATGGCAGGGAGAGTGTGTAGCCGAAGGCCCAGGAAGGCTCGGTATCCATAATATGGTAGCATACCAGAAGCCGAGAGATAGGTACCAAGTACAGGTACTTTAGCAAGACAGTATAGCGTAACAAGAAAGGAATTGACTCCAATAAAGTGAAAATGAGTAAGTGAGAAACCTCAGGCAATAGCTATAAGTCAAAGAAGCATGGGGCCCGCTAGTAGGGAAATGTCAAGGCATGGTAACCTCCACCGGGAACCACGTAATGCATGTTAAAGGGAGCCTGGACCAACAGGACGGACGGGATTCAGAATATAAATTAGCTGGAATCGGGAGAGTGTCGGTAATGAATATAGGTGAAGGGGAGAATGTTGGACAAGGGATGATCTGGCAATCCTTAGAGAGTGAGTGCTGTTTAGGTGAACCTAGGGATGGAGGTGTGTGAAGTAGGCAATTGATATATGCGCAATATTATGCAACCCGTGAAGGGAGAACTGCTCCCTTCCGGCCCGTCCTGTTTGCCCCATAGCCACTAGCACTCAACATATGGGCAGGTCAAGTATGATGAGAACAATGGTAAACCACAAAATCTCCATTACGGTCAGATGCGACCGCCGTCACGGGCCAGATTAACTAAGCTCCAAAAGAATGGAGGACTGGCAGCCGGAATAACAACCACCGGTGCTCCATCTCCGTTCCAGAGTCCTTGGACAGCGAGGCATAGCCGCGCGCAACACATAGCGGATAAACCATCTAATAAAAGAACATATAAAATTGAAAAGATAGTAACATCGCAAATGAGAACACAGGCAGAGCGATCTCACACATCAGGCCCGTAGAATTGTGGCTATTCAGGAAGTGTCCACTGTGGAGGAGACAAGTTTTCCAGAGCTGTCGAGTCCGAACTGGGCTTCTTCTGGACCGATCCCGGAATTAGTGCCCATCTCTGTCTTTTCTCCTTGGCGACCGACTCTGGAGCAGAAGAATCTCGAACACCAGAAGCAGGAATGGGAATTCCTAAGGTATTGCAGAATTCAGGTATATCCGAGGGATCACGTAGCGATGCTGAAGTACCATTGTGCAGGATGCAGAGATGAAATGGAAAGCCCCATCTGTATTTGATTCCCATGTTGCGTAAGTGATCTGTGATGGGACGCATGGTCCATCGTTTTTGCAGAGTTGATGGTGATAAATCATTATAGAAATGTAACTCACAGCCCGCATATTTGACAATTCCTAGTTCCCGTGCTCTAGACATAATTTTCTCCTTATCAGAGAAGTTGTGAAGCTGAAAAATAACATCACGGGGTTTGGAGCCTGGTGGGCCTCTAGGCCGAAGGGCCTTGTGTGCCCTTTCTAGTTTAATTGGATGGTCTGACATTCGTGGCCCAGCAATTCTTTGAAGACTGTTTGCAAGGCTGACTGAAGGTCCTTGGAGAAACAGATTCAGGAAAGTCCTTGATTCTAATGTTGCAACGCCTGGAGCGGTTATCCAAGTCGTCTAACTTGGAGGATAGTATAGAGATGGAATCGTCTTGTTGTTGCATATATTGCTCCAGGACCTATATGTGCATCCATGAGGCTTCGCGATCGTCTTCAAGTAGATTAATCCGCTGAACCCAGCTGAACCAGCTCTTTTTATAAATCATAAATCTTGGACTTGCCGGTAATCTTGAGATCCCGCTTTATCTCGATTAAAAAATCTCTCATGTCGTCCTTAGTAACAAAAGGAGCCAAGTCCTCCCTCGTCAGCACAGAAGGAGAGTGCGTCATCGGGGATGTATTCTCTTTGTTCTGACCGTGGTGCATTGGAGTAGAAGTACCAATTCCTTGATCAGGTGGAGTGTTAGGTAAGTCTCCACACCACTCCCTTCCAGAGGCCGTAGTAACTGGCTTCAGTGGCGTAGTCAAGGGGGAGCCGCTCCCAACACTAGCTGGTAGGAAGTCAGAGATGTGTTTGCAATCTGGGCGACTCTGCCCTTTCTTCCCCCGACCCTTCATCAGATCTCCGAGTCACGTTAAAAGACGGGATAGCACTCCGTACCGGAGTAAAGCGTACAAGACAGTGTTGGATCCGCGAAGCAACGAGATCAAGAGTCCATCTTGTCTGGGTGCGAACTCCGCCCCCCAGCTGACCATAAATCTTCATACAATTTCAGGCCCCTGTGATACTGCACCTAAAAATATTCATGTTTGAGCTGTAATAACTTTTGCATAAAACACATTTAAGCAGTGGGAGTGCCCCTTTTTTTTACTCCGAGGATATATGTGTGCCTACATCCATCCTTTACACATAATATATCTATGTCTATCTACATATACATAGATAGATAGATAGATAGATAGATAGATAGATAGATAGATAGATAGATGCCCCATACACTTGTAATACAGGTTTGTGGTTTCCAAATGTCAGAATTTTACAGTTGTAGTATACAAATGCAGGAAGCTGGGGTTAAATTTTGAATGAAACCCTGTAGCCCTCCAGCTGTTGATGGACTACAAATCCATCATGTTCAACCAGTCATCTGTCTTCATAACAGCCGGACAGCCACATGTTTGTACACCTCCTGATTTACATCCTCTCTCTCTTCTGTGACCTCCCTCTCCCTTGCTCTCTAAATCAGGTGCTGGAATAAATTCGAGCACCCTACCCCCTGTCTAACATCAATTTACTCTTCTATGTGTGCCAAATTCCACCCCTTTCCGCAGTTTTTGCATAGGTAGTACAACTTAAGAACAATGTGGAATTTGTGACTATTGCCATTTGGGCAGCGCTGTCAAACTCATTGTCATGGTTTGTTATGACTCTCAGACACAGAGTTAATAAAAAACACAACTTAATTGAAAAGTTTAATGGCTAACCATGCGGGTAGCATACACATATAACATTTAAAGTCAATACATAGTAGCAAGAGTAGTGGTATACGGAATGTAACACGGGCTCTACCGGCCTTGCCAATACCGGGTAAGGCAACCTTAGATGATACAGATGGAAAAGGTTCTACCGGCCTTACCAATATACCGGGCAAGGCAGCCCTTAGACTAGTAACGGAGAAAAGAAGGCTCTACCGACCTTGCCAATATACCGGGCAAGGCAGCCTGGAGACTGGTACAATGAATAGAAATAGGCTCTACCGGCCCTGCCAATATACCTGTCAAGGCAGCCTGGAGACAAGTATAACGAATAGATATAGGCTCTACCGGCCTTGCCAATACCGGGTAAGGCAACCTTAAGTTGGTACAATGTGGAATAGGTTCTACCGGCCTTACCAATACCGGGCAAGGCAGCCTGAACTGGAACACAGTCTCTACCGGTGTTGAGGAATATGCAGCAAGCAACTGGTTAATACGTGGAGCGAACCAGTATCCGCGTACTGGAGGAACAACAGGTCTACCGGTGCTGTCTAGGACTGAACAGAAATCGGTTATACATGGAGCGAACCAGTACCGCGTACTGGAGGGACAAAGACTCTCCGGGGCTGTCTAGGACTGAACAGCAACCGGCTATGCATGGAGCGAACCAGTACCCACGAACTGGAGGAGGAAACTCTACCGGTGCAACAAGCAGCCGGCTGAATGGAGCGAACCAGTACCCGCATACTGGAGGTATCCAACCACCACTGGTGCTGTCAGGTGATAATAAGCAGCCGGTTATACATGGAGCGAACCAGTACCTGCGTACTGGAGTAACCTAGAAAAACACCGGTGCTGTCAGATGATAGTAAACAGCCGGTTATACTTGGAGCGAACCAGTACCCGCGTACTGGAGTAACCTAGAACACCACCGGTGCTGTCAGATGATAGTAAGCAGCCGGTTATATATGGAGTGAACCAGTACACGCGAACTGGAGGACACCTAGAACTTTACCAGTGCGACAGCCGCTGGATGTATGTGTAGCGAACCAGTACCCGCGTACTGGAGACAGCAACACAAGTGAATGAAAATGTCGCCAGTGCAACAGGAGGAGAGGAGCCCACTGCAGGCGATCCAGGAGCAGGAACACAGCCGTTGAAGGACAGGAAACAGATCTGCAGACAGTCTACAGGGTCAGGATCGGCAGCAGGAAACAGAAGTAGAGACAGCAACACCAACCGGATCAGGAACGGATGCTGGAACAAGGGAAGCTGGTGAAAAGGAACTCAGGCGATCACTACTGTGAAGATCCTAAAAAAGAAACATGAATAATAAAAATAATACTATTATACTAATATTATTATACTATTAATAACACAAAATGGAAAAAGGTGATATTTGAAATAAGTAAATAAACTGATACAAGAAGATAAATATTTAGATGAATCCTCCAGTGATCAGCCGCAGCTCTATCTGGTCTGCCTGGTCAGTTGACCATAAATATCCATAGGATGGTGTAGCAATAGCACCACTGTACGATTTCAGGAAACAGTGATACTGCACCTAAAACAAAACAATCACGTTTGAGGTGAAACACCTTTCATGAGCCACATTCCACATCTTTCCGCTGCTTCAGCCAATTTAAGGACAATGTGGAATTTGTGACTAATACCATTTGGTCAGAGCTGGCAAACTCATACATTCACTCCCCCGATGTGTAACCACTATACTTACCTACTGAATTTGTTACGAGGGTCCAATAGACTCCTAGCTGGTTCTGCCGGCTACTGTGAAAATCCTTATATAGAGACACAAAAAATAACAATAATCCTATTATACAAATACTATTAGTAACACAAAAGGGAAAGGTGTGAAATAGGTAAACAAATTGATACAAGTTGATAATTATTTTGATGAATCCTCCATTGATCAGCTACAGCTCTATCTGTTCTGTCTTGTCAGTTGACCATAAATATCCTTAGGATGGTTTAGCAATAGCACCACTGTATAATTTCAGGCCACTGTGATACTACACAAAAAAAAAAATCACGTTTGAGGTGAAACACCTTTCATGAGCCAAATTCAACACCTTTCTACAACTTCAGCCAATTAAAGGACAATGTGGAATTAGTGACTAATACCAATTGGTCAGATCTGGCAAACTCATACATTCACTCCCCCCATGTGTAACCACTATACTTACCTACTGAATTTGTTACGAGGGTCCAATAGACTCCTACCTGGTATTTCCGGCTACTGTGAAAATCCTTATATAGAGACACAAAAAATAACAATAATCCTATTATACAAATACTATTAGTAACACAAAAGGGAAAGGTGTGAAATAGGTAAATAAATTGATACAACTTGATAATTATTTTGATGAATCCTCCATTGATCAGCTACAGCTTGCTCTATTCAGCCTGGTCAGTTAACAATAAATCTCCAAAGGATTATGTAGCAAAAGCTTCACTGTACAGTTTCAGGCTACGGTGATACTGAACCTAAAAAAATATTTACATTTCAGCTATAACAACTTTTCAATAAAACACATTTAAACAGAGAGAGTACCCCTTGTTTTTTACTAAGAGGGTGTATGAATGCCTACATCAAGCCTTTGCACATACTGTATCTACATCTATCTATCTATCTATCTATCTATCTATCTATCTATTTATCTATCTATCGATCTACATATACATAGTTATAGTTAGATAGATAGATGCCCCATACACTTGTAATATAGGCTTGTGACATCGTGGTTTCCAAATTTTACAGTTGACTGTATTATAAAACAGAAGATAACTGGGATTACATTTTGAATAAAAACCTGCAGCCCTCCAGCTGTGGATGGACTACAGTTCCATCATTTTCAACCAGCAATCTGTATTCATAACAGCTGGACAGCCACACATTTGTACACCTTCTGATTTACAACCTCTCTCTTCAATGACCTCCCTCTCCCTTTTGTGAATTTATACTGGCGATTCCTCTCTAACTCAGGTGCTGGAATCAATATTAGCACCCAATCCCCGGCCTAATATCAATTTACCCCTCTATGTGTGAGAAATTCGCCCCCTTTCTGCGGCTTGCGCCAAGACAAGTACAATGCAGAGTTTGTGACTAATGCCATTTGGGCAGTGATGGCGAATTCATGCACTCACTCCCCCATGTGTAACTTCTGCACTTACATAAAGAACGTATTAAGTGGGTCCAATGCAATCCTAGCTGGTATCACTGGCTTCTGTGCAAATCCTAATAAAGAGACGTGAATAATAAAAATAATCTTATTATACAAATTTTATTATACTACTAATAACACAAAAGTGAAAAGGGTGAGATTTGAAATGGGTAAATAAGTTGATACAATTTGAAATTTAGATAAATCCTCCAGTGATCAGCTGCAGCTCTATCTGTTCTGTCTAGTCAGTTGACCATAAATATCCATAGGATGGTGTAGCAATAGCACCACTGTATAATTTCAGGCCACTGTGATACTGCACCAAAAAAACAAATCACGTTGGAGGTGAAACACCTTTCATGAGCCAAATTCCACACCTTTCCGCAGCTTCAGCCAAATTAAGGAAAATGTGGAATTTGTGACTAATGCCATTTGGTCAGCGCTGGCAAACTCATACATTGACTCCCCCCATTTGTAACCACTATACTTACCTACTGAATTTGTTAAGAGGGTCCAATACACTCCTAGCTGGTATTGCCGGCTACTGTGAAAATCCTTATATAGAGACACAAATAATAACAATAATCCTATTATACTAATACTATTAATAACACAAAAGGGAAAGGTTTGAAATAGGTAAATAAATTGATACAAGTTGATAATTATTTTGATAAATCCTCCATTGATCAGCTGCAGCTTGCTCTATTCAGCCTGGTCAGTTGACAATAAATCTCCAAAGGATTATGTAGCAAAAGCTTCACTGTACAGTTTCAGGCCACAGTGATACTGAACATAAAAAAATATTTACATTACAGCTATAATAACTTTTCAATAAAACACATTTAAACAGTGAGAGTACCCCTTGTTTTTACTAAGAGGGTGTATGAATACCTACATCCATCCTTTGCACATACTGTATCTACGTCTATCTATCTATCTATCTATCTATCTATCTATCTATCTATCTATCTATCTATCTATTGATCTACATATACATAGTGATAGTTAGATAGATAGATGCCCCATACACTTGTAATATAGGCTTGTGACATCGTGGTTAACAAATTTTACAGTTGACTGTATTATACAACATAAGAGAACTGCGATTACATTTTGAATAAAAACCTGCAGCCCTCCAGCTGCGGATGGACTACAGTGCCATCATTTTCAACCAGCCATCTGTATTCATAACAGCTGGACATCCACACATTTGTACACCTCCTGATTTACTACCTCTCTCTTCAATGACTTCCCTCTCCCTTGTGTGAATTTGTACTGGCGATTCCTCTCTAACTCAGGTGCTGGAATCAATATTAGCACCCTATACCCGTCCTAACGTCAATTTACCCCTCTATGTGTGAGAAATTCCACCTTTTTCTGCAGCTTGCGCCAAGACAAGTACAATGCAGAGTTTGTGACTAATGCCATTAGGGTGGTGATGGCGAATTCATGCACTCACTCCCCCATATGTAACTTCTGCACTTACATAATGAACGTATTAAGTGGGTCCAATGCAATCCTAGCTGGTATCACTGGCTTCTCTGCAAATCCTAATAAAGAGACGTGAATAATAAAAATAATCCTATTATATTAATATTATTATACTACTAATAACACAAAAGTGAAAAGGGTGAGATTTGAAATCGGTAAATAAGTTGATACAAATTGAAAATTAGATAAATCCTCCAGTGATCAGCTGCAGCTCTATCTGTTCTGTCTGGTCAGTGACCATAAATATCCATAGGATGGTGTAGCAATAGCACCACTGTATAATTTCAGGCCACTGTGATACTGCACCAAAACAAAATCATGTTTGAGGTGAAACACCTTTCATGAGCCAAATTCCACAACTTTCTGCAACTTCAGCCAATTTAAGGACAATGTGGAATTTGTGACTAATACCATTTGGTCAGCGCTGGCAAACTCATACATTCACTCATCCCATGTGTAACCACTATACTTACCTACTGAATTTGTTCAGAGGGTCCAATACACTCCTTGCTGGTATTGCCGGCTACTGTGAAAATCCTTATATAGAGATACAAATAATAATAATAATCCTATTATACTAAAACTATTAATAACACAAAAGGGAAAGGTTTGAAATAGGTAAATAAATTGATACAAGTTGATAATTATTTTGATGAATCCTCCATTGATCAGCTGCAGCTTGCTCTATTCAGCCTGGTCAGTTGACAATAAATCTCCAAAGGATTATGTAGCAAAAGCTTCACTGTACAGTTTCAGGCCACTGTGATCCTGAACCTAAAAAAATATTTACATTTCAGCTATAATAACTTTTCAATAAAACACATTTAAACAGTGAGAGTACCCCTTGTTTTTACTAAGAGGGTGTATGAATGCCGACATCCATCCTTTGCACATACTGTATCTACGTCTATCTATCTATCTATCTATCTATCTATCTATCTATCTATCTATCTATCTAACGATCTATTGATCTACATATACATAGTGATAGTTAGATAGATAGATAACCCATACACTTGTAATATTGGCTTGTGACATCGTGGTTTCCAAATTTAACAGTTGACTGCATTATACAACAGAACAGAACTGGGATTAAATTTTGAATAAAAACCTGCAGCCCTCCAGCTGTGGATGGACTACAGTGCCAGCATTTTCAACCAGCCATCTGTATTCATAACAGCTGGACAGCCACACATTTGTACACCTCCTGATTTACTACCTCTCTCTTCAATGACCTCCCTCTCCCTTGTGTGAATTTATACTGGCGATTCCTCTCTAACTCAGGTGCTGGAATCAATATTAGCACCCTATACCCGGCCTAACGTCAATTTACCCCTCTATGTGTGAGAAATTCCACCCCTTTCTGCAGCTTGCGCCAAGACAAGTACAATGCAGAGTTTGTGACTAATGCCATTTGGGCGGTGCTGGCGAATTCATGCACTCACTCCCCCATGTGTAACTTCTGCACTTACATAATGAACGTATAAAGTGGGTGCAATGCAATCCTAGCTGGTATCACTGGCTTCTGTGCAAATCCTAATAAAGAGACATGAATAATAAAAATAATCCTAATATATTAATATTATTATACTACTAATAACACAAAAGTGAAAAGGGTGAGATTTTAAATGGGTAAATAAGTTGATACAAATTGAAAATTAGATAAGTCCTCCAGTGATCAGCTGCAGCTCTATCTGTTCTGTCTGGTCAGTTGACCATAAATATCCATAGGATGGTGCAGCAATAGCACCACTGTATAATTTCAGGCCACTGTGATACTGCACCTAAAAAAAATCACGTTTGAGGTGAAACACCGTTCATGAGCAAAATTCCACACCTTCCGCAACTTCAGCCAATTTAAGGACAATGTGGAATTTGTGACTAATACCATTTGGTCAATGCTGGCAAACTCATACATTCACTCCTCCCATGTGTAACCACTATACTTACCTACTGAATTTGTTAAGAGGGTCCAATACACTCCTAGCTGGTATTGCCGGCTACTGTGAAAATCCTTATATAGACACACAAATAATAACAATAATCCTATTATACTAATACTATTAATAACACAAAAGGGAAAGGTTTGAAATAGGTAAATAAATTGATACAAGTTGATAATTATTTTGATGAATCCTCCATTGATGAGCTGCAGCTTGCTCTATTCAGCTTGGTCAGTTGACAATAAATCTCCAAAGGATTATGTAGCAAAAGCTTCACTGTACAGTTTCAGGCCACTGTGATACTGAACCTAAAAAAATATTTACATTTCAGCTATAATAACTTTTCAATAAAACACTTTTAAACAGTGAGAGTACCCCTTGTTTTTACTAAGAGGGTGTATGAATGCCTACATCCATCCTTTGCACATACTGTATATACGTCTATCTATCTATCTATCTATCTATCTATCTATCTATCTATCTATCTATCTATCTATCAATCTATCTATCCATCTATCTATCTATATATTGATCTACATATACATAGTGATAGTTAGATAGATAGATGCCCCATGCAATTGTAATATAGGCTTGTGACATCGTGGTTTCCAAATTTTACAGTTGGCTGCATTATACAACAGAAGAGAACTGGGATTACATTTTGAATGAAAACCTGCAGCCCTCCAGTTGTGGATGGACTACAGTTCCATCATTTTCAACCAGCCATCTGTATTCATAACAGCTGGACAGCCACACATTTGTACACCTCCTGATTTACAATCTCTCTCTCTTCAATGACCTCCCTCTCCCTTCTGTGAATTTATACTGGCAATTCCTCTCTAACTCAGGTGCTGGAATCAATATTAGCACCCTATCCCCGGCCTAAAGTCAATTTACCCCTCTATGTGTGAGAAATTCCACCCCTTTCTGCAGCTTGCGCCAAGACAAGTACAATGCAGAGTTTGTGACTAATGCCATTTGGGCGGTGAAGGCGAATTCATGCACTCACTCCCCCATGTGTAACTTCTGCACTTACATAATGAACGTATAAAGTGGGTCCAATGCAATCCTAGCTGGTATCACTGGCTTCTGTGCAAATCCTAATAAAGAGACATGAATAATAAAAAATAATCCTATTATATTAATATTATTATACTACTAATAACACAAAAGTGAAAAGGGTGAGAATTGAAATGGGTAAATAAGTTGATACAAATTGAAAATTAGATAAATCCTCCAGTGATCAGCTGCAGCTCTATCTATTCTGTCTGATCAGTTGACCATAAATATCAATAGGATGGTGTAGCAATAGCACTACTGTATAATTTCAGGCCACTGTGATACTGCAGCAAAAAAAAAAATCACGTTTGAGGTTAAACACCTTTCATGAGCCAAATTCCACACCTTTCCGCAACTTCAGGCAATTTTAAGGACAATGTGGAATTTGTGACTAATACCATTTGGTCAGCGCTGGTAAACTCATACATTCACTCCCCCCATGTGTAACCACTATACTTACCTACTGAATTTGTTAAGAGGGTCCAATACACTTCTATCTGGTATTGCCGGCTACTGTGAAAATCCTTATATAGAGACACAAATTATAACAATAATCCTATTACACTAAGACTATTAATAACACAAAAGGTAAAGGTTTGAAATAGGTAAATAAATTGATACAAGTTGATAATTATTTTGATGAATCCTCCATTGATCAGCTGCAGCTTGCTCTATTCAGCCTGGTCAGTTGACAATAAATCTCCAAAGTATTATGTAGCAAAAGCTTCACTGTACAATTTCAGGCCACTGTGATACTGAACCTAAAAAAAATTTACATTTCAGCTATAATAACTTTTCAATAAAACACATTTAAACAGTGAGAGTAGTCCTTGTTTTTACTAAGAAGGAGTATGAATGCCTACATCCATCCTTTGCATATACTGTATCTACGTGTATCTCTCTATCTAATTCTCTATCTATCTATCTATCTATCTATCTATCTATCTATCTATCTAACGATCTATTGATCTACATATACATAGTGATAGTTAGATAGATAGATGCCCCATGCACTTGTAATATAGGCTTGTGACATCGTGGTTTCCAAATTTTACAGTTGACTGCATTATACAACAGCAGAGAACTGGGATTACATTTTGAATGAAAATCTGCAGCCCTCCATCTATGGATGGACTAAAGTTCCATCATTTTCAACCAGCCATCTGTATTCATAACAGCTGGACAGCCACACATTTGTACACCTCCTGATTTACAACCTCACTCTTCAATGACCTCCCTCTCCCTTGTGTGAATTTATACTGGCAATTCCTCTCTAACTCAGGTGCTGGAATCAATATTAGCACAATATCCCCGGCCTAACGTCAATTTACCCCTCTATGTGTGAGAAATTCCACCCCTTTCTGCAGCTTGCGCCAAGACAACTACAATGCAGAGTTTGTGACTAATGCCATTTGGGCGGTGATGGCGAAGTCATGCACTCACTGCCCCATGTGTAACTTCTGCACTTACATAATGAACGTATTAAGTGGGTCCAATGCAATCCTAGCTGGTATCACTGGCTGCTGGGCAAATCCTAATAAAGAGACGTGAATAATAAAAAAAATCCTATTATACTAATATTATTATACTACTAATAACACAAAAGTGAAAAAGGTGAGATTTGAAATGGGTAAATAAGTTGATACAAATTGAAAGTTAGATAAATCATCCAATGATCAGCTGCAGCTCTATCTATTCTGTCTGGTCAGTTGACCATAAATATCAATAGGATGGTGTAGCAATAGCACTACTGTATAATTTCAGGCCACTGTGATACTGCACCAAAAAAAAATCACGATTGAGGTTAAACACCTTTCATGAGCCAAATTCCACACCTTTCCGCTACTTCAGCCAATTTAAGGACAATGTGGAATTTGTGACTAATACCATTTGGTCAGCGCTGGCAAACTCATACATTCACTCCCCCCATTTGTAACCACTATACTTACCTACTGAATTTGTTAAGAGGGTCCAATACACTTCTAGCTGGTATTGCCGGCTACTGTGAAAATCCTTATATAGAGACACAAATTATAATAATAATCCTATTACACTAATACTATTAATAACACAAAAGGGAAAGGTTTGAAATAGGTAAATAAACTGATACAAGTTGATAATTATTTGGTGAATCCTTCATTGATCAGCTGCAGCTTGCTCTATTAAGCCTGGTGAGTTGACAATAAATCTCCAAAGGATTATGTAGCAAAAGCTTCACTGTACAGTTTCAGGCCACTGTGATAATGAACCTAAAAAAATTTACATTTCAGCTATAATAACTTTTCAATAAAACACATTTAAACAGTGAGAGTACTCCTTATTTTTACTAAGAGGGTGTATGAATGCCTACATCCATCCTTTGCACATACTGTATCTACGTCTATCTCTCTTTCTATCTCTCTATCTATCTCTCTATCTATCTATCTATCTATCTATCTATCTATCTATCTATCTATATATTGATCTACATATACATAGTGATAGTTAGATAGATAGATGCCCCATACACTTGTAATATAGGCTTGTGACATCGTGGTTTCCAAATTTTACAGTTGACTGCATTATACAACAGAAGAGAACTGGGATTACATTTTGAATAAAAACCTGTAGCCCTCCAGCTATGGATGGACTACAGTTCCATCATTTTCAACCAGCCATCTGTATTCATAACAGATGGACAGCCACATATTTGTACACCTCCTGATTTACAACCTCACTCTTCAATGACCTCCCCCTCCCTTGTGTGAATTTATACTGGCTATTCCTCTCTAACTCAGGTGCTGGAATCAATATTAGTACCCTATCCCCGGCCTAACGTCAATTTACCCCTCTATGTGTGAGAAATTCCACCCCTTTCTGCAGCTTGCACCAAGACAAGTACAATGCAGAGTTTGTGACTAATGCCATTTGGGCGGTGCTGGCGAAGTCATGCACTCACTCCCCCATGTATAACTTCTGCACTTACATAATGAACGTATTAAGTGGGTCCAATGCAATCCTAGCTGGTATCACTGGCTTCTGTGCAAATCCTAATAAAGAGACGTGAATAATAAAAATAAATCCTATTATACTAATATTATTATACTACTAATAACACAAAAGTGCAAAGGGTGAAATTTGAAATCGGTAAATAAGTTGATACAAATTGAAAATTAGGTAAATCCTCCAGTGATCAGCTGCAGCTCTATCTGTTCTGTCTGGTCAGTTGACCATAAATATCCATAGGATGGTGTAGCAATAGCACAACTGTACAATTTCAGGCCACTATGATACTGCACCTAAAAAAAAACCAATCACGTTTGAGGTGAAACACCTTTCATGAGCCAAATTCCACACCTTTCCGCAACTTCAGCCAATTTAAGGACAATGTGGAATTTGTGACTAATACCATTTGGTCAGCGCTGGCAAACTCATACTTTCACTCCCCCCATGTGTAACCACTATACTTACCTACTGAATTTGTTAAGAGGGTCCAATACACTCCTAGCTGGTATCGCCGGCTACTGTGAAAATCCTACTTAAGAGACACAGATAAGAACAATACCCCTTTTATACTAATACTATTAATAACACAAAAGGGAAAGGTTTGAAATAGGTAAATAAATTGATACAAGTTGATAATTATTTTGATGAATCCTCCATTGATCACCTGCAGCTTGCTCTATTCAGCCTGGTCAGTTGACAATAAATCTCCAAAGGATTATGTAGCAAAAGCTTCACTGTACAGTTTCAGGCCACTGTGATCCTGAACCTAAAAAAATATTTATATTTGAGCTATAATAACTTTTCAATAAAACACTTTTAAACAGTGAGAGTACCCTTTGTGTTTACTAAGAGGGTGTATGAATGCCTACATCCTTTGCACATACTTTATCTATGTTTATCTATCTATCTATCTATCTATCTATCTATCTATCTATCTATCTATCTATCTATCTATCTATTGATTTAAATATACATAGTGATAGATAGACAGACAGACAGACAGACAGACAGACAGACAGACAGATAGATAGATAGATAGATGGATAGATAGATAGATAGACGTCCTATGCACTTGTAATACAGGCTTGTGACATTGTGGTTTCCAACTTTTCCAGTTGACTGCAGTATAAAACAGAAGCGAGGGGGGATTATATTTTGAATAAAATCCTGCAGCCTTCCGGCTGTGCATGGACTACAGCTCCATTATTTTCAACCAGCCATCTGTATTCAAAACAACTGGACAGACACATGTTTGTACACCTCCTAATTTACATCCTCTCTCTCCAATGACCTCCCTCTTCTTTTGGTGAATTTATATTGGCGATTCCTCTCTAACTCACGTGCTGGAATAAAATCTAGCACCCTATCCCCGGGTTAACGTAAATTTACTCCTCTATGTGTAAGAAATTCCACCCCTTTCTGCAGCTTGCTCCAAGGCAAATACAATGCAGAATTTGTGAATAATTCCATTTGGGTGGTGCTGGCGAATTCATGCATTCCCTCCCCCACGGTAACTTCTGCACTTACCTAATGAACTTATTAAGTGGGTCCAATGCAATCCTAGCTGGTATCACCGGCTTCTGTGCAAATCCTAATAAAGAGACGTGAATAATAAAAATAATCCTATTATACTAGTATTATTATACTACCAATAGCAGAAAAGTGAAAAGGTTGAGTATTGAAATGCGTAAATAAATTGATACAAATTTATAATTAGTTAGATAAATCCTCCAATGATCAGCTGCAGCTCTGTTTGTTCTGCCTGCTCAGTTGACCATAAATATCCATAGGATGGTGTAGCAATAGCACCACTGTACAATTTTAGGCCATTATGATACTGCACCTAAAAAAAACAATCACGTTTGAGGTGAAACACCTTTTATGAGCCAAATTCCACACCATTCTGCAGCTTCAACCAATCTGAGGACGATGTGGAAATTGTGACTAATACCATTTGGTCAGCGCTGGTAAACTCATACATTCACTCCCCCCATGTGTAACCACTATACTTACCTACTGAACTTTGTAAGAGGGTCCAAAACACTCCTAGCTGGTATTGCCGGCTACTGTGAAAATTCTAATCAAGAGACACAAATAATATCAATAATCCTATTATATTAATATTATTATTAACACAAAAGGGAAAGATTTGAAATAGGTAAATAAATTGATACAAGTTGTTAATTATTTTGATGAATCCTCCATTGATCAGCTGCAGCTTGCTCTGTTCAGCCTGGTCAGTTGACAATAAATCTCCAAAGGATTATGTAGCAAAAGCTTCACTGTACAGTTTCAGGCCACTGTGATACTGAAACTAAAAAAATATTTACATTTGAGCTATAATAACTTTTCAATAAAACACATTTAAGCAGTGGGAGTACCCATTTTTTTACTCAGAGGGTGTATGAACGTCTACATCCTTTGCACATACTCTATCTATCTATCTATCTATCTATCTATCTATCTATCTATCTATCTATCACTATGTATATATAGATAGATAGATAGATAGATAGATAGATAGATAGATAGATAGATAGATAGATAGATAGATAGATTCCCCATGCCCTTGTAATATAGGCTTGTGACATTTTGGTTTCCAAGTTTTACAGTTGACTGCAGTATACAACTGAAACGAGCTGGGATTGTATTTTGAGTAAAATCCTGCAGCTCTCCGGCTGTGGATGGACTACAGCTCCATCATTTTCAACCAGCCATCTGTATTCATAACAGCTGGACAGCCACACATTTGTATACCACCTGATTTACATTCTCTCTCTCCAATGACCTCCCTCTGTCTTGGGTGAATTTATACTGGCAATTCCTCTCTAACTCAGGTGCTGGAATCAATATTAGCACCCTATCCCCGGCCTAACGTCAATTTACTCCTCTATGTGTGAGAAATTCCACCCCTTTCTGCAGCTTGCGCCAAGACAAGTACAATGCAGAGTTTGTGACTAATGCCATTTGGGCGGTGCTGGTGAAGTCATGCACTCACTCCCCCATGTGTAACTTCTGCACTTACCTAATGAACTTATTAAGTGGATCCAATCCAATCCTAGCTGGTATCTCTGGCTCCTGTGCAAATCATAATAAAGAGACGTGAATAATGAAAATAATCCTATTATACTAATATTATTATACTACTAATAACACAAATGTGAAAAGGGTGAGATTTGAAATGGGTAAATAAATTGATACAAAATGATAATTAGGTAGATTAATCTTCCAGTGATCAGCTGCTGCAGCTCTCTCACTGTTCATCCTGGTCAGTTGACCATATATATCCATAGGATGGTGTAGCAATAGTGCCACTGTACAATATCAGGCCACTGTGATACTGCACCTAAAAAACAATCATGTTTGAGGTGATACATCTTTCAGAAATGGGACTGGCCTTGTTTTACTCAAATGAATAAACCCTAAAACATTTGTTTTTACATTTTAAGTATTACTGTATCTTTAATTTACTTAATTAACTGTGATTAGAGCTCATTGGTCTTGTATTCAGACACCATGTTAGCTTGTCTCACTCCATTTATAGACAGTTATAGATAGTTTCAAGATTCCTATTGCAATGGGAAATTATGGTCCTTAAGGGGTTAATCATACATATCCCCATTCAGTTTCAAGGTGTTAGTGTCCTTTAAGACTATATAGAGAAAATAAATGAATTGACAGGCAAAGAAACTGCTCCATACGTGGCAAATAAATATACGCACTAATTTAACCCCTTAGTGACTGGCCGCGCGCACAGGCGGCCGTTACGTAACGATGGGAATTTTTTTTTTTCGATAATGTTATCCGTGCGGGGACTCGGACTTCCGGGACGTATATGTACGTCCTCTGTCACTTATTGACAATTTCTACAGGATGTACATGTACGTCCATTGTCGGGAAGGGGTTAAAGGGATAGTAATATTAAAAATTAAAAAATTATTTTTGAGTGCCTACTTCCATCCTTTGCATATAATATATCTATGTCTGTCTATCTATCTATCTATCTATCTATCTATCTATCTATCTATCTATCTATCTATCTATTTATCTACATATATGTAGTGATAGAGAGTTTCCCCACAGGTTAGTATTACAAGTTTGTGACATCATTACTTGCAGATGTCAGAACTGTACAGTTGACTGCATTATACAACTTCAGGGCAGTTGCGTAACTATAGGGGTCGCACCGGCGACTGGGTATGTCACTCCAGGGGCCCGGCCGCCCCCTGTGACCCCTCCGCCTGGTGCCCGCAATCTCCTCTGGCACTCTAGTAATGCAGAGACCTGGAAGATGACATCATCTACCAGTGCTCTGCATTACAGAAGAGGACCACTCAGGAGCTCAACACGGTAACCCGTCTCTCCTGCTACTCCACTGGACTACCAGGGATTGGAAGGTAGGAGATGGGGGCATTGTGTAGATTGGGGGTGGCATTGTGGAGGCCTGGGTGCCAATGGGTGCCAGTTGTTGATGGACTACAACTCCATCATTTTCAGCCAGCCATCTGTTTTCATGTCAGCTGCACTGCCACATGGTTGTTCATCCTCTGAGTTACATCCCCTTTCTCTCTTGTATGACCCCCCTCTCCCTTATGTGAATATATATACTGGCGATTCCTCTCTAAATCAGGTACTGTAATAAATTCTAAGACCCTACTCCCTGCCTAAAGTTATTTACTCATATATGTGCATCGAATTCCACCACTTTCCACACCTTGGCAAGGATAATGAGGAGTTTGTAACTAATGCCATTTGGGTGGCGTTGGCGAATTCATACATTCTCTCCCCCATGTGTAACTTCTGCATTTACCTACTGAACTTGTTAAGTGGGTCCAATCCAATGCTAGTTGGTATCACCTGCTCCTGTGACAATCCTAAAGAAGAAACATGAATATTAAGAAAAATCGTATTATGCTAATATTATTATACTATTAATAGAGCAAAAGGGAAAAGAATGAGGTTTGAAATGTGTAAATAAATTGATACAAGTTGACAATTAGTTGGATGACTCCTTCAGTGAACAGCTGCAACTCTCACTGTTCAGCCTGGTCACTTGACCATAAACCTTCATAGAATGGTACCACAAAGACTTATAATACAGGCTTGTGACATCATAGCTTCCAACTGTCAAAACTGTACATTTCACTACAGTACACAATTACAGAGTGCTGGGATTACATTTTGAATAAAATCCTGCATCCCTTCAGCTGTTGATGGACTACAACTCCTTAATTTTCAGCCAACCCTCTGTTTTCATAACAGCTGGACAGCCACATATTTGTACATCACCTTATTTACATCCTCACTCTCTTCTATGACCTCCCTCTCCCTTGGGTGAATGTATAATGGTGATTCCTCTCTAAATCAGGTGCTGGAATAAATTCTAAGACCCTACCCCCTGGCTAAAGTCAGTTTAATCCTCTATCTGTGCCAAATTCCACCCCTTTCCTCAGCTTGCTCCAAGGCAAGTACAATGCGGAGTTTGTGACTAATGACATTTGAGTGGCGCTGGGGAATTCATAAATTCCCTCCCCCATGTGTAACTTCTCACTTACCTACTGAACTTGTTAAGTGGTATTGTCGACTGGTATTGTCGGCTCCTGTGTCAATCCTAATAAAAAGACATGAATAATAAAAATAATCCTATTTTACTAATATTATTATACTATTAATAACACAAAACAGAAAAGGGTGAGTTTTTAAATGGGTAAATAAATTGATACAAGTCAATAATTAGTTGGATGAATCCTTTAGTAATCAGCTGCAGGTCTCTCTGTTAAGCCTTGTCAGTTGACCATAAATCAGTTGGCCTGAAATTGTACAGTGGCACTGTTGCTACACCATCCTATGGACAGCTCTGGTCAGTTGACAATAAATCTCCTTAGGATGGTGTAGCAACAGCGCCACTGTACAATTTCAGTCCACTGTGATACCGCACCAAAAAAAAAATCACGTTTTAAGTGTAATAACTGTTGAATAAAACACCTTTCAGCAATGGAAGTGCCCTTGTTTTACTCAAGGGCATAAACACTACAACATATTTGTTTTTACATTTTAAGTATAACTATCCCTTTAAGTTGTTTAATTTACTGTGATTAGTGCTAAATGCTCTTGTATTCAGACAGCCTGTTAGCTTGCATCAGTCCATTTATAGACAGTTCATTTGTAGATGTTAGTGTTCCTTTAAGGAGCATAAGGAGAAAGTAAAGGTGGAACAATTGTCAGGCAAAGAAACCACACCAAATGGGACAAATAAATATACCCACTAATTTAAAGGAATAGTAATACTCAAAATTAAAAAAAGATATGTTGTAGGGTTTATCCCCCTGAGTGAAGTAAGGGTACTCCCACTGCTGAAAGGTGTTTTATTAAAAAAAAAAAAGTATTACAGCTCAAACTTGAATTTTTGTGGTGCAGTATCACAGTGGCCTGAAATTGTACAGTTACACTGTTGCTACACCATCCTATGGACAGCTCTGGTCAGGCCACTGTGATATTGCACCTAAAAGAATTCACGTTTGAGCTGTAATAACTTTTGAATAAAACACCTTTCACCAGTGGGGGGACCCTTGCTTTTCACAGCGGGATAAACAGTGCAACATATATTTTTTTACATTTTATGTATTACTATCCCTATAAACGAATTATAACGTTTAATTTCAGGGAAAAATATATATTTTATGGATTTCCTGCTGAGTAAAGCAACTGTACTTTATTACAGCTCAATCTTGATATTTGTTTTATTTAAACTGCAATTATATATTGTGGTCACGTATTGACACTTTTCTTATGATTTACTATGGAATGCCTTAGTATAAGACTCATGCTCTCCTGCAGACAGCATTGTAAAACCAAACTATTTTTTCATTAAAAATTGTATTCCGCTTGAAATTGAATGTTTAACCTCTGAATGATGAGAGATATATCCCATAGAATTTTCTCCCATTCAAGTTAATGGCTCAAAGATGGCTGCAGGTGGGCTCCAGTTCTCAGAAGGTTACTTATTAATCTTCTGTCTCCAGTCTCCCATGTAGAGAGGGCAGAATCTCTAGGACACTCATCTATGAGGAACAGACATCATAAAGTCAACCTCCAGAGGCAATAAGGTACATAAAGCACCTGTGAAGTGGTCAATCCAACTTCAGGGAAGCCAGTAATGGGAACCCGTCTATTGAGTGACTATACAGCCCCATATCTAAAGATAAACATCCTAAAAAAAACCAAGAGAATGACCACAGCACTTCTTTGTGTTATGAAGAACACATGAATACGTAAGTTGGTTGGCTAGGGGTTGAGCAGAAGAAACAGAGAGTATCCACCTCAAAGACCCTGTCTTTTGTAATTTGCCCTGCCCTCCAGGAGGAGGAGCTCAACCCCATGGTTTCTGTGTTCCATATTGGACGTAAGATAAATATTGATTAAAAATGTATTACAAATTTGGTGCACAGTATCCTGTCATCTATTATCACGGTGCCCATGCTTTGTGCAGCAGGCGGCGACATTCTGACTGCTAGTTTGCATTACTGGTTACTGATTGGCTAACACCTTTTGTCGCCGCTCAGTGATGGCCTTTATATACCCTGTCCTTTCCTTGGTATGGTGCCCTTTCATGGTGTATTTGTTCCTGCATTCTGTTCCATTATTGATGACTGTGTATGACCTGGCCTGTCTGACGTCGTTTCTGGTTCTGCTGCTTTTGACTTCTTCATTGCTGACCGTATCCGGCTGAGGACCCACTCCGTTACTGACCGTATCTGGCTGAGGACCCGTTCCCGTTACTGAATGTATCCGGCTGAGAACCCGCTCCATTGCTGACCTGGCCTGGCTGTGAACCTGCTTCCGTTACTGATTATATCTGGCTGAGAACCCGCTCCGTTGCTGACCTGGTCTGGCTGAAAACCTGCTTCTGTTACCAAGTGTATCTGGCTAGAACCCGCTTCCGTTTATTCTGTGCTGGTCTGTGTACCGGTTCTGTATCTGACCCCTCTAGCTGCCGGTTGCTCTGTGGGCTGCCTTGTCTCAAAGTACCGTGCATCTCCAGCATACCACTGTGGCCTCGCTGTTGCCTTCGTTACACTTAGTGGTTGCTGTAAGTTAGTCGGTTGCGCCGCGGGGGCTGTATCTTGTCGACCGTTAGCTAGGCTTCATGCCAAGCCTCTCTCTCCATACCGCCGTTGGCGGAGTGTACAAGCGAAGTACCGGTGCAGTGTTCTATCACTGACTGTGTTACTCTGATCTCTCTGTGTCCACCTCTGATACCTCGCTGGGCTCACTCCCTTTGGGAGTTGCAGTATTCTGGGCGTTCCCTATTGACCCCTTGCGTACCTGGACGTTCCAGGTAGAGTGTTGCTTATCTCCATCTGCAGGAGCCTCCGGCTCAAGAGCCAACGTTACGTTGCACAGTCCTCATAGAGGGGACACTGGTTGTCTACACCACTATACTTACTGTGCTGCGATACACCCCTAGCGTTCTAGGGTTATTTCTGGGAGAGTAATCTTGGTCTGTTGCCATCCGGTGCCAGGGTCAGTGGTGCCTCAATCTTTGGGTTCTGTGCAGCCAAGGTGTCTGGGTTGTCCCAGTAGTGTTGCCTCACTCCTTGGGTTCTGCGCCTCCCAGGCGTCTGGGTTGTGCCAGCAGAGTTGCCTCGCTCATCTGGGTTGAGCCAGTCCCCTTCCTCTGGACCATCTACCATCTAGGTCCTGTGGTCAGCCCACTGCCTACTGATCCTGCCAGTTGTCCTGATCCAAGCCAGGACCTCTACTGTCTAACGATTGTCATTATCTTCACATGTAACTCCAATACTTGCCTGATACTGTTGTATACACTTGCCTGTATATCTACTCTGTTGTATGGGCTATAGGCCTACCTATGTCTTTGAACTTTTCTTTAATAAAGTTATTTTAACCTTACCAAACTGTTCTGAGTGTATCACGGTGCCCGTGATTCAGTGACATTTTGACATGTTTCTTCCTCACGCCTTGTTATTGGCTGCGCTGTCTAGCTCCTCCCAGTGACAGCCTATCAAGGTGCCCGTGATTGCTGGCTTTTTCTGTCAGTTACCTGTGAGGGCTCTCCATTGGTTGCCTGTGTTTAGTCCGCCCAGTATTGCCTATATAGACTGGGTTCCTGCACCCTTTGGTTGCCCTTTCGTGGTGTCTCTATGTCAGTGGTCACCTGTCTATGGATTCCTGGGTTCACTGGGTTTTGCTTGAATCCTCTACTACTCCAGTGTCAGCATGCCTACCTAGACAGCCAGTATACACTGAAGAAGTGGTTCCTTCCTCCGTTCCTGATCCGGTTTGGCTGACGTTCCTGCTTCCGTTCCTGATCCGGTTTGGCTGACGTTCTGCTTCCGTTCCTGACCCGGTTTGACTGTCGTTGCTGCTCTGGTTTCTGTCCCGGCCTGGCTGTCGCCCCTGCTCCTAGATCATGTTGGGATTCTTTCCTCTTGACATGGTCACCTGGGCGACATTCTGACTACTGGGTTCCTCCATTGGTGACACCTCTGATACTAGGTTTCTGGCCTTGTGTTATCCAGTACGCAGTACTGGTTTGCTCCAATACTACACCGGTTACTTGCTGCCTCCAATACAACACCGGTAGGGCCTCCGTGTTGTCCAGTATGCGGTACTGGTTTACTCCAATATTACACCGGTTGCTTGCTGCCTCCGTTACAGCACCGGTAGGGCCTCCGTATTGTCCAGTACGCGGTACTGGTTTGCTCCAATATTACACCGGTTGCTTGCTGCCTTTGTTACAGCACCGGTAGGACTTCCGTGTTGTCTAGTACGCGTTACTGGTTTACTCCAATATTACACTGGCTGCTTGCTGACTCCGTTACAGCACCGGTAGGGCCTCCGTGTTGTCCAGTACGCGGTACTGGCTTACTCCAATATTACACCGGTTGTTTGCTGTCTCCATTACAGCACCGGTAGGGCCTCCATGTTGTCCAGTATGCGGTACTGGTTTTCTCCAGTGTTACACCGGTCGCTTGCTGCTTCCACTATGCACCGGTAGGGCTTTCGTGTTGTCCAGTACACGGTACTGGTTTGCTCCGATACTACACCGGTTGCCTTCTGCGTCCATTACAGCACCTGTAGGGTCTCCATGTTGTCCAGTACATGGTACTGGTTTGCTCCACCTTTACACCAGTTGCTTGTCTTAACAACTCTATAGCACCGGTAGGGCCTCTCCGGTTGTCCAGTACACGGTACTGGTTTGCTCCAATATTACACCGTTTGCTAGATGCCTCCCTTACAGCACCGGTAGGGTCTCCGTGTTGTCCAGTACGCGGTACTGGCTTGCTCCACTGTTACACCGGTTGCTTGCTGCCTCTGTTTCTGCACCGGTAGGGCCTCTGTGTTCTCCAGTACGCGGTACTGGTTTGCTCCACCTCTACTCCGGTTGCTTGTTTTACCAACCTTACAGCACCGGCAGGGCCTCCCTGTTAGTCCAGTACGGGTTACTGGTTCGCTCCACTCTATCACCGGTTGCTGAGCTTACCTCCGTTACAGCACCAGTGCGGTGTCCATACTCTGTGTCACTTTGTTAGGCTGCCTTACCCGGTATTTTGGTAAGGTCGGTAGAGCCTACTACATCCTGTTGTGCCAGTCTCTAGGCTGCCTTGCCTGGTATATTGGCAAGGCCGGTACAGCCTACTTCCTCTCATTATGCCAGTCTCCAGGCTGCCTTGCCCGGTATTTTGGCAAGGCCGGTAGAGCCTACTTCATCTCGTTATGCCAGTCTCCAGGCTGCCTTGCCCGGTATATTGGTAAGGCCAGTAAAGTCTAATTCATCTCCTCATGCCAGTCTCTATTGTTCACTACATCTTTAGAACCAATTGTGTGTCTGTATCATATGTGTACGTCAGGACCCGTGAGGGTTCTTATTAACTTTTCAATAAAGTTGTGTTTTTATCTTAACTCTGTGTCTGAGAGTCAAAACAAACCGTGACAGTACAAAAGGGCCATGACCTCAGACAATAAGAGTGAGGGTAATACACAAAACATCCATTGGAGAATGGATGTACATGAGCAGTGCCTGGATCAGCTAGCATTGGCGATCCAAACCATTCTTGAACGTACAGTACTCATGGACAAGTCTGTCCCGAGTCCGGTGGTCTCCCCAGGATTGACACCGGACAATGATACCATTCCCTCAGTGGCTGAAGTTAAAGGGCTAACCGCTTCCGCACCATTGCCACTCAGATATGATGGCGAACCCAGTCTGTGCAGAGGGTTTATCAACAAACTTGAGATATTTCTAGAATTAACCTCTCATGCCTTTCCTAATGATCGCAGTAAAGTTGGGTTTATGATATCCTTACTGACTGGCAGAGCCCTGGCATGGGCCAATCCCTTATGGGAGAGTGCGAAACCTTGCACAAAGAATTTCAGGGAATTTGTGCAAACATTTCGGAGAGTATTTGAGATCCCTGGTAGAACCATCTCTGCTGCTAAACGTCTAATGGAGATACAACAGGGCAAGCGTACTGTGGGCGATTATGCAATAGAATTCCGCACACTTGCAGCAGAGGTAGGTTGGAATAATGAGGCATTGCTGGCAGCCTTTGCTCAAGGTCTGGGTGATCATATTAAAGATGAAACCGCAGCTAGAGAGTTGCCTAATGATCTGGACAAATATATTGATTATGCAATTCTAATTGACACTCGGATCCGTGAGAGACTTATGGCTAAGGACCGTAGGCTATGGTAAAAAAACAGCGGATATAGCAGTTCATTTTGCCCACACACCCCTCCCTCATTGCTTAAACCCAATGACCATTTACAGGAACCTGGTGAACCTATGCAATTAGGCTTTACTAGGTTAACCAAGGAGGAAAGAGCACACCGCAGGAGGCAGGGGTTGTGCTTATACTGTGGCAAAACTGGGCTCTTGCTAGGAACCTGTCCCGTACGTCCGGGAAACAAACGCACCTAGGGTACCTTGTGGGACAGGCCCTAGGTGGTGTTCAACCATCCCCAGGTTGGATCATACAGAAACCCACCATATAGGTGGTACTCTCGTGGACAGATCACTCATTGGAGGTTCTGGCCCTGACTGATTCCGGCGCAGCTGGCTATTTTATGGATAGTGCTTTTGCTGAAAGGCACAAGATTCCGCTGGTTGAAAGAGAATCCCCTCTTGCTATTGAAGCCATTGACGGCAGACCACTAGAACAAGCCCAGGTTACCTTTGAAACGATGCTACTATCTATGACTATTGGGCGCTTCATAAAGAGGAACAGCAGTTCCAGATAATCAATTCTCCACACTACACAGTCATTCTGGGATTTCCTTGGTTGCAGCTGCATAATCCTCAGTTTGACTGGCAAAAGAGTGAAATTTCTGCTTGGTCCCAATATTGTATGGAGCATTGTGTGTCTCACCCGGTTAAGATTCTGTGCGCCTCTCCTTCATTGCCAGATGAGTACCAACAATTCAGCGATGTTTTCAGTAAAGGAGAGGCTGGGACCCTGCCCCAGCACAGGTCCTATGACTGCGCTATTGAGTTGCCCCTGGTGGTTGTGCCCCCTAGGGGACGCTCATATCCTTTGTCATGTGATGAGAACCAAGCTATGGAGGAATATATTGCAGATGCCCTAAAGAGAGGGATCATCAGGAAATCCACCTCGCCGGCTGGGGCTGGATTCTTTTTTGTGAAAAAAAAGAATGGCGAGCTGAGACCGTGTATTGATTACCGTGGCCTAAATAAATTATTGCCTAAAAATGCTTATCCGATACCACTCATCACCGAATTATTTGACAGGTTAAAAAGTTCCTCAATTTTTACGAAACTGGACCTACGTGCAGCTTATAACCTGATTCGGATCAGAGTTGGTGATGAGTGGAAAACGGCTTTTAACACTAGATCCGGGCACTATGAATATCTAGTTATGCCGTTTGGCCTCTGTAATGCACCCTCAGTGTTCCAAGAACTGATTAATGATATCCTCAGGAATATGCTGCAGTCCTCTGTGGTTGTCTACCTGGATGATATACTTATTCATTCGGATAATTTGTCACAATACATCAAGGACGTGTCAGAAGTGTTGCTCCGCTTACGAAAAAACAGATTGTATTGCAAATTGGAAAAATGCGAATTTCATAGATCCAGTGTGCCCTTCTTGGGGTTCGTGATTGCCAAGGAAGGGATTGCCATGGATCAGGAGAAACTTGCGGCAGTTTTGCAATGGCCACGGCCTAAGGGCTTAAAAGCAATTCAGCAATTTCTGGGATTCGCTAATTATTACAGAAAGTGTATTAAAAACTTTTCCATGATTGTTAAACCATTGTCTGACCTTACTCATAAGGGCACCAATCCTTCCCAATGGTCTGAGGCAGCTGTAAATGCTTTTGAGACACTGAAATCCGCCTTTGCAGCTGCTCCAGTGTTATCCCACCCCAACCCATCTCTCCCGTTTACATTGGAGGTTGATGCCTCAGAGTCTGGGGTTGGGGCAGTACTTTCTCAATGACCAGTAAAAGGGGGAACTCTCAGACCATGTGGGTTTTTCTCTAAGAAATTGTCTGTTGCCCAAAGCCACGATGAGATATGTGACAGAGAACTACTGGCTATCATTCTCGCTCTGAAAGAATGGCGTCATTTATTAGAGGGCACCAAAAATCCAGTATTAATTCTTACTGACCACAAAAACCTGACTTATCTATCAGAGGTTAAAAGATTGTCCTCTCGCCAGGCCAGATGGGCGTTGTTCCTTTCCCGATTTAATTTTATTGTATCTTATTTGCCGGGTTCCAAGAACGTTAGGGCTGATGCCCTGTCTAGACAATTCGAGCCTGAAACTGACAGGGACGAGGTCCCAGCACCCATTATTCAGCCTGATCGTATATTGGCCACTTTACGTACGAGTATCACTTCGCCACTGGGGGAAGAGATTCTGGCCACCCAGACTACCGCTCCTCTGGAAACCCCAGTGGGCAAGTGTTTTGTTGATGAGCCATTCCGCACTTGATTACTTGAAACCTACCACTCCTCTAAAGCTGCTGGGCATATTGGTAGAGATCAATTAATTTGGTCTCTCTCACAAGTTTTCTGGTGGCCCTCTCTGAGGGCAGACTGTGCTGCGTTTACCAATACCTGTGCCACCTGTGCCCGTGCCAAGACCCCTAGACACCTTACTGTGGGCCTACTCCAACCAGTACCTAATGACGAACGTCCCTGGTCTCACGTTTCCATCGATTTTAAGGGAGAGTTGCCAGTATCTAGAGGGTATTCCTTCATACTTATGGTGGTTGACAGGTTTTCTAAAATGGCTCATTTCATGCCTCTCCTTGGCCTTCCCTCTGCCAAAGAATTAGCTTTGGTTTTCGCTAAAGAGGTATTTCGGTTGCATGGGGTACCCAGAGTTCTGGTGTCTGACCAGGGTAGCCAGTTCGTGTCCAAATTTTGGAGAGCATTTTGTGAACAGATGGGCATCCAATTGTCCTTTTCCTCTGCCTACCACCCCCAGACCAATGGGGCTGCTGAGCGTGCCAATCAGGAACTGGAGCAGTTCCTGCACTGTTTTGTCACAGACCATCATGATAACTGAGCCGACCTGTTGCCGTGGGCAGAGTTCGCCAGGAATTCTTCATCCGGGAGCTCCCCGTTTCTTATCAATTATGGGTTCCAGCCATGCTTGCTCCCGGATTCATTTCAGTCTCAACAGATTCCAGCTCTGGATGAGCATATTGAGCAGCTCTGCTCCACATGGGCACAGGTTCAGAGGGCACTCAGTCAGTCTTTTCAGCGCCATCGTCATGCTAATCGTAGACGGCTGCCAGCGGTTTCTTTCCAGGTTAGGGACAGGGTATGGCTATCCTCCAGAAACCTCAAGTTACAAGTCCCGTCTAATAAATTGGCTCCCCGGTTTATTGGTCCATTCAGGGTGATCCGTAAAATCAACCCTGTCTCTTATGCCTTGGATATCCCTGTATCTATGCGCATCCATAATGTGTTCCATGTATCTCTCCTCAAACCTCTTGTATGCAACCGTTATACTACTAACCCTGTGGTGCCAGGGCCTATAGAGGTAGAATGTCAGGAGGAGTACGAAGTTCAGAGTATCGTTGATTCCCGCAGACTTAGAGGAAAATTGCAGTATTTGGTACATTGGAAGGGATATGGTCCGTAAGAACGATCCTGGGTGGATAGTAAGGACCTTCATGCTCCCAAATTACTGCAAATTTTTCATTCTAAGTACCCTCAGAAACCAGGTCCCTCTTCCAGAAGGGGGAGTCTTTGAGAGGGGGGTACTATCATGGTGCCCGTGATTGCTGGCTTTTTCTGTCAGTTACCTGTGAGGGCTCTCCATTGGTTGCCTGTGTTTAGTCTGCCCAGTATTGCCTATATAGACTGGGTTCCTGCACCCTTTGGTTGCCCTTTCGTGGTGTCTCTATGTCAGTGGTCACCTGTCTGTGGATTTCTGTGTTCACTGGGCTTTGCTTGAATCCTCTACTACTCCAGTGTCAGCATGCCTACCTAGACAGCCAGTATACACTGAAGAAGTGGTTCTACCTCCGTTCCTGATCCGGTTTGGCTGACTTTCCTGCTTCCGTTCCTGATCCAGTTTGGCTGACGTTCCTGCTTCCGTTCCTGACCCGGTTTGACTGTCGTTGCTGCTCTGTTTTGCTGTCCGGCCTGGCTGTCGCCCCTGCTCCTAGATCATGTTGGGATTCTTTCCTTTTGACATGGTCGCCTGGGCGACATTCTGACTACTGGGTTCCTCCGTTGGTGACATCTCTGATACTAGGCTTCTGGCCTTGTGTTATCCAGTACACGGTACTGGTTTGCTCCAATACTACACCGGTTGCTTGCTGCCTCCGTTACAGCACCGGTAGGGCCTCCGTGTTTTCCAGTACGCAGTACTGGTTTACTCCAATATTACACCGGTTGCTTGCTGCCTCCATTACAGCACCGGTAGGGCCTCCGTGTTGTCCAGTACGTGGTACTGGTTTGCTCCAATATTTCACCGGTTGCTTGCTGCCTTCGTTACAGCACCGGTAGGGCTTCCGTGTTGTCCAGTACGCGGTACTGGTTTGCTCCAATATTACACCGGTCGCTTGCTGCTTCCACTATGCACCGGTAGGGTCTCCGTGTTGTCCAGTATGTGGTACTAGTTTGCTCCACTGTTACACCGGTTGCTTGCTGCCTCCGTTTCTGCACCGGTAGGGCCTCTGTGTTCTCCAGTACGCGGTACTGGTTTGCTCCACCTCTACTCCGGTTGCTTGTTTTACCAACCTTACAGCACCGGCAGGGCCTCCCTGTTAGTCCAGTACGGGTTACTGGTTCGCTCCACTCTATCACCGGTTGCTGAGCTTACCTCCGTTACAGCACCAGTGTGGTTTCCATACTCTGTGTCACCTTGTTAGGCTGCCTTACCCGGTATTTTGGTAAGGTCGGTAGAGCCTACTACATCCTGTTGTGCCAGTCTCTAGGCTGCCTTGCCCGGTATATTGGCAAGGCCGGTAGAGCCTACTTCCTCTCATTCTGCCAGTCTCCAGGCTGCCTTACCCGGTATTTTGGCAAGGCCGGTACAGCCTACTTCCTCTCGTTATGCCAGTCTCCAGGCTGCCTTGCCTGGTATTTTGGCAAGGCCGGTAGAGCCTACTTCATCTCGTTATGCCAGTCTCCAGGCTGCCTTGCCCGGTATATTGGTAAGGCCAGTAGAGCCTAATTTGTCTTCAGAACCAATTGTGTGTCTGTATCATATGTGTATGTCAGGACCCGCGAGGGTTCTTATTAACTTTTCAATAAAGTTGTGTTTTTGTCTTAACTCTGTGTCTGAGAGTCAAAACAAACCGTGACACCGCCTTTATATACCCTGGGCTGGCACTTATGGGTTGCCCTTTCGTGGTGTATCTGTTGCCTAGCACTTGTTCTGATTACTCACATTGATACCAGTGTATGACCAGGACTGTTTTGACTACTCTGCCTGTTTACCGTTCCTGCTCTGTGTACCGACCCGGATTGGATGACGTTCCTGCTTCCTGTATTGACCTGGCCTGGCTGACGTTCCTGATCCCTGTACCGACTCGGCTTGTCTGGTGATCCTGCTCTGTGTACCGACCCGGCGTGATTGGCGATCCTGCTCCGTGTACCGAATCGGCTTGGCTGGAGTTCCTGCTCCATGTACTGACCCGGCTGGGTTGAAGTTCCTGCTCTTGTACTGTTCCTGCTCTCTAGCCACTCCTCTCTTGCTGTAGCTGACGCTACAGTGGTCTTGCCAGTGCTCCGGTGGTCCGGTTCCACAGAGTAGTCCAGTCCTTTATCCGTTCACATACAGTGCCTGTGTTTGTCTCTGGTATATTCCGATTTGCACCACGTTCACTTGGTCTGCTTCAGCCATCCCTGAGATTGGGTTCAGTTGGACGCCTCAGGTTACTTCCCATCTGCAGACCAGAGAGTTCGTTAACCCCGTCAGGGACAGTGCTGGCCATTATCCTACGGCACTAAACACTGACTTACGCTTGTTTATAGTCTCAGTTGGGTGTTCAATATGGCAGCCTTCCTCCTATATTGCCTTAGCCACACCCACGCTGGCTTAACCTGTTGCATACTCGTCAGTCGCTGTTGTGACTCTCTGCGTAGAGAGTTACATTGGGCCTCCCAACATCAGGGCCAACTCTGTCTTTGGCCTAATTGTTTCTCTTGGTCATATTTACACTGTATCAATTGTGATTTACCTGACCTGTGTCAGTACTGTATCTTTGTTCTACATACTGGACCCGTGTGGGTTAATCATACTATTGTAACCTGTCCTGTGTCAGTTTACCAATTTTCTGTATGCTGGACCTGCGAGGGTTACTGTTATTCTTTGTGTGCAAATAAAATTGTGTTTTTACCAAGACCTTCTGTTTCTGAGTTACTGAACCGTAACAGAGTGTTCATCAAAAACCGTGACATTTATGGATTGGTATATTATCTATGCTAGTTTTTTGAGGATTTAATTATTTAAAAGTATCCTTATTGAATGCAGAGAGGGATGGCGGAACAGAGAGAAGGCTGTTTCAGCCAATTTCCAGTGTTCAATAGCTTATATTCTGGGATTTTCTTTTATACTTCAATACCTGCACACTTTTTAAAGGGGTGTTTTCTCAAAAGAAACATATCATGTGACCATTTTCTCAATAGCTGGGGTATCCCTTTAATAAAATATACAGTCAACACGTGTTTTGCAGAGGGGGTGGAACAGACCTATATAAGGGGGATTGTGTGATGTTCACTCTTCTTTGGGCCTTCACCTACCTACTGCAAAACCTATCCTGTTCAAAAGTAAGCTAATCCTTTTCACTAGAGTATTAGATATTTACGGGGTGGGATGGGTGATTTTAATTTAGTGTATCACCACATTTAAATTTCAATACATCAACATATACGCGTTTTCACAAAAGCTGCTTTCTCAACCTTATTTTAATTTGCAAATTTTTCATTAATATTTTTAAGATTTATTATGTATTGGATAGGACTCTTAAAATTGAGGTACCATGATGTGGTAAGAGAGTGTATACATTTTTGGGCAAATTATACAACAAACCCTCATTTGTTTGCAATAAATACACGCATTGATAGGTACTATACATTACAAAGGATTTATATCTGTATATATTAACAGGAATGTCTTTGTTTCTGTTCTTGTTCTAGGATTTTCCCTTTTTGGGGATTTGGAAAATCCCTTCTTTCCTTTTGTCATACCTCCCAGTGCCCCTCCATTTCCTGATCCTCTTCCCTTATGTGGCACCCGCATCCATGCTATATTCTTCCTGGTCTTGACGGTGTGGTGCCGTGATGCGCCGTCCTTGTGTGCCTCTGTCACCATTGGGAGCGGATGTCTCCACTCGGGTTCCAGGACACATGCATGGATGCCTCCGCTCTGCCTCCAGACCTGCAGGGTACATGCATGGCTAGCTCTGCCAATCCTGGTCCACCAGCCTAACCTCTTCTAGTTATTATCACGGTGCATCTCCGTGACATTACCTAACTTCTCCACTGGTGTTTGGAGGCATATCTGTTTGCTGCCAGGTTCCTGTTTGCATCACACGTCACTACAGCGTGCTCGCTATTTTGTAGTCACTGCCTAATTGATTGATCTATGCTCCACCTCTCCTAGAGGCATTATATGCGGCCTCCAAACATTGCTTCAGTGCCCTTTCATGGTGTATCTGAGCATTGCTTGTATTCCTCTTTGTGACCCGTTCTTGGCTGCCGATTCCGATCTGTGTATGACCCTTGGCTCTGTCTGAGTACCTGATTTGTGCTTGAACCGCTGGCCTTGTCTGACTACCTGTTCTGTGCTCGATCTCTGGTTCCGTGTGACTACCCAATCCGTGTATGACCCCTGGCCTGGCTGACTACCCGCTTCATGCTAAGTACTCTGACTTTGTCTGACTACCCGTTACGTGCTTGGCCTCGGCTTTGTCTGACTCCGCTTTCGCTATACTTGGGCCTGGCTCCCTCTACGTGCAGGTTTCAAGGCCTGGTCATTGCCACTGTATAATCTGGGGTTCTGTCTGCCCATTTGGTGCATAGCATTCTGGCCAGAATGGGCTTACAAGATCAGCACATTGATCAGCTTGCCTTGGTGATGCAAACCCTCCTAAATCACACAGCACACCTTGACAGGGCTGAGCAACAACTGGTGGCCCCTCCTGAACCGGCACCGGCAGTGGTTGCAAACTCAGAGATCAGTATGTTCCGAGGGCTGTCCGGATCCGCTCCACTCCCTCAACGTTACTATGGGGAACCTTCACTTTGTCGTGGGTTCATCAACCAATTGGGCATTTTTTTGGAATTGGTGTGGAATGCTTTTCCAAGTGAAAGAAGCAAGGTTGAAATTATGATTTCTCTCCTGTTAGGGAGAGCGTTGGCGTGGGCCAACCCATTATGGGAAACAGAGAAACCCATAATTTTGAATTTTACAGAATTTGTGACCGCATTCCGTAGAGTCCAGCCCAGACAATGTCAGCTACTAAACAATGCATGACTATCCGCCAGGACGCACGCATGGTAGCAGAGTACGCAATCAAATTTCATAATTTGGCGGCGGAGGTGGGCTGGAACAACGAGGCCCTGGAAGCCACTTTCTCACAAGGGCTAAATTATTTGATTAAGGATAAGATGGCAGCCTGTGAGCTGCCGGTGGATCTAGAGGAGCTCATCACATTTTCAATTCTGATCGATACTAGGATTAGAGAAAGATCCTCGGTTAAGGAAAGGATGTGAAAAGCTTCCTCCCGGTTGGCACTTAATTTTACACTCCCGCCCTATCCTCCCTCACCTCCTAGGGCTGGGACCGTCAGTACCAAACCTATGCAACTAGGGTTCACACGCCTTTCAGGGGAGGAGAGGGCCTTCTGTCAAAGAGAAGGACTGTGCCTTTACTGTGCTAAGGCAGGTCACTTGTTGCATTCTTGTCCCGTGCGACCGGGAAACACCCGCGCCTAGGGTTGTGTCGGGAACAGACCCTGGGTGGCGTATCACAGTCCCCAGACCAGATGCAAGGGAAACCCATCCTTGAAGTGATTATATCTTGGGCTGCATCATCGGTCACGGCTCCGTCATTGATAGACTACAGAGCCGAAGGGTATTTCATGGACGCGGAACTCGCTACCAAACATGCTGTTCCATTGGTACCTCGTTCTTCTCCTCTCGCCATTTAGGCTATCGATGGGAAGCTGTTGCAACTGTAATATGTGACTCATGAGACTTGTCCTCTATCTTCAAGGGTGGGGGCTCTCCACGTGGAGACTCTACAATTCCAGGTCATAAAGTCTCCAGACTATGCTATCATTCTGGGGTTTCCTTAGCTACAGACACACAACCCCAAAATAAATCGGCAGACATGCAATATTATGTCTTGGTCATCCTATTGTGTCGAGTCTTGCCTTCAGCAGCCTACCAGGAGCCTTTGTACCTCTTCCGCATTACCTTCAGAGTATCAGTTTTTCAGTGAGGTATTCAATAAGGTAGAGGCCAGTACATTTAATACCTGGTGCCATACCTCCCAAAGGGCGCACATACCCTCTATCCATAGAGGAGAATCAAGCCATGGAGGAGTATGTGGCCGATGCCCTAGCCAAAGAAATCATTCATAAGTCGTCCTCACTGGCTGGTGCAGGATTCTTTTTCATAAAGAAAAAAGATGGGGAGTTGAGACCCTGCATTGACTATAGAGGCCTGAACAAACTTATGGTCAAGAATTCTTACCCTATACCGTTGATTACCAAGTTGTTTGGCCATATTAAGGGTTCTACGGTGTTTACCAAACTTGACCTAAAGGCAGCATATAACCTTTTCAGAATTAAAGAGGGAGACGAGTGGAAATCTGCATTTAATACTCGTAGAGGTCACTACAAATATTTGGTTATGCCAATTGGTTTATGTAATGCTCCGGCGGTCTTTCAAGAATTTATTAACGATCTACTAAGAGACTTGCTACAGAGCTGTGTAGTAGTCTACTTGGATGATATCCTGATCCATTCCCCAAATCTAGCGGCACTTTGGAAAGATGTGGCATCAGTTTTGCAACTTTTGAGTGAAAACAAGCTGTTCTGTAAGTTGGAAAAGTGTGAATTTAATAAAACCCAAGTGACCTTCTTGTGTTATGTAATCTCCTGATCCAGTCTTGCTATGGACCCACAAAAGCTCTCAGCAGTTCTAAAATGCCCCCGCCTGGTAGAGCTAAAAGCCATACAGAGATTCTTGGGTTTCTCCAACTATTATAGGAGATTTCTAAAGAACTTTTCCATGGTGGTTAAACCACTGACTGACATGACACATAAGGGGCCAAACCCATCTGACTGGTCCCCCAGTGCTATCCGGTCATTTGAGGATTTGAAGCCTGCTTTCGCTAAGGCTCCAATCTTGTGTCATCCTAACCCAGCCCTACCCTTTACGTTGGAGGTCGATGCATCTGAGTCAGGAGTAGGCACCCTCCTGTCTCAGTGATCAGGGCCTGGTAAAACCCTACTCCCATGTGGGTTTTTTTCTAAAAAATTGTCTAGTGCTCAGAGTCTGTATGACATTGGTGATCAAAAGCTCCTAGCCATTATCCTTGCTCTCAGAGAATGGCGTACCCTTCTTGAAGGGACGAGTGCCCCAATTCTGATTCTCACTGACCATAAGAATCTAACTTATTTTTCAAAGGCTAAGAGGCTGTCTCCATGGCAGGCCAGGTGTAACCGCACAATGTATTCAACACAAAGTTTTAAAAGTGAACCATCCTTCTACCAAATCTTCTTCCAGTTGGGATGCAGAATAGTCAGAAAACAATGTAAGTGGTGGCAACAGGGTACTTTATTATTAGGAGGGTATGTTATCTCTAGGGTGCTCGGGCTCAGCATGTTGAGGATAGATTATTGGGAGGGGCTGGAAAGGAGCAAGCTAATCTGGTACATATTGATACCAATGACAAAGTCAGAGAAAGATAGAAGTCCCTAAATTTATTGCAGGGATCCAAGATGCAAGCTCAAGGCAAGTACCTCCAGGGTAGTATTTTCTGAAATACTACAAATGCAATGCTCCAGTGCAGGTAGGCAGAGGAGCTCAGGGAGCATAATGCATAGCTTAGGTATTGGTGTGGGAAGGAGAATTTTGGGTTTTTAGAGCACTGTGCTGACTTTGCTCTTGGGTACCATCTGTATGGCAGTGATGGATTGAGCCTAAATAGAGAGGTGGCTGTCTTGCTAGGAGATAGTATGTTTAATAGGCTGGATGAGCTTTTAAACTGGGAAAGAAGGGGTGTAGCTATTAAAATGGGGTAGATAGTATAGCTAGGAACTGGGTAGAAGTCAAGGATCATGGGAGTGGAGAAGAGGTGGGGATACATAGCTAATAGTGATAAATTCCTATTAAAATTAAAATGTAAAAAAAAATGGCAAGTAGTGGATAAAATACATAATTGTACATAGGTTACAGAATCAGTATATACCCTGGGAAACAAATGCAAAAGAAGTAGCTCTCAACCAATGTGATTACATGCAAATGTAAAGGAGGCAATGGCAAGGAAAAAGAAGACATTTAAACTATTTAAGTCTGAAAGAACTTAATTCTTTCCAGAAATACAGGGTGCAACAAAGATTGCGAAAAGGCAATTAGGCTAACAAAAACATAAAAATGAAACAAGAATTGCAAGGCTGAGCAAGACTAATCAAATTAAGTCTTTCAAATATACAAATGGCAAAAAAAATCTTGACAGAATGCAATGTACCTTTCAGAAATGATATGGCTGAATTGTTTAGGGAGGATGAGGGAAAAGGGGAAATTTGCTTACAGGTATTTCTTTTTCATCTGTATTCCTCCACAACATATAGAATGGACTTATCCCACCCTCCAGCTGGTAGGACCAATCATTACATAGACGACTCTCACCCAGCTTACTCAGTTATCTATCTGCTAAAGTTGTAAGAGAACATAAACAATAAAAAATAGGGTTGGGTGTGCCGTGGAGGGGCACAGGTGAGAAGGAAATATCAGTAAGAAAATTTCCCCTTTTCCTCTGTGTCCCCTCAACGGCATATACCAGAGCAGTATACCAAAAGGGAGGGAGAGTCCATTGCAAATAGAAAACATCACATTAACACACACAGTGTGCCAAAGAGATGGTCCCTCAGAAGGAAAGGGAAAGATGAAGGAATAATTTAAAGATATACCACAGTTATACTGGAACTACTGCCTATAGATTCTTTCTTCCAAATCTCACATCCGAAGAGGTCTGAATGTCCACTTGATAATGTTTAACAAAGGTTGAAATTGACAACCAGGTTGCTGCCCTGCATATCTCTTGTGGAGAGGCTGGAACCTTGCAATCCCATTTGTGTGGTTTAAATTACAATATGTGTATGGTAGGAACACTAATTTAGACCTGACATATTTGTTTTTTTTTAAATGATCTGCCTGCACTAAAATGGACATAACCATTACAGATATGTATGAAAGGTAGACAAACCATAGCATTTTGAAAAGAAGATAACCTACAGCATCAAATGAGGGGCCACTTGCCTTCATACCCCAAGCCTGATGTACACAAATGTTTCCAGTAGGTAGTGTTAAAGGAACAGTTCTGGTATTCTTTTACAAATCTGCCCCTTCAAATTTACTGAAATATGTGAAAAACATGGCATTTCCAACAGTATTTATTATTTAGTGCTCTTAGTGAAAAAATGGTACTCCATTGGTATGAGTTGACGTACCGTAGGGGGTGCTAGAAGTACAAACCTACACCTACAACAACCTCTGATATTTCTAACATTTTCTCAGACATGACTTGCCTGTACAAAAATTATTATAACAGTTACAGTGAAGAAAAGGCAAACCATAAGTGAAGAAAAGACAAACCATACCATTTTGGAAAGAAGATAACCTGCCGCATCGAATGAAGAATCACTTGTGTCATGTTGCTGTGGATTTCAAGCACAGGGTAGTTGCAGGTTTTAAAATATGCACTGATTACTGTTCAGTTGCTTCTTCTGAGTAAGCCAATACCCCATATGCATAGTTTTCTCAGGGTTTGGGGGAGCTATGTGGCCCAAACTGGAACATGCGCGTTTCCAATTTCACATATGGAATTTTCACGGCTTGCGTAACTGGTTCCATGTCTCATTTGAGGTTGTGTACAAGTGCTCCAAAAGTGTATATTTTTGAAAAGTAGATACCCCAGGATTTCATTTAAGGTGTGCTGCCACATTTTTAATGCAGTCATTTTACTATCAATCCCTCATAAAACTTAATGTAAGAAATAAAATCAACATTTTTCACAATTAGATTTCAATTTTGCTGTGGATTTCAAGCACAAGATAGTTGTAGTTTTTAAAAAATGCATTCATTAGTGCTCAGTTGCTTCTTCTGAGTATGGAAATACCCCATATGCATAGTTTTCTCATGGCTCGGGGGAGCTACGGGGCCCAAATTGGAACATGTGCATTTCCATGCATGCAATTTTCACAGCTTGCATAACTGGGGTTGTGCACCAGTGCTCCACTTTAAAATTCCCTCCCATTCATTTAAGGTGTGTTCACATATTTTTCACACAGCCATTTTACCACTAACCCCCCATCAAACTTGATGTAAGAAAAACATTTTTATTATTAGCATTATTATTAAAAATCACGCTTAGATTTCAATGTTGCTGTGGATTTCAAGCACAGGATAGTTGCAGATTTTAAAAAATGCATTGATTAGTGTTCAGTTGTGTCTTCTGAGTATGGCACTACCCCATATGCATAGGTTTCTCAGGGTTTCGGGGAGCTACGGGCCAATTTGTGAACAGACATAGAATTGTCACAGCTTGCTTCACTGGAGCCATGACTCATTTGGGGCTGCTTAGCAGTGAGGCATTTAATTTTTTCCCTAAAAGTGTATATTTTAGCAAAGGTATACAACCCTGGGTTTAATTCTAGGTGTAGTTTCGCATTTTTAACACGGCCATTTTATCACCAATCCCTCTCACAACCTGCAGTAAGAAAAAAAGTGTTTTTCACACACATTCTATGTTACTGTTAATTTCAAACACAGGATATTTGGAGATTTGTAAAACTGCATTGTCTAGTGTTCCGCTACATCTTCTGAGTACAGCATTACCCCATATGCATAGGATTGTCAGGGTTTTGAGGATCTACTAGGCCCAGTTGGGAACATGCATGTTTCCAATTTCAGACATGACATTTTTACAGCTTGCTTAACTGGTGCTTTTATCTAATTTGGGGTGTTTAGTAATGTTGAAATTAATATTTTACCCCCATAAGTATATATATTATTTAGAAAGGTAGACAACCCTGAGTTTCCGTCTAGGTGCATTTTGGCAATTTTTCCGCAATTCATTTTACCACCATCCCTCCTAAACCCTGCAGTAAGAAAAAAAACTGTATTGTCACACCTATAGTTCAGTGTTGCTGTAGATTTCAAGCACAGTATATTTAGAGGTTTGTAAAAATACATTGTTCACAGTTCAGCTACATGTTCTGAGTACGGGAATGCCTCATATACATAGGTTTGTCAGGGTTTGGAGGATCTACTGGGTTCAGCTGGGAACATGCACATTTCCATTTTCAGACATGGAAAAAACAGGGTACATTGCTTCCAATTATATTTTCATAGTGTTAGATCTAAGGAGGGATGTGTTTTGAAAAATAAAAAACAGGATATTTCAGGGGGAAAACATGGCCAAATAATAAAATGCAGAATTACTGCATTACACCCATGGGATACTGCTTGAATCAGTCACCAATGCAGAGGGCATGTTTTGTAGGGCAATTGGGACAGCAGAAGGTTGTGTCTGTCCATTTGCCATAGCTGTAGCACACTCTTCAGAGCAGGGATGTGCACAGACATTTTGAGGGGCAGGGACTCAAATGAAAAAAAGGACACATAATTATTTATTCAAAATATATATTTTAAAAAAGAAAAGAATTTACATCTCAGGAGCCTGTAGGCACAGAAATCTGAAGCGACCCCCCATTGGCCATCTCTTCTGGACCCCTCCACAATGCTCCTAATCTCCACATTGCCCCCCGTCATCTCCATATTGTCCCCATCAACCCCAACTTACCCTCACATTGCCCCCATCAGCTCCATATTGCCCCATCAGCTCCATATTACCCCATCAGCTCCAACTTACCCTCATACTGCCCCCATCAGCTCCATATTGCCCCATCAGCTCCAACTTACCCTCACATTGCCCCTTCATCTCCATGTTGCCCCCATCAGTTCCATACTGCCCCATCAGCTCCAACCTACCCTCACATTGCCCCCTTCATCTCCATATTGCCCCCCATCAGCTCCATATTGCCATCAGCTCAACTTACCCTCACATACATTGCCCCATCATCTCTACATTGCCATCATCTCCATCTTGCCCCCCATCAGATCCATATTGCCCCATCATTTCCACATTGCCCCCCAGTGTCCGTTTCCTACCTCTTCCCTGCTAGTTCAGAGGCAGGAGAGGTCTGTATGTGCCTCCTTTGGCACAGACCTGTAGCTGCTGGAGCTCCTGCGTGGCCTTCTCTTCATGTAGAGCGCTGGGAGATGATGTCATCTCCCAGCACTCTATAATACTAAAGAGCCGACAAGGGAACACAGCATCTACAGGTCTGTCCTGAAGAAGGCACAGACCTGACTGGGCGGTGGGGGGGTTAGTGTGGGTGGCGAGGCAACTTTTTTTTTTTTGTTAATAGGGCATGAGGGCACTTTGGACAAAAAGGGCAGGATCTCAAGCCCCCCTTGGTGTCTATGTGTGCACGTGCCTACTTCAGAGTTTCTTTGGGTTTCTCTTTTGGAGGGTTGGGGGGATTTTAAATGGATAGTTCCAGGTCTCTGCGGTATAACTTCTGTTGCTCATTGAAACAAAAAAAAAATAGAAATGACATGCAGTTGAAATTGCAAAAAAGTGGATTTTTTAATGGGGTTTACCAATTAAAAAATTAACCCTTTGAGTGCCAGAGGGGTATGCAACGCATTGCAAAGCAATGTATTGCGTACCCCTCTGCCACTCAGAGGGTTAAATAAGAATTATATATGGCAGTCTGAATCAGGTAAATGGCAACCTTCTCATATCAGACCCTACATTTTCTCATGATGATGTAAGGCTGCATAAGTTGATCACAAATATCAACTCCCCCATATGCTTGTTGTAATCTCTGATGCAAACTGGCTTTCTGAAGAGAGCACTTTTGCGATGGACAGAGACTGCCACAGTTACCTCATTGTGCATAGTGGTCAGCATATAAACGTCCTTTCTGTATCTAAACTTGACTGGCAGCAGCTACTCTTGGCACAAAGCTGAGGATGTTCCCTGTTTTAACTTGCAATTTATCAGTTCCTTGGGCATCTCTTTAAAATTGCCCCTAACAGTGCCACAGGCCACTGTCAAAATAGAAAAGTGACTTAAATAAAATGGGGCTTGTGTAATAATTATCTATATATAAGTGGCATCCTTTATTTAATAAGGGGTAAATGAGATCCCAAACAGTTTTCACATTGGTTCTCAGATATTCAGGGCAACCTGGAGGATTAAGTTGGCTGTCCTTGCCAGCATAAATTCGAAAAGTGTGGGTGTATCCTGGGGAGATTTCACACAATTTATAAAATTTTACACCAATCTTGGAGCACTAGGAGGGGATATATTGCTCAAAACCCAAGCTTCCCTTATATTTCATTAGGGACTCATTGATACATATGTGTTTTTGGGGCATGTAGACATCGGAAATATTTTTTTGCAAATAATTTATAAGGGGTGAATTTTATACAGCCTATCATACTGGGGGTAATCTTTTGGGAGGCACAGAGTGTTGTCACTGAAATACAAGAAGCACAAAAGCATTTCATGTCATCTTTTGCTCATTGTTTTTGCAAAAATTGGGGTAAAACATACAGTATGACCTGATGCTTGTTTTTTCATTATCCCTATAATCATTAGTGACCAGAATTGCTTGAATTCATTGTCATTTATGGGGTACCATAATTGCTGCTATGAGGGATTGGATGCAATTTGTTTGTGTTACATCCTCCCCCCAAAATGTCTTCCCCCCAAAATAAATGAAAAACTACTCTTGGTTAAAACCGGCCACATCTATGTTAATTCCTGGGCTACCTCTGAATTCAGGTATTTCTGGACATAATTCCACTGGTGGTACCCATTCCCTAGGATGATGATGAGGGGTAGTACTTGTGACAGATCTTGGGGCATTTCTTAGGGCAGGTCCTGGGGCATGTCTTAGGGCAACTTCTGGAGCATGTCTTCGGGCAGCTCTTGGGGCAGTACTCCTCTTCCTATTAGAAGGCCCAGCATGATCACTAGAGCTATCATTGTCACTCTCTGTAAAGTGCAAAATATCAAATTCAGAGGCAGTACTGTATCTGTGGCTTCTGAATCAGATGCCGATAAGGCATTCACCTCTTCTACAGAATACATCTGCTGCATTTTCTAACTTACTTAACCAACCTAACCCAATTTTTACTAAATAGCTACCCACCTGCACTTACGAACTTACTGAATTTACCCACCTAAGTAAATTATTTTTAATTCCCCGCTAATTAAATTACCACCCAAGCTTTATAAGTAACCAAATTAAATTGCTAAAAAATCCTATAACCCTAAACCTTACCCTAACTCCTGTCAACCCTAATCTTACCTAACAAGCTATCTATCTAAACTATCTAAGTAATTAATTGATTATTAAATAAATTAATATAGTTAAAAAAACAAACAAGAAAAGCAGGAAACAAAAGAGGATCCAAATTAAATTATGAAAAAAACAACCAAATGGTCACTATTCTTACAATAAACCATATATTATTATTAACTTTTTTACAAAACCCTATGTCTAAACCTAAATCTAACACTAAACCCACTAAAACTACCTATCTAAACTACCGTAAAATCTCGGGTATAATACGCACAATTTTACCCCACTTCACCTTATGTGAAGTGGGGGGTGCGTATTATACACGAGAGTTTTTTCTTTGCGGAGTTAAAAATGTTTTATTGCTGCCGGCTACCTTCCCTCCCTCCCTCCCCACACAGCGCAACCCAATTTAAAAAGAATTCTTACTTAGTTTTGCTGCGCTATAGCTGGGTGAACCTCTGTGCCATCTTCCCTGCGGGCGGGCGGCAGGCTTGCATTTGCCGCCCGCTTCCTGCAATGGACTTTTAGGACCTTCCACCTCCAGCCAATGATAATGCACTTGCATTATCATTGGCTGGAGGCGGAAGGCCCTGACAGTCCATTGAAGGAAGCGGGCGGCAAATGCAAGCCTGCCGCCCGCCCGCAGGGAAGATGGCACAGAGGTTCACCCAGCTATAGCGCAGCAAAACTAAGTAAGAATTCTTTTTAAATTGGGTCGCGCTGTGTGGGGAGGGAGGGAGGGAAGGTAGCCGGCAGCAATATTTTTCTTTAAGTAAAGGGGAAAACAAGGGTGCGTATTATACATAGGCACTCTTGTTTTCCCCTAAAATCTTGGGCATAATATACACCTGCGTATTATACACAGGTGCGTATTATACCTGAGATTTTACGGTACCTAAAAAGCCTAAAAAATATTTAAAAAAAAATCTATTTTTATAAAAAAAAGAAATTAAATGTCTAAACCTAAATCTAACACTGAACCACGTAAACCCTAAACCTAGCTAACCCAACTAAAATTACTAAAAAAGCCTAAACAAAAAACCTTTCAAAAGTCTATTTTTATTTTAAAAAAAAGAAATTAAATGTCTAAACCTAAATCTAACCTAAACTGAACACTAAACCTTACCCTAACCCACATATACCCTAAACCTACCTAACCCCACTAAAACTACCTAAAAAGCCTAAAAATCGAAAAAAAAAATAATTTTTATTAAAAAAAAAAAAAAGGAATTAAATGGAGGGGGGCAAAAAAAATACCACAGATCAGCAAAAGCTGATCTGCAACAATTGATCTCTACAATTAGTGATCAAAGGGGGGAATCAATTGATCACTGTATTATAGTGATCAAGGCTGAAAAAATTGTTTTTTTTTCACTTTTATACAAAGTTGCAAGCCTGCAACTATCTCTGGAACACTGGAACAATCTCTCTGTCTCTCTTCTCCTCAGATGTGTGTCTGAGGAGGAGAGAGGCAGACAGGTGACAGAAACAGTGTTTTCAAAACCCTGCTTCTGTCATATGGCTTTAAACACACGTGATTCGTTATTTTAGCGAATCACATGTATTAACATTGCCCACATTAGCTGATACTAAGTGCTCAGATTCCAGAGCACTTAGTAACAGCCAGCCTGAATCTCTCCCATCTCACTCTGCAGCGATAGGAGAGCTAACAAGATTGGCACTGATCTGGGTCCGGTGAAGGTCTGGGCACATCAGTGGTAGCGAAGGGGTTAATCACTCAAATTTTACAAATAACATAAAGTGAATTGCTCAAATTGAATTTAAATAGTTCAATTGTATGATAGCACCAGCACATTTAATTTATATTTTATACAATTAAGGTCAATTTACTTCATATACGGATATACATTTAATTTACCAATTACAATCACGTATTTGACTCCATTATTTTGATTTCTTTCTACATAATTTATTGGTTTATATTCATTTATTTGTTTTTGTAATTTTGATAGTGAGGGATTGACCCTTTTGATGATGAGGAGATACCCTGTACATTCATACAGATGTTTTTTGTGATGCCATTGTAGTATTCAGAGGATTAATCTGTTATTATTCATTCATCATGTACTTTTTATTGTTGAGCAGTATTGTTTGGTCTTTGTATATTATACAGTATTTTAAATTAGGTGACTATATTTCATCAATATCATTGAATAGGGTCATTTTAGATGTATATTAATACAATAAAATCTGTTTCTTCAATATCCATTTAGAGTGCAATCATTTAGATGGCTATCAATGGGATTCCAAAACATTTCTAAAAATAAATTGTTGTCTTTTGTCTGGAACTATGTGACCCATAACTCACAGGAAGTCACCGACTGATTCATTCCACTCTCTATCGGATTGGCTAATCATGTGTTGTCCTGTTGTCCGGTTCACTATAGATTTAGACACACTGATGAAAGGATCTTTGGATCCATAAATGCGTTGGTGAACACTATTATAATTGTTTTTTTTATTTGTACACACCGGGTTTCATGGAGTACCTGTACCCTTGGCCACATACTGGTTATGCATCTACCAACCAGTTGAATACTAAGTGTAAGTACACAATTACCCTTATCTGTCATTGTCATTCTGATTGAAAATCATTTATACTGTTGAAAGTACCTCTGTTGTCTTTCCTTTTTTCTGTCTTTGATTCCTTCCATTTTGTAAGGTTGTTGCTTGGGGAGCAGCTGGCCAGAAGTTGATTTATGTGGTGGGCAGTACAATATCCCCCACTTCCCTATATAGCCACTACACATCCAGAAGTGGCCAATTCATAATCTGAGTGTAATATTTCACTTTTTGAATTTCTGTGTTCAAAACTCTATGAGTGCCTCCTTTCCTTCTATTTCTCTAAAAAAGACACTCACCTATAAAGTTCAGCCCATGCCCTCTCATCCCTGTTGACCATAAAAAAAATCCACTAAAGCAATTTCCACTTAGCTCCCAAGTGGGTGTAAAAAAAAATATTCCTTCTTGACTCCAAATGACAGTCACATATAACGGTCTCCATTACTTAAAAAAAAAAAAAAAAAAAAGAAACTACAGTATCTGTAACCACTGCATCTTGGTGTAAAGACGTCCGTAACTTTACTGCCCTTAATGTAAATGATCCCTGCCTTTGTTTAGTCAAAAGCCCCCTTCCTTAATGTATGGCATTATATTGCAAATTTTTTTGTGTAAATAGTTCCTTAGAGCATTCTTTTTATTGACATTGAATATATTTGTAAATAGTAATATCATCTCTTAGATGTCTCTTTTCTAATGTAAACAAACCCAGTTTGGCTAGTCTCGCTTTATAACTCAGATCCTCCAATCCCTTTATAAGTTTTGTTGCACGTCTCTGCACTTTTTCCAGTTCAATAATGTATTTTTTAAGAACTGGTGCCCAAAACTGTACTCCATATTCGAGATGAGGTACTAACAAGGACTGATATAGTGGTACAGTTACATCCCCATTACATCCTCCATCTAAACCCCTTTTTTATATATGATAAAACCCTATTGGGTTACACTGCACAGTGCTGTGACGTCTATCGTCTACTGGTCCTCCTAAATCTCCCTCTAACGAGGTTGCCCCCAGTAGTTTCCCATGTACTGTATGTTTAGTGTGTGTTTCTGCAACCTAAATGCATAACCTTTCATTTATCTATATTAAACATCATCTGCCACTTTTTCTACCTATTAATTCAGTTTATCTAAGTATTTCTGCAGAGAAACAATATCCTACTCTGTATGCATTTCCTTACACAGTATAACGTCATCAGGAAAGATTGGAGGCAAATATAGTTGTTGATACCTTTATTGGCTAACTAAGCAGATTTAAGATGCAAACTTTCAAGACCTTAGGTCTCTTCCTCAGGCTTGTTATCATGCCTGAGGAAGAGACCTAAGGTCTTGAAAGCTTGCATCCTAAATCCACTTAGTTAGCCAATAAAGGTATCAACAACTATATTTGCCTCCTATATTTCTACAGCTAATAAGTTACCAACTCTCATCTATCAGGAAAGATTGAGACCCGAATTTCAGTACCCACTTCTATATCACTAATAAACAAGTTAAAAAGCTTTGGGCCCAGGACTGAATCCTGTAATACTCCAATTACACTGTTAGATCAACTTGAAAAGATTCCCATTATAGCAACTCTCTGCTATCTATCCTTTAACCAGTTCTCTATCCATGCACAGATATGACCTCCCAAACTGAAGCCTTTGGATTTATGTAGTAATCTGTTATGAAGCCCTGTATCAAAGGCTTTTGCAAAATCCAAATATACTACATCAACAGCAATACCCTTATCCTAATCACTACATACCTTTTATAAAATGCAAATAAATTAGTTTGACATGATCTATTCTTCATAAAACCATGCTGGCTCCTACTAATGATGTTGTTGGTCATCACATAGTCCTTAATACTGTCAGTTAGTAACACTTCTAATATCTTTCCCACTGCGGAAGTCAGGCTCACAGGTCTATAATTTCCAGGTTAAGATCTTGCAGCCTTTTTGAACAATGGTATTACATCTACATTTCTCCAATCACTGGGCACTCAGTGGGTTAAATGCCCAATTTAACTCAATGGTAGTTATTATTTGTGCTTTATGATGCAGTTAGTTTGCTCTAGAACTGTTCCACTCTAAATTGAAACAAAAAAAATGCTCTCACTAACATAGAATGTTGCTCTTGGAGAACTACTATGAGAAAAAAGACAGAATCTTCCATACAAGAAGAAAAGTTCTTAACCATTTAAAGACCGAAGGGGTAAGTAAAGCAACACAATGAACAGAAATAAAATTACACACAATAACAGAGCGCATCCACAGAGGCAAAGGAAGGGAATTGTTACCGTATTCATCATCTTGGCAGAAACCGTGTCGTGATTGTGTGGAGCACATGCCGGAAAATCATCTGGCATATATGAGGAGCAGGTAAGAGGAGCCTTTTGCTAATGCCTTATATTTATGAGCTATATATTTAGTTTTCATAAGTCTGTTACTGGTTAATATCTCCAAACCTTCTCAGCAAGAAAAATCTAAAGCTATGCAACCTGCTACATCTAAAGAGGACAAAACTGCTCCAAAAGTTAATGCCTGTGCAGGATGTGAGGCTTAAATAAGCAGTGCATAAAATGCTAAGATATTCTCATATTGTATGAAGAAGGTTGGTGGAGCCGATGTGCAATCCCAGTTTAAAGAGTTTCTTGAATGGATGAAAACATCAAGAATCTGCCAGGAAAAGACCAAGGCGCATAGATCCTAAAGAGTCTCGTTCGTCTATTCCATTTGAGGATGAAGACGGTAATATAATGGAGGTTTCATCAGCTTCCCTGAAGGCTGGGGGGCATGGCCTGGCAGACACACAGAGTGGTTGTTCCCGAGATTACCTGGACTTTCTAAGCCTGCCCTGACCCAGGATGCCTTGATTTCTGTCGAACTGCCTGCTATACTTTCTCCATGACAAGGCGCATCTGGTAATACCTGTGGTAATAACTAATAGAAATGTACCTATAAATAATAAATGCACAATTCAATGGTTCATCTACTTATGAGCAATATTTAATATAAAAGTAAAAATACAGATATTTACATTTAGAATGCAATTCCTTCAAACTATACTAGGCAAATATCACGGTGCCCGTGATCCTAGAGGCAGGGCGAAATTATTACTTTTGGGTTTCTCCTTGCACAGTTCTTATTGGTTATTGGGCTATGGCTCCGCTCAGGGCTAGCTTTTTTAAACTCTCTCCTATCATCTTTTCAGCATCCTTTCGTGGTGTACCTGTACCTAGCGTTTGAGTTGCTGCTTGTTCCTGCTCTGAGTATGACTCAGCTCGTCTGACTTCGCTCCTGTCGCTCCTATGTTGTTACTTTCCATTGATGACTAGGACTGGCTAACTACCTCCGTGTGTACCGATCTGGCTTTGGCTGAGAACCCGCTCCATTGCTGACTAGGTCTGGCTGACTACCTCCGTGTGTACAGATCTGGCTTGGCTGAGAACCCGCTCCATTGCTGACTAGGACTGACTGACTACCTCCGTGTGTACCGACCTGGCTTTGGCTGAGTATCCGATTCCATTGCTGACTAGGACTGGCTACTACCTCTGTGTGTACCGATCTGGCAGTCTGGCTTCTGACCTGTCAGGGTGCGTACTCTGTGCTCCGTTACTCTTACTCTCGCTACGCAGTGACTACCGCTACAGTGCTTGCTTGGTCTGTCACTCCCTAGGTCACCTGGGAGACTGTGTTGCGAGTAGCTCCAGTCGCTTGCCAGTATTCCTCTGTGCTGACTCTGATATCCCTAGCGTTCTAGGGACTCGGTCACTTGCCAGTGTCCTAGCTGTGTTGCCTCTGCTATCCCTAGCGTTCTAGGGTCTCAATCACTTGCCAGTGTCCTAGCTGTATTGCCTCAGCTATCCCTAGCATTCTAGGGACTCGGTCACTTGCCAGTGTCCTAACTGTGTTGCCTCCGCTATCCCTAGTGTTCTAGGGACTCGGTCACTTGCCAGTGTTCTATCTGGGTTGCCTCCACTATCCCTAGCGTTCTGGGGACTCGGTCACTTGCCAGTGTCCTGTCTGGATTGACTCCGCTATCCCTAGCGTTCTAGGGACTCGGTCACTAGCCAGTGTCCTATCTGGGTTGCCTCCACTATCCCTAACGTGCTAGGGACTCTGTCACTTTCCAGTGATCATTCTGTGTTGCCTCCGCTACCCCTAGTCTTCTAGGGACTTGCCCTGCAATTACCTACCACTAATAGAAAGGGCCTTCCCGCAGTTTGGTACTGATGTGGTTTACTCTGTTCCAGTTACCAGTCGACGGATCAAGCCTACTTAGTTCTACTGTATATTTTGCTTGCTAATCATTTCTGTTCATCCTGACCTGTGTCAGATTTGGGAAATACCACGGTACTGTCCTTATCTGGACCTGAGTAGGGTGATTCTTACTTGTTGATTTATTATTTTCAATAAAGCTGATCTTAACCTTACCTAACTGCCTGAGTGTTCTTATGAAACTGTGACAGCAAACCTCTTCTTTCATCAAGTACCCACAATCAAACCCACTGTTACCTGATATTCCAAACTGTCCACCAAACAAAGGGGATGGGAAGGCAGGAAATGGGGGAAGGGGAGAAGACACAGGAGGAGAGACACAGCTTGGAATCCAAGGATCAGAAGAGAACTGCCTTGAGCAGCTATGTGCTCTATCATTTAACAACTTCCTAGCCCGCCCCTTATTTCCTATTGGCTAAATGATATGATGTCACAAAACACCCCCATCCATTTTCACCAGATCACCACAATACCCCCAGCAACCAGCTTACATCCTTGGGAAGGCCAACGGATGGGCATGAGGCTCGTGGCATGCCAATCTGCGGCATGGCACACCTGGCTCCATATCCTCCAGCACTGGCCTCCAGACGTGGCAGCACTTCCCATCCTCATCACCACTAGAGGTGGGCAAAAGTTATCACCGTGTTACCATGAACAAGTCTGGGAGAACCATATTGTTGTTCGCTTTTTCGCAGGAAAATTTGCTTTAGAAACAGCTATTAAAATCTTCACATTTTTCACCCATTGGCCAAAATTCTCTGCCATTTTTTTAATGGCTAGAAAGTTTCCGTCGATTGATTTAAGTGTTTTTCGCCTATACGCTATAAAAACGTGACGTATTCACAGAAGTGAAACACAGTAGAAGCAGCTACAGAGCGAGGTAAACGTGCTGTGCTGTGATCTTTTTGCAAAATTGAGGCAGGAGAGACTCATAGTGACTGCTATCACCATGAGAAAGTTTAAAAATAATAAAAGGAGGAACTGGAAGGACCCTTATGTGTCCAATGAGTCTGAGGAGGAGGAGGAAGTGAGCATTACAGGACCAATGCTGGCCAGTCCCTCCAAAATAACCCCTAGGGATCTTGGGGAAATGAATGTCAAGGGAAGAAGAAAAGGGTAGTTGTGAGAGCAGGACAGGTCACCTGCCTGTGCCTGCTGCCAGAAGTGCTGCCCCTGCTGCAACTAGTGCTGTGCCTGCTGTCAGACCTGCTACCCCTGCTGCCACCAGTGTTGTGCTTGCTGTCTTATGTGCTGCCCCTGCTGCCACCAGTGCTGTGCCTGCTGCTAGTGCTGAACCTGCTTCTACCAGTGCTGTGCCTGCTGCCAGTGCTGAACCTGATTCCACAAGTTCTGTGCCTGTTGCCAGTGCTGACCCTGCTTCCACCTGTACTGTGCCTGCAGTCAGATGTGCTGCCCCTGCTGCAACCAGTGCTGTGCCTGCTGCCAGTGCTGAACCTGCTGCCACCAGTACTGTGCCTGCTGCCAGTGTGTCTTGTAATGATCGGGGGGGTGCCAAGTGTGACAGCAGGGGACCCTAAGTCAAACTTGCCATCCCCATGCAGTCCCATCAGTGTTAGTACTACTACTAAGAAGGTCCAGAAGCTTGTTAGTGTTAGGAGTGAAGGAGGGGGTAATCATCATATTACTAGTGACTATGAGGAGGAAGACTCGGGGGCTGGACTTGATGTGGTTGGTGTTAGTAGTAGTAGTAACAGTAATGGTGAAGCAGGCAGTGGGACTAGTGATGGGGGGTGGTAGGGGGTTTCTATTTGAGAGCGTGCAGACTAGAGGTTAGGACCCTCTGTCATATTTCTTGTCACATCCTCCAACCAGCAGTAAGATGTCTGTAATACAGCAGCAACAGCAGCACGTAGGGACTAGTGGGGGTGGTGATGATGATGGTGGAGAAGCTGGGGTGGAAGAGACATTGATGGCCTTTTTAGCAGAAACTGAGAAGGAATGGGAGACAGGGATGAGGATGGGCATCACCACCACCAACAGCAGTGAGCGTTTGGAATTTTAGGAATTTGCAACTGCTGTAATTCCTGCTGCTGCTGAGTTGCAAGGGAAGCAGGATGCAGGTTAGTGTGCCACAGACCACAGTGGACACAGTGGGAATGGGGTCAAAAAGTGATGCTAGCAGCAGCAATAATCCTGGTCTGAGATGCAGTGCTGATTCTGAGGCAGCAGCAACAGCAGCAACATCATCCTCTGCCCCAGACAGTGAAGGGAATGTGGAGGAGAAGAAGAAAGAGGCAATTCTTGTCCACCTGTTCCATATCCCTATCCCCTGAAATCATGGGTGTGGGGGCTACTTATTCTGCTGCTACTGCCTCAGGCGCATCACTGGAGCTAGTCGTGGCAAGTGGAACCTTCATCATCCATCACCCATTTTACTGCTATTGTTGATCCCATTGCCTTTGAGCTGCCTAATCATCCTGCTGCTTAAACAACTCAGCAGCAGCAAGAACAGCTTTCGCAAATTCTGCATCTACATTATGGCAGTTGACAATGGCCAGTGGCCACTGGCCAACACAATATGACCTGCTAGTATTAGGCCAGTAGGGCATTTTTTCTTCTCAGGGCTTGTGCTTTGAAAAAAATATTCAAAAAAATAATAAAAAAAACCCATACTCCTAAAAAAAATAAACAGTTTTTGGAGGTTTGTCATATAGATTATGAGTAGCCCACCCAGTCCTCAAGAGCTACCAACAGTGCATGTTTTTGAGATCCCTGTTTGAGCACCGGTGAATCAAACAGTGGTTTAGTCACTTTAACACCTTAGGGACAGGTGAAGTGCCAGTTAAGTACAATGACAGTCCTGACACTTAATGGAATTCTTGCATGGCAGCATGGCTGCACATCACTCTGCTATGCCAAAATAGATTGTGATAAAAATAAAAATGTGCCATGGTCCTTAAACACCGCCCCCTACCAGACTGGAATCAATGTGCACTGAATCAGGGTTATCCTAAAACCTGCACTGTTGGTAGCTCTTGAGGACCAGGGTAGGCTACCCTGCTATAAAATATATTCTCTGTACTACATACTGGGGGACACACCATGCCACTGGCACATAATTACATCACTTACTCTACTCCTTGTTTTGTATATAGGGTTAAAAAAGGAGCATAGGAAAGGAATCCAAAAATGTCCATAGACTGCCCCAGTGTCCTCCCCTTGGTGCAAGTAACAAGAGGAGAATTTTTGGCACACTTAGCCTAGTAAACTGGTGTAGTAGTCATAGGGTCTGAATCTCAATTCCACAGCCTGGTTTAAGTCATAATCATATTTGTACATTCACTGCACTCTCTCTTATCTATTACCATTAATTCTCCAGACCCTCAAATAAAATGGAAATTTATAACACAATGTTAATGTGATCTTCAGCAAACTCAGAAGCATGGTAACGAATATGGAAAAATGCAGCCTCTAGTTCTATCTGTATAGCAATTAATTAAAACTACTATCTTAATTATAACTTAAATGTTAACTCATTGGGTGCCACAGCTTAATACAGTACTAGAGATAAGCTAAGGTGGCACTTTAATAAGAAGAGCTACTCTGGTGGGCTCACTGCACCAAGGACTGTACTACCAGTGTGGACTTTGTGGACAATTTTGTGCGCAATTATAATAATCTACTCAGGCTCCAAATGATCTCATGTTTTTTTACAAAAAAATATGGTTTGTTTACAATATGGTATAGATAGCATCTGACATACATGACCATAGATATCAATATTGTGATATCTGAAATCCCTGAATAAGGCCCAGTGATCACTAAATCCAGAGTCACCTGTTTAATCTGTTCATCCCCTTGCTAAATTCCCTCTGGTACCTACAAAGATACCATCTATGGTCCTCTCAAGCATAATAAATGGAAGATTGACCTAATAAATTATACATAATTACCCAATTAGTATTCCAGTTTCCAAATGACTTGAAGATTTACTATCCACTCATTGTTACGTGTCAGGAACCTGTACACCTGCATCTACATCTAATTGAGATACATTCACCATATTGCTACATTGAAATAGTTGTATATAATGTTTTTCTTCACCTGTACCTTTTCTTTTTCTCTACTTCTAAATTAAAATGTACAAACATTTCAAAAGTCTGAAGTCTGAAAAATCTGGATAATGTAAACATTAAGACACTAACATTATGCAAGTGTTACTAGCTGTCACGAGTCCTGATTTCTGTGTACCGAACTGGCCTGATCCTGACTACTCCTTGCCTTATCCTGATTTCTGTGTGCCGAACTGGCCTGATCCTGACTACTCCTCGCCTTATCCTGATTTCTGTGTGCCGAACTGGCCTGATCCTGACTACTCCTCGCCTTATCCTGATTCCTGTGTACCGAGCTGGTTTGATCCTGACTACTCTTTGTCTGTTCCCATTACAGCCTCAAGTATCCTGATTCCTTTGTACTGAACTGGCCTGATCCTGACAACTCTTTTGCCTGCTCCTTCTAGCCGTTCTGCTCTGGGTTCCTGCTAGCGGTTCACCAAGTTTCCAGGAGCCCTTTCCAGAGTCTCTTCTCCAGGTCACTGTCTTCTTTCCTCATAGTTCCTTTCCCAGGTGTCTTGTCCTTAGGGGAGTTTCAGCTACTAGGTGCTCTCCGCTCTCCAGAGATGACCTCTAACCTTCGCACCCCAGCCTTCACACCCCCTGCAGGGGAGCTTGTACTGTTAGTAGGGTAGCCATCCAGGTCCGGGTCCCGACTCAACTGGGATCAGACATCTGGCTTCGCGGCCAACAACGCTATCTGGCTACGGCCACAGCAAGACTCCGCTACTAGCAGTCCCCGTTCCCGAGCTCCGAACTCTAGTGACGCTCAACAGCACTCCCTCCACTGCAGGCAGACTCCTGCATCGTCCTGTGCGCAGCCTCGAGTCGTGACAGCAGCTAGAGAGAGAATAAGGGAGTTCATTAACTACAACTGTGAGTTTTGTGAAGACAACAGTGGCAGGAATCATGGGATGGAGACTGTTTTTGGAGGGTAAGATCAGTTGGACATCTGTGCTACAATTCAGTATCAGCCTGATACTGATTATTAGGATTAGGAGATATAGTTAGGGTTTTGGATAGTGTTAGGGTTTAGAATTAGGGGTTAAGTTAAGAGTCTTTAATTAGTAGTAGGAACTGGGATAGTATTAGAGTTTCTAATTAAGAGATAGGGATTGGGATAGTATTAGAGTTTACAGTTAGTTGTTACGGTTTGAGATAGTATTAGTCTTTAGAATTAAGCATTAGGGCTTGGGATGGTATCAGAGTTTAGAACTACAGGTTACGGTTTGGGACAGTACTAGAGTGCTGATTTAGGATTTGTGCATGTGAAATTATAGGACAAAAGTAAGGAAACTAGTTTTTTTAAAGTAAATAATTATAGCAGCCTAGTCACATGTATCTGGATGTAGATAAACTATGCTTCATAGTCAATATCTAAACTGATTATAAGAAGGGATTCTTACTGCCTCTTAAATATTGTAATTGATAGAATAGTAAGGGCTGGACAAATATTCTGGTCTAAAGGTCAGAGCTGTGTCTGTATCTATCTATAGTTCACTAATAATACTCTTGATCCAATAGTGATACCACACTTCTGGCTATTTGCATAGGTACAGTAGTTTATAGCAGAACTGTGTTTTGTAATTCCATGGCCGTGATGCACTAAAGGTCAATGTTGTGGCAGTATGATTTTGTTGATGTGTGTAAAAGCACTTCATCTTTTCGATGTAGACACATCACCATATGCACTAAAATTTAGAAATGCAAGGGGAGGGGAGAAGAAGTTCCCCATTGGCATAAAGGGTTGTCGAACTGCTGGTGATGTGGGAGGGATGCCCTCCCTTATACATCATCAGCAGTAGACAATCCTGAAGTTGAAAAGCATTTTCTCTCAGCACCACAAACAGCATCACTCCCTTAACCCTTTGAGTACCACAGGGATGTGCATTGCACAGCCCTGTGGCACTCAAAGGGTTAGAAAAGTACACTAACCTGTTCACAATAATCCCCTTAGCTCTGTATCACTTTTCTTAGGCATTTGTAGTGCACTCCCATTAGAAAACAAAATGGAATTTAACCCCGTTGTGTGGTAGAGATGTCATATCTATAATTTAATTATCAGTTGTGTTATAAAAAACCAAAATATATCAAGTGATAGAATTTATAGATAATTAGCCTCACTCTGGTAGAGACTCATTTTATTTGAAACTGATATCAGTAATGCACTAACGTGTATTAGAAACATAGAATTTGATGGCAGATAAGAACCATTCGGACCATTTAGTCTGCCTATTTTCCTACTGTAAAAACCTCAAACCTTATTTGGTCCTTGGTCTTTTCTTATGTTAAGGACAGCCTTATGTCTATCCCATGCATGCTTAAATTCTGTCACTGTATTAACTTCTACCACTTCTGCTGGTAGGCTATTCCACTTATCTACTACCCTCTCAGTGAAATAAAACTTTCTCACATTACGTCTAAACCTGTGTCCCTCTAGTTTTATCCTATGGCCTCTTGTCCTAACATTTTTACTCCTTTGAAATTTACTTCCCTCCTGCACTTTGTTGAATCCCTTTATTTCTTGATTGTTTCTATCACATCCCCTCTCTCTTTTCTCTCCTACAAGCTATACATGTCCAGATCCTTTAGTCTATCCTGATATTTCTTTTCCTGTAAACCAGTCACCATTTTATTTGCCATATCACCTCACATGAATGAAACAAGGTTGATATTTCTGAACAAGAACCAAATCAGTACAAGGATTTTTTTTATGTATTACTTGTGACTGGAAAGCATGTATGTATGACAGTGTACATGGGGATCTACGGCTACCAGTGGGCAAGGGAACAAGACTTGTTCCCTTGCCCACTGCTAGCCATAGAACCCCATGTGCACTGCTTGGCCCCCAAACTTGTTCCGTTGCCCACTGGTAGCCACAGACCCCATTTACACTGTCTGACACCCCTAGCTTGGTTCCCTTGCCTACTGGTAACCACAAATCCACATAGATACTGCCAGGGCAAGAGAACAAGGTTGGGGGCTGTCAGTCAGTGTATGTGGGGCTAACACACAAAGGAGATGTTCCCCATTGTGAGCCACGATGGTGATGTTTGACAAGTTGCCCCACAATGCAGACAGCAAATGCATCTATCGGGCTTAGTGCATGTGGTGAACAGTCACATTAACATGTGAACACACCGACATGAATAAGTTGGTGGTTCATTATCCTGCATTTCCATATGGAAATTACTCAGGTTGCATTTCCATATGGAAATAGGCCATTGTTGATGTAATAAGTGAAAATTCGTAAACATGTCAAAGGCATGTTATATGGACATAGACATGGGAAGATTATTGTCAGAATGACGGGGATATGATGTCGAAGACACATTAGTGAATGCTGTTGATGTGCCTTCAACTCTGATACGACAGGTCATCACCATAGTGAGCCCTCTTTGACCTTTAGGGCATCTCCCCCCATGTCCCATTCTTCATTTGCAGAGAAATCCAGAAGTGATCTCTTTTGTGCATCTGCAGCATACCTATAAATGTACAACCAGTGCAACTCAAGGGCCATAACAAATTGATTTACAGGCCATATTTTCCAGATATCTGTACTAAAGGCTATAAAGTTTGATTGCAAGCCTAACTCTAATTGCCATTGCATACAAGCTCCAAAATACTGCATGATGCCTTGGCAGCACAGCAGTTAAACATATCAAACCAATCATTTAGATGCTACTGCTACATTTATTTTTGAAAGCTTGTCTCTAGGTCTTTCTATAGAATGTTATGTTTCCTGTCTGATTTAATTTCTATAACTCTGTTAAATGACCAGGAATATATTGATGTTTTTCCAGTCTGGCAACCCCAGTATCTTCAACATATAACATGTTGAGTAAATCTCCATTGAGAACCAGAGCTGGACCTGAATGTTTACATTTCATATTTAACATCCTAAGGCATATAGCTGTTTCTGCACAATGTTCTTACTGTATTAAGCAGGGCTTGACATCCATGCGTTGCTGATACCAGGCATCATTTCTATAAAATAATAATTGATAAGACAGGGGAATGATTGAGTTTTTGAGTTTTTTGTTTCATCTGACATGTCACTAGAGAATAAGTTCTTTCATCAGAAAAAAACATATTATGTAATATATAAAAAATAGATTATTTGTTAACCCTTTGAGTTCCAGAGGGGGTTCTCAATGCATTGTCGTCAGATAATAACCATTCCGCCCATCTAGTCTACCCATTTTCCTACTGTAAAAACCTCAAACCTTATTTGGTCCTTTGTCTTGTCTTATCTTCAGGACAGTCTCATGCCTAGGGACGGGTGAAAAATTTCACCTCAAATTGAAATCGGCGAATAATGGCACTTCCCATTTTGCAAATAATATCCCGCGAAAAGTGCAGATTTTCTGCTTTTTTCGCCTAGCTCATTCCATTTAAATCAATGAGAACACTGAATTTACACACAATACATAGCAAATATTATTTTATTTCCCAAAGGCATAGTATAAAAGGGACATGAAGGTGCCTGTGTTGGTGGGGTGTGAGGAAAGAATCAGTTGAACAGAGAATGTTTTTTTGGGGGGTTTGTTTACTGGGATTGGGGGAAGTTAATAAAAAATAAATCTTAAATACAATTCAAAAATTTGTTTTGGGGGGTTTCTTGACTGCTATTGGGTGGACAGTTAATAAAAAAACAAATCAAAATAAAATAAGAAAATTGTATGTAAAGTGATTGAGACAGGAACCCCCTGACATAAGTTGCCGCTGGGGTTGACTGATGCTTGATTTGATATAGTATTTTGTAGAGGATGATTTGTTAGATTTGTTGTTAGAGGCCCAAGCCCTGAGGAAACATTGATTTGTAGGACTTAGACTTATTAGAGGCACAAGCCCTGAAGAAACATTGATTTGTAGGACTTAAGCTTATTTGGCACAAGCCCTAAGGAAACATTGATTTGTAGGACTTAGGCTTGTTAGAAACACACACCCAAAAATTGTTTATTTTTTTGTAGGACTGTGTTTTTTTTTCAGGTTTTTTATTTATTTATTTATTTCAAAGCACAAGACCTGAGAAAAAAATGTGCTACTGGTATAGTGCCAGCAGGTCATGCTGGCCAGTGGCCACTGGCCATTGTCAAATGTCCTCCCGAGTCCATAAATGAGGAATTTGCAACTGCTGTTCTTGCTGCTGCTGAGTTGTTTAAGCAACAGGATAATCAGTCAGCTGAAAGGGAATGGGATCAACAATAGCAGTAATATGGGTGATGGATGAGGAAGGTTCCACTTGCCACAACTAGCTCAAGTGATGCACTTGAGGCAGTAGCAGCATAATAAGTAGCCCCCAATATATGTGGAAAAAAGAAGAAGTTGGCCAATAATTCTTCTCCACCAGCCTCTCCTCCAAAATCATGGATTGTTATTAGAATATAAATGTTTCCCTTAAGAGCAGGAACTGTGCCTCTCATCAGCAACTGTAATATGCACAGTGTGTGTGGTAAATAGCATCTGGGGGCACAACTGTATCCAAACATCATGATACCAGAGCCCAAATACTGAGACTGTCACTATACCCCTTATCCAGAATCCACTAAGGACACATGACAACTTGCTGACAGGTTAATAGCAATGATGAACCCTCCCTGCCACCATCTTAGCATATTCTGTGGGACGGAATCTCCTCAGATGCCTCTTGATGCCCTGGTTAGATTCTGCTCCACCACACAGCCATATATGGTCAGTGCACCACACGGTATGCAATGGGTGGAAACGAACTGCAACATCCTAACATCAACACAATGCTTAACATTTGGAGGGGGGTAACAATGAACTAGGTGGATTTGCAGAAGATGCAGCTACCCTAGAGGACAAAGGTGATGGTGATGGCGAGCTAATTGTTTCACTCACCATGGAACTTCCAGTCTCTGCCTGGGTTTCTCTACTCTTCCTCCTCTTTGATCTTTGCCTTACCTCTTGCTGACTTTCTGGAGAGTCAGGGGGTACAGAAACAGCGGTGCTTGATTTCTGTGGTGGGTGTTTGGCTTTAATATGTTTGACATAAATGCCATGGTGTCTGTGTTTCATGTGTGATATCAGGGCGCTTGAGCCAAGGTGTGTTTACTCCTTTCCTCTTCTCACTGACTTGCCACAAATTGTGCACAGTGCCGTGATGACTGCACTGTTCCTGCCGCAAGAGAAAAATAGCCCCACATCCTTGACTTCATTCCCCTTCACTGTCTGGGGCAGAGGATGATGTTGCTGCTGCCTCAGAATGAGCACTGCAACTAGGACCAGGATTATTGCTGCTGCTAGCAAGTAGAACCTGTCCTAGTCCCGCATCACTTTTTGACCACATTCCCACTGTGTCCACTGTGGTCTATGGCACACTGACCTGCATCCTGCTGCACTTGCAACTCAGCAGCAGCAGGAATTACAGCAGCTGCAAATTCCTAAAATTCCAAAAGCTCACTTCTGTTGGTGGTGGTGATGCCCATCCTTATCCCTGTCTCCCTTTCCTTCTCAGTTTCTGCAAAAAAGGCCATCAATGTCTCTTCCACCCTGGCTTCACCAGCATTATCATCATCATCATCACCACTAGTCCCTACATGCTGCTGCTGCTGCTCTATTACAGACATAATACTGCTACTTGGAGGAGCTGACAAGCAATGTGACAGAGTGTCCCCTAATGTCGCCCTTGGCATTTCATTTTGACCTGAAGAAGGCAGACTGGCAACAGTAGCAGCAGGCACAGGCAGCTGATCTTTGCTCCTGTTGGTGGTAGTAGTTGGTGGTAGTATTCATTTTGTGCCTGCTCTCCCCCAACACCAGTTCTGGCCTCTTCAGGATCATGTTCTACTTGGACACTGTAGTGAAGGGAAGGGGACTCCAAGGGCCAGAGGAATGGTGTGGGCTCCCTTGACCGCTAGTCTGGACGGTCTCAAATGCTTCCCCTACCACTACCCTAACACTAGTCCCACCAGCTGCTTCACAATTACTGCTACTACTACTGACACCAACCATGTCAAGTTCAGCCGCAGAGTCTTCCTCCTCACAGTCACTAGTAATATGAGGATATTTATTACCCCCTCCTTCACTCCTAACACTAAAATGCTTCTGGACTTTCCTAGTAGTAGTAGCACTGGTGGGACTGCTTGGGGATGGCAAGTGTGACTTATGGTTCCCTGCTGTTACAGCTGGCATCATCTTCTCCTTTCCCCCCTCCTGAGTATTACAAGACACATTAGCAGCAGGTTCAGCACTGGTGGCAGCAGGTTCAGCACTGGCAGCAGGCACATCACTGGTGGCAGCAGGGGCAGCACTTCTAACAGCAGGCACAGTATTGATGGCAGAAGGTACAGCACTGGTGGCAACAGAGGCAGCATGTCTGACAGCAGGCACAGTATTGGTGGCAGCAGGTTCAGCCCTGGCAGCAGGTACAGCACTGTGGGCAGCAGGGGCAGCAGGTCTGACAGCAGGCACAGTACTGGTGGCAGCAGGTTCAGCACTGGCAGCAGGCACAACACTGGTGGCAGCAGGGGCAGCACATCTGACAGCAGGCACAACACTAATGGCAGCAGGGGCAGCATGTCCTACAGCAGGCACAACAATGGTGGTAGCAGTACCATGGGCAGCACATCTGACAGCAGGCACAGCACTAGTAGCGGCAGGACAGCACATCTGGCAGCAGGTACGGCAATGGTGGCAGCAGGGGCAGCACATCTTGCAGCAGGCACAGGCAGCTGACCTATCCTACTCTCACTAGTACTACCCTTTTCTTCCTCCCTTCCCATTAAATTCCTCAAGATCCCTAGGAGTGAGTTAGGGGGACTGTAAAGCATTTGTTCAGTAGTGCTCTCTTCTTCCTCCTGCTCAGTCTCAGTGGACACATATGGGTCCTTCCAGTTCCCACCTTTTACTATTTTTAAACTTTCTCATAGTGATAGCAGTCACTATTAGCCTCTCCTGCCTCAATTTTCCAAACAAATAACAGCAGAACAGTACAGCATGTCTACTTCGCTCTGTAGCTGCTTCTATTGTGTTTCACTTCCGCAAATATGTCACGCTTTTATAGCAAAAAGGCGAAAACCACATAAATTAATGGGCAGAAACTTTCTAGTCATTGAAAAACTGGCGGACAATTTTGGCCAGTGGTTGAAAACCACAAAGATTTTAATCTGTGTTTTAAAAGAGGATATTCCCAGGAAAAAGCGGACAATAACATGGTTTTTGTGGGATTTCACAAGGGAACAAAACGTCAACTTTCGCCCACCCCTACTTATGCCTATCCCTTGCTTAAATTCTGTCACTGTATTAACTTCTACCACTTCTGCTGGTAGGCTATTCCACATATTTCTCCTACCCTCTCAGTGAATGTATAAGGTACTAATCTAGCACTCAAGGATTTACATTTCCTTTACAAATAAGTTAAAGAAGTTGATTGAGCTATGTACAAAAATATATATTTTCCATGTTAAAATAAAATGTAAATTACATGTATAAAGAGCTTGATTAATAAACACCTGCCATTTAAAGGGAAACCATCACATAGTTTTTGCTTTTTGTAATTCTCCACTAAATATCATTATTAGTATCTAATTCATCAACCAATAAAGTATCTTGGTTTACAGTTAGCATTTTCTGTTTGTTTCTCACATATTTAGCTGATAAACTCACAGTGCAAACTGACTGAATGAACTGAGGATATATGTAAAGTGGATCACACTGAATCAGCTGAATATGTATATAAAGTGGATCACTTGATGGCTCTTTTTGTGTGCAGCAGTGACCTCTCTGTCATGAGGTTACCCCTCCCTCCTTGCTACATTTTCTTTGCTTATATTTCTTTTGTAGACTGATGACTGTAGATGTGTCTTCATACCTGGGAACTCTCCCAATCTGCCCTGGAGATTTAGAGTTAATTACTGGGTCTCTTGGGACCAAGGCTGATTCTCCTACTGTGGTGAGTTTCCTGTGCAATTCCACCCACTTAATCTCCATCTCACTTACAGACCATTCTTAAAATAAACCCCACTTTTCCTCCTCTTGACCTGATTAAGCACTGTCCACCCGACTAAGTTACACCCAATATATGATGTGACTGACTTAATTTACACTTGCCCATTCCCAGCCCATGATCCCTCTCTTGGGGCACAACAGAAGAAAGTTTCCAGGTATGTGTGTCTCTGAATTTGCATGTGAATGCATGACAGAACATGCACACGAGTGTGCTCTCTAAAATGTATATGTGTGTGAATATGTATGCATCAAATGTGTATGCACATGCAAATACAGTAAGTGTCTATATGGGAATGTTCTTAAAATTGTTACTATTAAGACTGAATAGAGTGAAACATTACAAGACATTACTCACATGTCCATAAACACCGGTTCGGCTGCATGCAACTGGTAAGGCAACAAGGGAACTACCTGCCCCTGAACGGGATCTCTACAGTTTTTAATATCAAATGATGATTGGTATACAAGTGTTAAAATAAAAATGTGATATTTATTGGTGTACTAGTGTAAAAGCCCATGTACACGGGCCAAGGTCCGGGTGATGTCTCACTGCTCTGGTCCTGCTCTGCGTACTGCCACTACCTCACTGCTCCGGTCCTGCTCTGTGTCCTGATGCCACCTTACTGCTCCGCTCCTGCTCTGCATACTGGCGCCGCCTCGCTGCTACATGTGATGCAGTCATGCGCAGTAGGGACTGACCGAACGCTGGCAGTCTCTACTGCGCATGACAGCTTCTGACAAATATCGCTAGCATTTTATTATATAAATAAATTAAGCATATACAAAATTGTATTAACCCTTGGAGTGCCAGAGGGTTGTGCAATGCATTGCCTTGCAATGCATGGCGTACCCCTCAGGCACTCAAAGGGTTAAGCCTGAGTCAACCAGGAAATAAAAGGTACATGAGAAACAATGAGACAAAAACTCTGTAGTTAGCCAAGGTTGCTACTAAGTATCAGGTAGACAGAACATCACTCACCAGGCAGGTTTCTCCAAACGTGGACTACTGGAGGGGAGTGCCCTACAGATTCGCCAAGCACAGGAAACAGCCAGTCGGTAAACGATCATTAAAATACATGAAAACCTTATTGTGACAAAAATAAAAAAAACCAAATACATTGGTAGGAGTTACAATGCAAGCCAAGTGCACATAACCCACCTAACGCGTTTCATGTAAGAACACACTTAGTCATAGGCATCATTTATGGACTGGCTGTTTCCTGTGCTTGACGGATCTGTAGGGTGCTCCCCTCCAGTAATTATTACATAGGAAACAATAGCAAGTTTCGTAACTACAGAAAAATATAGTTTTAGCATTATTGCAAACCATACATTGCTACATATAATTTTTTACTTTAACCCTTTGAGTGCCAGAGGGGTACACAACGTATTGCAGAGCAATGCGTTGCATACCCCTTTGGTAATTAATCAGGGGTGGACTGACAGGACCCAGGGCCCCTGGTGCAAACAGAGGTCTGGGCCACCTGTCCAATTACATAATTAGCTCCGCCCCATAACATCATAAGCCCCACCCCATGGCATCATTGGCAGCACCCCATGGCATCACATGGATGGCCTGGGGGATTGCTGGCTGCCTTGGCGGGTCGTTGCGGGCCTGGGGGGTAGCTGCAATTTGTAAACACCCTCCCACAAAAATTAAACCAAGTTTATGTCACAGGAAGTGCTGAATGAGTAAGCCCTCTGACAGAGGCGTAACTAGAAGCCACCGGGCCCTGATGCAAAAATTGCCATGGGCTACCCCGACCACATTGCCCCCCTATCCATTGGCCACCTCCACTGGCCATTTCCACATTGCCCCCCCTCCATTGGCCACCTCCGCATTGCCTCCACATTGCCCCTAATCTCCACATTGCCCCCACTTTGCCTCCAAATTGCCCCCAATATCCACATTGCCTCCACATTGGCCCCAAATTGCCTCCACATTGACCCCCCCAGTGTCTGTTTCCTACCTCCCTGGTGGGGTGGACATGGCTGGGATCAGGTGTGAGAGTGGTCTGTCAAATCAGAGGGCACTGGCGTAACAATAGGGGTCGCACCTGCAACCCCCCTCCCGGCGCATGCAAGAAGCAATCTGAGGTCTGTGCCTCCTTCTGCACAGACCTCTGAAGCAGGAGCTCTGTCACGGTCCCCTCTTCAGTAATACAGAGCGGTGGGAGATGATGTCATCTCCCAGCGCTCTGCATTACTAGAGTGCCGACGAGCTCAGCTGCTAGAGGTCTTTGCCAAAGAAGGCACAGACCTCAGATTGCTCTTACATGCACCGGGTTGGGGAGTCACAGGTGCTACCCCTATTGTTACGCCAGTGCCCTCTGATTTGACAGACCTCTCTTACACCTGATCCCAGCCCTGTCTCCTTAGCTGGGCCCAAGACACACAATTTCTGCTTGATGGTAACCATGCTGTCATTCATTTGTTCTCCTGAATGGAATCTACTTCAAAGTGTGCGTGTATATGACAAATTAATCTCAGCTCTTTGTACATCTATGCACAGTATTGTAACATGGCACTAGATAGGTCACTTTACTACAAGCAGTGTCTCTGGAGCTCTCCCACTGAGGAAGTCAAGATTCTTATTTCATATACACGGAGGCTCATCTATTAAGAAAAGTGATGCAAACCAAGTGCACCATAGGAAATAATTAAAAATTCAGAACTTTTCCTTTGATTTAAATGTTGTTATTAAATTATTGATGATAGAGAGCTCTCCAGCAAATTGTCATTAAGTTAGATACCTCTATAGCACTGAAGGGTTAGTATCCCCATTTAAATCAGTGGTAATTTTTATTTGTTCTCTGTGGTGCGGTTGGATTGCTCCAAGATTGGCACCATTTTGCATTATTACATGAGCCCCACAGACTTTTTTGCTGCTTCTGTTCAAGAAGTCAGCTGCAGAAGAGTCTAACTGCAAAGACGTACTAGCCAAAATGCACTCTCCGTCCGTTGTCTGGCTAAATGATGAGGCCTGCAGTCATACCACTGCCTGACTTTCCTGGCCCCCCATCTAAATAGCAGTCCTCCCCTGGCTCCTCCTGACTTGTGTCAGCTGCATGTTGTCCAACTGGTAATTCCATCTTGTCAGTAGGTCACCTGAGAAATAGTTAATTCACAATGTGCTTTCTGCCAGCTTGTCAGATTCAGATACACTGGTTGATATGGCATGGTAGAGAGGTATTGAACATATTGCAAAGCAAGGCACGGAATACCTCTATGGCATCCAAATGTTTAATTAAATACTGTGCAGTTGTTTGCCTCAGAATTTCTAAATTTTTTTATACATAGATTCCATTGAACAAAAACCAATCCATCACATTCTGATGGTATTTATTTAATTCCCTCAAAGCCTCTCTAGTATAAAGTTAACCCCTTGTATGCTAGAGGTCTCACAAAGCATTGGGCACATTTTTGTCAGCCAATGGGATGAAAATAACACAGCCCTGCAGTAACACGTTTGAGGATGTAAAATGCTACAATTCTTGTGTTTTAGGGCTCGATCCAAATGTTGGCGTCGGCAGAAAAAACTGGCAACAGTGGTTTTTTAAGTCAAGTATACGATGCAAATGTTCCCACAAGTAAGAAACAACAGCAGTTTTGAAAACACGACACTTGTTGCCAAAATTTTAAACTATCGCCCATTGAGGACAATGTAAAAGCTAACCCGAGAGCCATTCTGTGAGTTGAACTTGTACAAACATTTCTGTATGTGATGTGTGTGTGTTCACCCCTGCAGTAAAAGATTGTGATGTCATTCATCGTGCATGAGTTGTGTTCGCTGCATAGCTTTGCAATGCATTGGAGGCAACGCACTACCTTACTCCCATATTAGATGTGCATGAGTTGTGTTCACTGCATAGCTGTGCAATGCATTGGAGACAAATCTGCCACTAACCGGGTCTGATATGGACATGGACATGTTTCAAAGCAACAACTGCACATTTATTGAGTCAACAATGGACCCCTATTTATTTTTTTTTCTTGGGGGGTGCTTTGGGCGGGGCTGCAGGGGTGGCCTCCTGCACTCGACATCATGAGGCCCAGTGGGTCTGAAGGCAGTGGGCAGCAGTGGTGAAGTGCTGGCAGGGTTAGTGGCACTGGAACTGGAGGCCTGGGCCTGGTGTAGGCTCTCCAGCCTGTTGCATTCCCTCATCTCATCAACCACCGACCTGGTCCATCACAGCTGACATTCTGTTGGTGTAGGTGACCAGGTGGTTGGTGAGGGTCAACTGCTGGGCCTCCATTGCCCTCATGCTGACCAGGTGTGCGATATGCTGCTCCAGCCTGCTGAGGGACCGCGCACACCTCCTGGCCACCCGGAGTTGCTTCCTCTGAAGTGACACACACTCCTGATCCAGGATAATTGTGTTTGCAGGAGTGTGTGTTGATGAAAGAGTAGAGACCGGTGGTGGGGATGCAATCTGTGGGGCAATTTGCTCCCCCTCAGGCACTGCAGATCTGGATGATGGGGGTGAAGAAAGCTGATCACCGTCATGGTGGGGAGGGCCACCCTGGAGGGACTGTGGTGACATTTATAGTTCTGGGATCTCCCCTTCACTTCCATGGGATCCCTCAGTGTACATTGGTGGTGTGGGTGGTGGTAGCGGGGTGAACACATCCCTAGCCTGGGGACGTTTTGGCTCCCCGATGAGCCCCACATGTTCATACTCCAGGGGCCATTGAAATGTAGACCCCTGGGTGTCCTTCTGTCACATGTATTGCTGTGGCTTCTGTGTAGGGCCATACCCTGCCTGCTGTAGTATGGCCACTGTCTCAGGCATCCAATGCCTACCAGTCGTGGGGGGGGGCTAGTAGGCCAGCTGCTGCTGAGGTACTGGTGGGGCCTGGTAAGCCGTCTGCTGCTGAGGTGGTGGTGGGGGGCTTGGTAGGCCATCTGCTGCTGAGGTGGCAGGGGGGCCTGTTATGCCATCTGCTGCTGAGGTGGCAGATGTGGTGGTGGCTGCGCCCTGGAGATGGTGGGCTCCTCACTGGAGGTTTCTCCCAAGTCCTGCACATGGGATGGCATGTATGCTGTGTGGGGAAATAACATGATGTAATTAGTTTTGTGAGCTATGACATGAGTGCTGCAAGACTGTTGCATTGACATGTGAAGTGATGAGTGGCAGGATGGTATCTATTGCTTTGCAATGCATTGGTACCATCCTAACTCATATCAGTGAGCTTGACATGATACCATACATTGATTCTACTAACCTACAGTGGTGTACCTTTGGTCATCATGTGTCTCCTGAACGGTTAGGATGGCAAGGCATACCTCCTCACTATCCCCAATCATCAGGATACATGTGGTGAACAAAACTGAAGCATCACACCTTAAGTGACATTAACCCATTGCATATCCAACACCTAGGCCTCAACATCAAACACACTAGAGCCTCTGAACACATCAGTGCACCAATGATGACCAATGACTACGGAGTACAACCGATTATATCATCAACAATAACAGACACAGCAAGCACACCAACAAACACGAACTATGGAACCCAACAACCCAATCAGCTGAAGGACACATCAAAACAGACTCCAGGACAGCTAGAATCCAAACACACAGTACACATAGGCAGGGTTATTCAGCAGTGTTGGAGATTACTTCTCCTTTTTCCTATGTTATGCTATGGAGCCTAAGCACTGATATGTCCCAGGTTGTTCACATCTCAGTGCATTGGCTCCACAGACTAACATAGGGATTGCAAACATGATTACACTGCAGTTGTCATGTACACATTGTCACCTCTTTCTTACCCCCTAGTGAATGTCCCCATGGCTTGGTTGATCCTTGTGAATTACATGTGTCCTGCAGAGTGGTAACGGCAGTGAATGCCGCCTAGCCACCCACACTCTGCAGGCTACATATGATGCAGAAAGCTGAACCCTGACTATATTTCACTTGGACTAACTACCTACAAGTACAACACCTAGGCCTGACATGCAGTAACAATACTCCAGAACACACGTCATTTCCTCTCCTTGCTATCTTCTATAACCTTTTGGGTGCCATGGGACTAGCCAATGTATTGTCAAACAATGGATTGCTTATCCCTCTGGCACTCAAGGGGTTATGTGCTGACCTCTTTTTCACTCGATGTATAACATTGTGGTACACAAAACAGTCATATCTTTGCCTCAAACATGATGGTGTGCATTGTTTATGTGCTGTGCATGATGTTGTAGACAGAATGAAGGTGGTTAAACAGGGACTTGACAATTACCGTTCAGGCTGGGTTTGTCAAGTATTCTGTTCTTGTTTGATGTCCCTCCAAGCTGTGTTGTGGTGTGGAATGCTGTTCATGTGTTCAGGTGTCACAGTGTTGGCCTCTGTCTGGTAGGTGTCAAGATTTGTGTGATGTGTGTAGGCCTTGATGCACTTACCGGTGGACTGGAGGCTCCTTTCATCCCCGGTGTCACTCCATACCAGGATCCCCTGCACCGATGTAGCAGATATTGTCCTGCGCTCAGCCTCCTCCCACTCGCTGTAGTCCATGGTGGTATCTGCATACTCCTGAGTGCAAGGACAACAACTGAATAGCTGTGTAAGACATTTACTTGCATACAGGAGGCAAATATAGTTTTTGATACCTTTTATTGGCTAACTAAGCAGATTTAAACGCAAGCTTTCAAGACCTTAGGTCTCTTCCTCAGGCATGTTATACAGATAAATATGAAAACATCTCTCTTAAATATAAGTACACATCACATTGTTTAGCATGGAAATCAGATAACAGAATGCAGTCCAGATCCAGATATCTTTGATCAGTCAATGGTAAATTGCACTCTTCCTCTGAGGCTTTAGAGGTATTTAAATTCCCACATATCCAGTGTTAATAACAAAAAGACAGAGACACCAGTGGGAGAACATTTTTGCCAAAATGGGCACAGTGTCAAGGATATTAAGTTAACTGTACTGATGGGACTGTTCCGCACTCAGAGGGACAGAAAGGTATGGGAGGTAAAATTAATGTTAAAATTTAATGCAATTTGTAGTGGTTTGAACAGGGATAAGGAATTTCTGTCAAAATATAATTTAGTTGATTGACCTTTCCAACAGACCCAAGAGCATCGTAAATACCTCTAAAGCCTCAGAGGAAGAGTGCAATTTACCATTGACTGATCAAAGATATCTGGATCTGGACTGCATTCTGTTATCTGATTTCCATGCTAAACAATGTGATGTGTACTTGTATTTAAGAGAGATGTTTTCATATTTATCTGTATAACATGCCTGAGGAAGAGACCTAAGGTCTTGAAAGCTTGCATTTAAATCTGCTTAGTTAGCCAATAAAAGGTATCAAAAACTATATTTGCCTCTTGTATTTCTACGGCTAATACGGTACCAACTCTCATCTATTTACTTGCATATGCATGCAATTATTATATACTGTGAGCAGGTTTTTCTTGGGAGCAATTTCCTAGCAGTAACTGATAAAACCAAAACTTGACAAAGAGTTAAAACTTATTAGGAGAGAAGAGGAAAAATTATAGTTATGGTCTCAGAACAAAACTCCGGGTCCACCACCATTCCTGTGCTCCACTGAGACCTCCTATTTTTGAGGCAGGGTCAAAGTGTAACATTAAAGAAATTCCCCAGAGGGGACCACAGGGTACTGGAGGGGAAGCATGTCATGGGGAGGGTCGATGCATAGAGGAAGTGGGTGTGTTAGGGAGGAGCAAGAGGGAAAGGGTTTAAAGGTGCTAGAGACAGGAAGTGGGCTGTTGTGTGAAAGAAGAAAGGACAGAGGAAGCGTGTTTGGATCCAGGCTGTTGGTCTCACTGTCCATGGGGATCTAAGGGATTGGCTGCTCGAGTGCCTGCCTGTTGGCTGCGATCTACCTGAGAGTCTCCTGCAGTGCATCTGGATTTCCCTCCCTTTGCGATTCCTGACTGGCTCAGGATCCGGCTGCCTTGGTTGAATCCTCCTTGGTAAGGGTCCCTGGAGGTCGTTCTGGGCCATCCTCCCATCGGTCCCGTGGTGTGGCGGTCCACTTGGATGCCATGTTTTCCTCTGTGTCCAATCCACGGCATACTATGAGTAATTGGCTCCGCCTCCCAGCTGGTACGACCAATCAAAAAATATAAATTCTGTGAGCTCACTTCCTCCTGCAGTTATTTTGGTCCTACCCAGCTGGAAGACGGAGGCTTTTTGCCTCTCTCTCTCATCTTAAACTTTGAAAGTACTATGTTATTATTTTCTCTCCCATGTGGCCTGCCTAATCGTGGCTTACATCACCTTGCAAAGCAACCTCATACCTCAGAATCCTGGTGAGGTCGCATGGGTTCCGATTTAGTTGGTCCTGGGGTTCTGGCCAGACGCACAGCTCAGTGCTCATTCCTCCCTTCTTGCCATCCAGCTCACAGAGCTTGTTTGAAAGTGCGTGCGTGTAGAGCAGCCTTGCCTCAGCCGGAAACCGCAAGTTCAGCACTTTTGCATTCCACTGATGAAACTCATAAAGGAAACAGGCTGTTCGATGGACCTGGGACAATACGCGCATTCAGGATGCCATGCAGGCACAGTGAGTAACCCTTGTGGTGTTCCATTTGCCTTAAATATATATTAATTGCTTGATTCATACAAGTGTTTGTGGTTGCCTTCTATCTTACGGTGAACTATTGCTTATTGCTGCTATTCCATTTTGCACTATGCTTACCCCTAACGAATGTTATAGGGAAAAGCCCAAGGCTTCTGACCCTCCCAGGCAGAGACGTTAGACCCAAAGACCAAAACCTGTTCAGGGTGTGATCAGGATATAGCTATGACAGGCTCTGCCAAACTCTGCTACTACTTTAGCATGCTGCTGCTAATATTGTACCTGCTCAGTTCCAGGAGCTCCTTAGCTGGAAGAAGACATTGCAGGAAGCAGCACGAAGGCAGCCTAGACCTTCTGACACAGATGAAGGACCCTCTAGGGTGCATGATGAAGACAGTTTCACTGATCTTGAATCTGCAGTCTCCTCAGCTGAAGAAGCTGAGATTACCAAATAAGTTGACAGCTTCATTTTTTGATCAGCTGAATCGACTGGTAAGGGCCATAAGAAAATCTTTGGACCAGGCAGCTTTGACTCATGAATACTGTGTTGTGGAATATAAGAAATCAAGCCCCCACATACCGGTGCACAACTCTATACAAGATATTATTACGAGTGAGTGAAAACAATTGGGCAGAATTTGACCACTGCCATTCCATGGCATCTTTCATACACTAAGCATATGGCTAACCAAACTAGAAGAAATTGAGTATTCAGTCTCTAGATCCCATGTCTTAAAAGAACTGGGTGCTATCAAAGAGACTGTCAGCTATTCTTATGATTTGATGATCAAAGCCTTGGAAACAGAGCCTTCTTCTAAATACAGACTGGTCTCTTTGACTTTCTCTGGAACTAAGCTATTCTGAGACCTGTCAGAAGAAATTTTCAAGAGGTCATCAAGATCCCCTTTTACCCCAGGAGAAAAGATCCAGATACTCTCCTGCCAAAACTGGTCACTTCAGACATCAGTCTTTTAAGAAGTCAGGGGATACAACCAAGAGGAAGTGTGGCCTTCCCCAAAATCAGAGAGCTGGAGATGGTAAAGATTTCCAAAAAAGGTGGCAATTCCAACAATTAAAGTCAGACCAACCAGGCCTGGAGTCTAGTTCATCACGACAGATGGGTTCTGGAATTTCAACCTGTCCCTATGATTCTTTGCTTCAGGTCATCTATATAAAAACAAGGTCTCTACAGATGAAACAGGCAGTGCAGATTCTGCTACAAACAGGGTACATAGTAATTGGGTCAAAGACACAGGTCCAGCAAGTTCAATCATTGCTTCATACCCTAGAGACATAAGAATTGTATAGCTATCCTGCTATCCATTACTTTAGTCATTTATCGGACCTTCCTGAATTGCATACTAATACTCTGTATAACCCTGTATGTTCCCTTTTGCAATAAATGTATCCATTGTATCTGCCTTAACCACCTCCTTGGGCAAGGAATTCCACAATTTGACACTTTGGGTGCAGGAGCGGTACTGAGTGTGTTGCAAGCGGTGCGTTCTGTGCCGTTCTGGCACCCAGGTGGTTAACAGATCTTACTGTGAACCCCTTCCTCTACTGAAGTCTAAACCTCCTTTCCTTTAATCTCAAGGGGTGTCCCCTGGCCACCTCTTCCAGGTTTGTCTTGTCACTTCTCATGTGTCAAGTCCAACATTCCCTTAATAGATAGAGGGGTCCCACTACATCACAGATTCAGGTGCTCCATTCCCCTCTTTTTCTGCTATCCAACCTATTGGGTAGCTATGCCTCATCCTGGACCTTAAGAAGCTCAACTCTGTACTAAAGGTCCGACATTTCAAATGGGAATTGAGTCATCACCTCTAATTTTGATACATCCGCATGTCTTAGTCATCTGAATAGATCTGCGTGACACATACTATCATGTCCTGATCTGGGAAACAAACAGGAACTACCTCAGATTCCAGATCTTCGGTCATCCGTATTAGTACAGGGACTTCCCATTTGAAGTGGCGTCAGCCCCCAGAGTCTCCACAAAGATTAAGATAATGGCAATGCTGCGACATTCATCAGATCAAAGTGGCCCGCTATCTAGACAACATTTTTATTAGTGAGATATCATATCCCCAATCAGTTACCAGCAAAAACATTTGCCGGGAGCTTCTCAGCAAACTCTGCTGGATAGTTAATTTGGAAAGACTCTCTCCTACCAACAGCTAAGATTCTTGGGGATGCAATTCAATACCAGTCAAGGGCAAGTAACCCTGTCCCTAAATACCCAGCACCGCAGTTTCAACAGAATCATGGCCTTTTCTTCAGTGAAAATTCCACACCGCAATAAAGCTTTTCACGACTACGGGATGCCTTTCATCAACTTATCAGATCCTACCATAGGCCTAGGTTCATTCTCATTTAATCCAAAAGAATTATCTCCATTATTACAAAAGAAATCCCCCATACCTGACCCAGAGGATTCCAGTCTTCCGGCCCACCAGTAAGCAGTTGTCTTGGTAGATTCCCCAGAAAAGCCCTCAAGGGGCCGACCCACTTATTGAGCAAGACGGGCAGATCCTGTGGACAGACGGCAGCAGCACAGATTGAGGAACAATCTGGAATCTGCACACTATTCAGGGCATTTGGACAACACTGTCTACACATCAATGTTTTGGAAGTCTGTCAAATGTTTCTGGCGGAACTACAAAGTACAGCAGTCTTGATTAGATCAGACAATATATTAGCAGTATACTACCTTCTACACCAGGGAGGACCGGGAACACTACACTCAACATCCATGCATTGGGGATTTTCTATTGGGTAGCAAAGAACCTGCTGACTTTCTCAGCATTCTTCCTGTCAGGTCATCTAAATGTTCAGGCAGACTTTCTAAGTCGCAAGAAATTGGATCCAGGGGCGTGGACGCTAAACAAAGAAGCGTTTCATTCAGTAACAGCAACTTTAGGAGACCCTCAACAGATATGATGGACTCCTCAGAACAGACAATGTTAGACCTACCTATCCAGATGGCATGAACCTCCGGCCCTGGTACAGAATACAATTCGTGTCCTGGGACTTCCATCTGGCATACCTGTTTTCTCCTTCCTATACTCGTGGAGGTAATAAGATAAGGTGAGACAGGTCAAATGTCATCCTCATCTCCCCGGACGGGTCCAGGAAACCCTTGTATGCCGATCTCCTTTAATTGTCAGTCATGCCTCTGCCAAACATCCCAGACCTGTTATGACCAGGTCCTCTTCTTCCCGGATCCAGCTTTCTTCCAGATCAAGGCCTGGAGGCTGAGCAGGAATCCTTAAAGTGATAGTAATGTTTCATAATAAAAGCAGCTCTAATTAATCATCATAGTATTTTGACTTTGGAGAGTGTTATTTCAATTCTGTCAGAGTTGTAATTCAAGAGTAATTCAATGACAAAGAGTCCCCCTACCGCCCCTTTTACTGATGTAATACTTTTCAGCCAGAGCAGAAGGGAGGTGCCCAGGTAGACTGCAGACAGGGACAATATTCAATTAAGATAAGGGAAAAACCTGAAAAACTTGTCAAAGAGAGCAGGGCTTTCATTGTTTTAATTGTAAGAAGATTGTCCCCTGCTGTTATCTGTGTGGTCTTACAACCAGATTCCCCATCTGAGAAGAGATGGCTTACACTAGGTAAAAGGGGCGGGAGGGGGAAACTTTGCTTGTAAATATCTCTTAAACCATAAAGGATTGAGAGATAAGACTTATATCATTCTTCATATTTTTTTAATGCCTACAAAATAAAATAAAGTTAAAACGAAGTATTACTATCCCTTTAAGACTACAGGGTGTTTTTGAGACTGTCGTCTTACCAGCTGGGAGGCAGAGCCAATTACCCACAGTATGCCGTGGAAGAACACAGAAGAAAAACAAATATTGGTGAGTAAATTTCACCTTTTTCGCATGACCCGCAGCCTGCAACTGCTCTCCCCTCCGCCCTACCCAGGTTGTGAGCAGGCTTTGGGGGATTCCTTGTCAACGGCAGTGTTATGGAAGACCGGCAGTGTGGCCTTCCATGGGCCTTGTCTGGGTTGATTCTGCTGCTCCCTTCGGGGGATGGGGTACGCCACAGGTGGTTTCCTCCTCCTCCATGGGCCCTGCTGGCTATGTTAGTCAGGCCTCCTGTGTCTTTGGTGGTTGTTTCTCCCTTCGTTTGCTGGTCTTAGTACTCTCTCTCCTGTGTGTCTGCTCGCCACCCCTCCCCCTTTTTCTGTTTTGGTGTGTTTTTCTTTTGGTGCACTTTTTTCCAGCACTATCCCTCTTTTAGTTTCTCATTTCCTCTGCCGTTTCTTTGTCCTTTCAGCAGGGGCTTTCCTCTTTCTTGGTCTATCTTTTGGCAGTTCTGGTGTCCCCCCCCCACATTTCGCTTGGGTACTACGGGGTTTGGTTCTGTCTGCTGCTGGCTGTTTTGCTTCTCTTCTGCTGTTTTCTCGCTCTTTTTCTGGATTTTTCTTGCTTTTCTCTGTCCTTTGCCGTTATTCTTTTGTTGGCTCCATGGCCTCTGGTATCTCTTTCTTTATTTCTCTTTTGGTTCTTCTTCTGCTTCTCTGGTTTTTCTTCCACCTTTCAGTTTTCCTGTTCCCCCTCTTTCACTGTTTCTCTTCTTTTCACTTTCTCCGGTTTCTTTGCTATGTCTGAGGCCTGGCCACGGGAGCTTTGGGAGTTTCTTCATTTGGGACTTTGTTGGAGTCCTCTGCCAGGACACCCTCACCAACTGCTACCTCCTATGGGTTTATTATTTTATACACCCATGCCTGACATCTACCCACGACAGGTCTAGGAACACTGAAACGGCACATTACACACACACAAAAAAAAAAACATGGTCTACAATGCATAATGAGGAATGTATGTATGTGTTATCGGTGCTTCATGTGTATGAGTATATCTTGGTTTCTCTGCCCGTGTGTATGGGTATATCTGCTTGTGGATGGGTATATCTGCTTGTGTCTGGGTATGTCTGCAGATGGCTGGGTATATCTGCAGGTGGTTGGGTGTGTCTGTATGGGTATTTCTGCATGTAGCTGTGTTTGTGTATATTTGAGTCTAGGTGTATTTATTTCTATCTGGGTGTATGTCGGTATGGACTTGTGGGTCAGCTCTCCCTACATCTATATCTATTTGCATTGGTGGCACTGGTACCCTGGGATGTGTGCCGGTCGGCCTACGAGCGTGGCTGGGCAGGCTGCCTGTGTCAGTGTATGGGTGATTGTGGTTGGGAGATGTGTGGGTTGTGTGTGTGTGTATATGGTCTATCGGATCGCTGGGTGAGTGACAGGGCTCGACTCAATTAAAACATTATACCTAATGCACAAAAAAAAAAATTACATATATATATTAAATAAAAAAAAAAGATACGCAAGAAGGAATACATGGGTTGCAATTTAATCCTGCTATTTAGGGACAGGGTTGGCTGCCTGCCTGGGTCTGGTTGACACTCTACTGGGGGGTCCAGGGTTCCCAAGGTGGATGTCGGGCATGTGGGCCCAGTCAGTTGCAGGCGGGGTTTTTGTGACACTATCTCTGCTGGAGAAGTGCATTTCCTCCATTGGGGACAATGGGTGGACCCTCTGGTGTTGCTACCGTGGTCTGGGATTCTTTCCACTGTGCGGCAGGAGCAGCTGCAGGTGGTTGTTTGGATGGCTTGGTCTGCACCGCATTCTGCTGGTTTGGTGGTTTTTCTCACCCATTCCAGTTGGTTCCAGGCACCTTCTCCCCTTGTGCGGATCGGGCATGGAGTTTTGGTGTGGTGGATCTAAGGGGATATCATGCATACACTGGTGGTTACGGACTGGTGCCTTCAGGGCCGGGCTCTCTCGAGGTTGGAGAAGTGTTGGAGTTATTTTGTGGCACCTGGCGTTGCATGCTATTGCACGGCGGCCGGTTACTTCTTTTACTTCCAGTCATGGCAGGTGACAGCCTAGGTTGTGGCATTTTCACGATGCACTCCTATGTTTTGTCACACACTGCGTTCTTCAATGCTGGGTGGTGGTACGTCTGGTCTGTGTATTGGACTGCCGGTGGCATGGAGTACGAGATGTTGCAGCAAGTATTAGGGTGGAGGATCCTGTGGTGCCAGAGGGGAATCCGGTTGGAGGTGTGTGAGGCTGCTGTTCCGGTGTCCCATTGCGGGTGGCCTTGGGACGGGCACCGCATGCAGCCAGCCTGGTGGTTCTGTAATCGTGTGCCTTTGGTTCATCAGGGTTTGCAAATGGTGGCAGTTCTTAGGGGCCCAGAGGCTAGCGCCTTGTGGGAGTATGTGTTGTTTCCTTGGACTTGTACTTGTGGGTTTTTCGGTGTCTGGCTTGGTGGTGGTTCTTGCTCATGCTCGTGGCTTTGGGAGTATTGGTGGCTTCAGCATTTATGTTGTGTGTGTTTGTTCCTGGAGGCCAATGTTTTCTTGGAGTGCATGTGGTTTCAGGTTCAGGTTCTGTCATTGTCTCCTGACCCTGTGTCTTGGCGGATTGAGGTAAATGTGCTGTGGGATCTGACCTTCCTGTGTTTTCTGCTCCCGTACGGTATCTCCTGGTATGCCCCCCCCCCTCTTTTTGTTGTGAGTCCTGTCTGTTTTTGGCTGTATGCTCTGGGGGTGTGCAGTGGGTGGGGGCGTGTGCATGGATATAGTGGTTTTGGTGCATGGGTTTGTGTCACTAGCTGTACCTATATCTCGCGGGGTCTGTATGTGCTATGGTGTGTGTTTGGGGGTAGAGGTTGGGTCATGCCCTTCTGCTGTTCATTCCATGGGGTCTTGTGTTTGTTTGCCTTGGGGTTTGGGGTGGTGTTGGTGGTGCTTGCGGTGGTGTAATGGGTGTTTAAGGTGGGGGCCTGTGGACTTTCATGAGGTATATGTTTGATATTTGTATGATGTTTGGGAACGGTGGCTGGTCGGTGTTCTGTGCATGTTTTGGTTGGTGGGTGGATGGTTCTCTCTGGTTGCAAGTGGTTTGCCTGTTGGTTTCGTTCTGTGGGATTGGTTAGGGGAGTCCTCTTTGGAGTGTATGCGTTGTGATTTCAGTGGTGTGTGTTGGGGGGGTACAGACCATGGTATCTGGGGTGTGGGGGTCATCTGGTCACGGGTTGCCAGTTGGGCTGGTGGCAGGAGGCCCAACTGTTCAAGGTACTGATAGTCAGGCCTTGTGGCAGATAGTCCTTGCATGGTTTTCAGAGATTGATAAATGAAGTGATAAATTAAGGGATTATATCCTCGGGCAGAAGCTCTTTGGGAGTTTGCCCCGGACTTAGGTTGCTGGAGGTGACATTACCTATTGGACCTAAAGTGGATAGCCAATGGGGTAATTCATTAGGAATCAGCTGTAAGTGCTGAAAATGGGGGAATCAGCTGTAAGTGCTGACAAACGTTGGGATCAGCTGTAGTGCTGAAGAATGTGGGAATTTTAGCATGAGCCTGTGCAATTTGGCCATGCTTGTTTTTAAGGGAAGCTGATTGGCAAGAACTGTCAGATAATGAAGGTGTATTGGTTATTGTTTAATTATTATTGCTGTGTTTGAGTAAGAACAATAATAATAATGCGAATAAATGTTAAATAAAGCTGTGGTCTGTTATCCCCAAAAATAGATGTGTCTAAAAAGCAAATATTTTAATGCATAGATGTCTAGGGAGAAATGTATATTTACTATCATTATATGTCTGTTTTTGCTATTACCTACAGATTACTTTATATGAATATGTGAGGTTCCAGAGAAGGTGTGAAGCACCGCTGGCCTGGCACAGTGTGTCTGGTAATGTGACTTGGCCAATCAGCTCTGCTGGCATCCACTCACATGTGTTCGTGTTATCTCATCTGACTGGAATGCACTTGCATATTATGGAGCTGTGTGTGGATGGTGAGAACTCACATTTAGCTCAATCAATGTGGAGATCTCTTGAGCTCTGTGGATGGGGATTGGGAATAAATTATTAACCAAACAGATTTCGATCTGGGTGTCCCTATTTCCCCCAGCAGTTCTTAACAGTTTCCACTCATAAAATGAAGGCAGGGATAAGAGGAAAGTAAACCTCATCACCAGAAAATACAGTTCACTGAATGTGCTTGGCTCTCTGACATGAATTCACAGTCCTGCATTGAATCTGCCAGTCCTAGTACTATTGGCTTGTTCTAAGATCTCCTCCCTCTCACAGCTCTCTCCATCATCAGTCAAGGATTATATTAGTATCTAGCTACCCAGCCATCACAGAGAAGATACATATGTATATTGGAGGGATTGTTGATTTGTTGGAGGCAGTGCAGTTTAGTTTACACTACATATTTTGTAGGAAGCCAGTGAGTGGTATCCAGTGCATTGATCTGCAATGTACTGCTTACCCCACTGTCACTCAAAGGGTTGACTGCAGGCTGCTGTTCTTGATGATAATGTCTCTCTGTATCTTTTCTCCTCTCCCCTTCCCTCCCCAGTACATCAACACCTTTACTCCAGGAGAATATGCTAGTAATACAAGTCTCTCCCCTCCCCTTGCATCCATTATTCTTAGTGCATAAGGAAATGTGTGTCTCTATCGCCAAGAAGATGTGTTCTCCACACACATCCAGATACATATCGCCATAGCACCGCTGCATAGTGCATCTTCCCCAGTTCTTAGTATATCAGCCTCAGTATTTGTATGGCTCCATTCAGAATATGAATGGCACAGAGGGTTCATCTGCCAATGACATGGCATACAGAGTATGTATAAGGATGGGGAAGCCAACTCTGGTCATCAAGAGTGGCTTAGTCATTTTAACCAGTCTACCCGTGCTCTTACAGGGATATCCTAAAAACATGCACTCTTGGTATCTCTTGAAGAACAGACCTGGCTTCTCCAGAAACATTGTTAGAAACATAATATTTTAATAATGTTTTAATATACTGATAGTAAATTATTTTTAAAGCATTGGCTGCTAAACATGTCTCCAATGCACTGTGAAACATTTAGGCACCTGTACTATGAAGAAATAAGTGGAGATTCACTAAGGTGATAAAGAGGTGATAAAGTGGAGATAACTTCTCCAGTTAATGTCTTCTCCAGTTCCTATGTTATTCTATGGAGCCTATTCACTAAGGTCTCCAAAGTTGATGAAATCTTAGTACATAAGCTTAGTACATAGGAATCGGAGAAGTGATAAACCAGAGAAGTCATCTCCACTTTATCACCTCTTTATCCCCGCTTAGATAGATCATCTCCCCCTGGAGTAATTCTGGGGCAAACCAACTGTACAGCAATAATTTGAATGTGCATTCATCACTTATGGTGCATTTGGTTTAACCCCAAACTATTACATTTGTATGTTCTACATCCAACACAATGAAGGAATGCATGAATCTGCCAGCAAAGCTCCTTGTCTAATACATGGAGTTAAGGCATAGAGGAAAGGGACACCCTAAATCACCAACAGACTGCCCCATTGCCCTTGGTATTAAGTGGAGATATTTTGGCATAAGTAGCTTAGTGAATTGCCCTTAATTGGGCAAAGGGCTAGAAACTGTATTCCAGCTCCTGGAATCACATTTGTTCCCCTAACCCCCAATGTGTTGGAGATACATCAAGCACCCAAATGGTTAGAAAATAATACATTAGTTTAAATTAATTTGCAATGAATAATTATTATGAACAATATGATTAGGAAAATTATTATTAACAATAATAAAACAAATAACATTTATACCTAAAACAATATTTCACTAATATTTATTTATACTTGAAGACGCACTCTGTTGTTATAAAACTATCTCCTATTCACATTGACAGATGTTATTTTTGTGATTATTAAAAGTAACTAAAAGAGACAGCTACCGCCAAGGGGGATTAATTAAGGGAGTGTTTTATTTATTGCAGATGATGAAGCTTTGTTCTTTGTCTGATCATATTATGCATAACCTCACAATGTGATTTCTTTTCTTTAAACATTTAGAATTCTTGCATTCGGTTTTGCAGCTTGAATACGTACAGCTTTCTAAAATGGATTAGCTAGCACAGCCTAGTGCATCCTAAAATACAATCTAAAATAGTAATTAGGGAGTTATGTTAAATAGATCTAATTGCTGTTTTGTCCATAGCAAATGAAAAAAGGCTAAATTAGTTAAGAGTGAAATTAGTGATCCCATATGTTATGAGCACCAATTCACTTCAATATTTTAGTCTTTGCAGAATCACAGATATTCTATAAATTAACGAAAGCCATTATTACATAAAATACATGGGGTTCAAATCAGTTATGGGTGCTAAAATTTGCAATTGGGGCTTCTGCAGTATTATTTTACAGTTTGTAGTGAACCACTTCCAAAGCACAGGAAGTCAAATATCTGGTTGACTTTCTTCTTCATATTTGACCCCCACTGCACAAAACAAGAAATGGAGGCAAAGAGGTTATAAACCATTTATATTCATATCAGACAAATCTCAACTCCAAATCCAAGGCATATTATCTCCATTTCATAGTTAAATAGTATATTAGGTTGAAAAAAAAGACACAAGTCTATCAAGTTCATCTTTCGTCACAGTATAACCCAGAAAATGATAATTATATAAGTCTTCCCAACTCCAAAATTGGTATTAGTCTGTTTACAAGAACTTCTCATTTTACCTGATAATACTTAGTACAACCCTGCATGTTCCCTTCTACTTGAAGCTTATCTAATCTTCTCTGCCATTATCTGCCATTACCTCATCATTGGGCAAACAATTACACATTTTAGCAGACCTTACTGTAAAGAACCCCTTCCTGTGTTGATGTTGAAATCTCTTTTCCTCTAATTGTAAGGGGTGGCCCCTCATTATTTTATCAGACCTTAGAATGAAAAGCTCATAAGCAGCCTTTAAAAAGTGTGTGTCCCAAATGCATATCTTTACACCATGCTAAATGAGATGTCATATTCTATTTGTTTGTCCAATCTGCAATTTATTTAAATCCTTTTGTAGATAACAAACATCCTGTTTTAAATGTATTGCCTTGCATAATTCAGTGTCATCATCAAATATTGAAATGTTGCTTTCTATACCTATTTCCAGGACATGTATAAACATGCTAAAAATCAGTTGCCCATGAACTGATCCATAAGGGACTTCACTATCAGCTTTAAAGTGGAACTGTCATGCATTAGCTGGACCCCCTCCACCAGTTTCTACAGCCCTTTTATCAATAGAAATAATGTAGTCATGTATACATATATCGCCCCTTGCATAAAACATACCTAACTTGTTGTCCGGCAGGAAGAGGGAGAGCTCTGCCATCTTAAAGTGGATGTGTCACCCATGGACAACATCCCATAAATAGTTAGGTGACACATCCAATACCATAAAAACGTTATTTATTTTTTATTTTAAGCTTCAATATTGTTTAAATTCAACTTAAATGTCTGTGCTACAACCACTTCCGGGTAACTGCGGTTCTCTGCGGTTACAGAGCTCTGTCTCTGCTCTCCTCCCTCCTCCGATGACGGAGGCTTCTGTCTGTAAGCTGGAGCGGTCTCATCGGCAGAGATCAATATCTAGCCAATGAGAGCGATCCAGCTTCCAGACAGAAGTCTCCGTCATAGGAGCAGGGAAGAGAGTAGAGGCAGAGAGTCGGATCCAGTCTATGCGGAAGTGGTTGCAGCCCAGACTTTTGTAAGTTAAATTTAAACAAAATCAAAGCTTAAAATAAAACATAAATAACATTTTTATGGTATTGGATGTGTCACCTAACTATTTATGGGATGTTGTCCATAGGTGACACATCCACTTTAATGACGTGAATATTCATTGGCAGTGCTCTCCCTCCCAGGAGCTATCAGTAGGAGAGGAAAAACCTGCCCCTTCTCTACAGCTCATACTGATGGGTGGGAAGGTTGTGGATAGGATCTGTAGACATAGGGGAGGTAATGGAAAGCCATTTGGTAAAGCTTGCACAGCACGGACCTACAAAATTACATCACAATTTAAAGGATATTTTCTTGTAACTATGGACATATAGTGAAAAAAAAGAAAAAATGCTTATGCATAACAGGGATAGAGGAATGTATTACAATTTACTCAATTTGGGTTGAAAGTTCCACTTAAAGTGTATTAAGAAGTTTCCTATTGTTTCCTATTGTTCAACCAGTTTTCTATCCAGTTGCATAGGTTATCCGTAGGCCATATCCCCTTATTTTATACTCCAACCTCCTGGGGGGGGCACTACTGCTTTAGCATTATCTAGGTTGCTACCTACTTCTTCATAGGAACTAAGATTTGTTTGGCAAGGACCATTCCTAATAAAACCATGTTAATTTCTGCTAATAATTTTATTATTTACAGTGTAATTCTGAATAATCTCCCTTCAAGTAATTTCTCCAATAGAGAGATTAAACTCACAGGTCTATTTCCCAGGTTTTGCTTTAGTTCCATTGTTGCACTAAACTTGTGGAGATAGAGTCTTTAAAAATTAAAAAGACTGGTCTAGCTAACACTGCACTGAGTTCCCAAAGAACCAGTGGATGTATACCATCAGAACCAGGTGCTTTGTCAGTCTTAATTTCATCCAGTCTTCCCCTGACCTCTTCTTGTGTTAACCCTATAACTGATAATGGCGTGCATTTACTTGCTTTTGTGGAGGATCTTTTACTATTGGTTGTTCCCTTCTATATCCCAATGAAAAGAATGGGTTAGTATATCAGCCTTTTCCTTATCCCCACTAATCAACTCACCATCTCATTTTTGAAAGGACCAGTGCATTTCCTCTTAAGTTTTTCAGCTGTTTATGTATTTGAAAAACTTGATTTAGTCTTACAATCTTTTAGAGTTTAATTTTCTATTTTTGCTAACCTAATTACCTTTTTGCAATCTTTGTTGCATTCCCATTATTTCAAGAAATAATTTTCTGTTTCCTTTTACTTAAATAGTCTAAATGACTTTCTACAATACTACAATAAAAGAGCCAAATAATTCTCTAGAATCTTCTAGCGCCCCCTGAGGTAGGTCAACTCATACCAATGGGGTGTATTTTTTCTCCTAAGAGCACTAGCTAATGAATATAGTTGGAAATTCCATGGTTTTCGCAGATTTCAGTACAGTTGAAGGGGCAGAAATGTAAGAAAATGCCATTTTTTTCCTATAGTGCCACCTTCTGGAAGCATTTGGGCACAACAGGCTTGGGGCAAGAAGGCAATTCACCCCTCATTAGATGCGGCAGGTTATCTTCTTTCCAAAATTGTATGGTTTGTGTAGCCTTTCTTTACTTCTCTAGTTGTTATAACCCATTTTGTACAGACAAGAAATAGCCCAAGCCTCTGGCACTGAAGGGGTTAATGCGGGAAAAGAAGGGAAACTTACCATGAAGTAGGTAAATTCAGTCTTACCACTGATTTCAATGCAATGAGGTAGGTGGGAAAAAGTGGAAAATCTGCACTTTTTGTGAAAAATGTTCTGCTCGACGGGAAGTGTCATTTTTTAATTTCACCTATCCTTCAGCCTATCCTTTCACCTATCTCTAGTTGATGAAATTGAGCTGCACTAAGTCATGTGTCCTTTGGGGAAAGCCCCTGATATTTTGGGAACCTAGCAACTCCTCTGTCGTTACTCTTGGTGCTCAGTTCAATGACCTGTGCTAAACTAAATTGGTGAGAGGTCTAAACTGCCATTGGCTACTAAACAAACACACCATAGAAATTAATACCCAATGAGAAATTAATTGACCTGCACTAATACTTAGTTTATGGTAAATTTATATATATATAAATTATATTACTTCCATGCATGACAATTATGAACCAATCTCAAACAACACACTACAATGATCCCATCTTCAAAAACATGTCACAATCGGCAAACACATATATACGTAACATGTTCTTGCTACAGTTGAAGATAAGATGCAGGAGAGAGAAGATGGACAGGGACACTGACTGTGACAAACCTGGACCTACTGGTAAGCTACCTTATCTTGCATCATAGCACTATGCTCATCTACAAAGATCAACATGTTACATTATGTTGGAATGGCATATATTGGCACAATCTGTCATTTACATCTCTGCTTCAGGTGCTGACTTACCCGTTATTGCTGCTTCTGCTGTAACACTCAGAATGCCAGATCAATCCATCCAGCAGTCACATGTGCCCTCTCAAGGCAGGTACCAAGCTGTATGTTGCGGAATAGGGGTAAGAGCCAGGGTTTGGTAGAGGATCAAGTAAGAGAGCACTATAGGTTAACATCTGGGAGTCTCCTACAGCTCTACCAGGTACCATGGTACAACATAGAGCCCAAGTCTATTGTAACCACAAAAGTTTAACTACAAGAGGGGCAGAGGTAAACCAGGATTTACATCTCAAGACTGGCTCTGGTGCCTTTAGCCTCACCTTGACACTGTCCATAACCACAGTCCCTCATTTAACCACACCCTCTTTTGTGGCCAAACCCATTTTTTACATTTATTCTTCAAAGTAATGTGGTAATTTTGGAGAGGTGGATGACACTGTTATAAATAGGAATGGGGTATGTACAGCACACATACAGAAACCATAAGTGACCTTTACTAGATGTGTAGCCTGTTAAAACTCAGCTTTTATTAGATCATTTGAAAACTTAACCTGTGTTATTTGTTCAGCTTATTTGTGGTGTCAAAGGAGAATTGTATTTAAAATACGGCAAGGACTGGAAGCCCACTGTAGTCACTGAATTTAAGTCATTAGTAGTAAAGGCTTCTTATATCACTAAAAATGCTCATTGTGCATAATTTTCTACATTATTAAAGTGTATTCGAGACCTAGACAGATCTTTTTAATGTATAACGTGTAAGCAAAGAGCTTTGTTAAATCAATGCATGTACACCATCCATGTGGGAACTAACAATCGTGATGTCCAAGTACAAGCCGAGCTGGGGTAACCAACTCATTGAAACAATTTTAAATAAATATGTCATTTGTTATAGATCATAAAAGAGTGGTTACATTTTCAGATGTAATAAGAAAAGGAGTGGTATCAAATGTAACCCCTAAATTGTTCTATACGTTTAAGCACTGCTATCGGAAGCTTCCTCATGGGCAAGTGTCTAGTCTGCCTATTGCTAAATTCAGCCTTGGGAAGAGGGTGTATTTGCATCTGGGCCCAGCATTCAAAGTCTCCATCTGCCCCATGGTCCAATAGGTTGTAGGTTATGCATCTGTGAAAATATTTTTGTTAGGGGTCCCAAAAACATGTTTACACCAGAAACCCCCAATGAGTAATTAATCCATAGGGTAACCATACCATCATTAAGCTGCAGAAATAATGTGCCATATATTTCATGGCATCTGGCTCCTTCCAACCCACTAAGGGTACAGTGTCTAGGATATACCAGCCCACATGTCCCAGGGCCATAACTAAAGTCCTCACACCAGTTGCAAGAAAGGCCTAGACATATATATCCTTTGCACCACTGAGCAGGAATGGGCAAGGCACAAGTTAGCCTTCTATGGGGTGGAGTGTTCCCCATTGCTAGAGGGGTTATTGATTGCACTCATGTGAGGAATGTTGCTCAACATGAGAAGGAGAACATATATGTGAACTGAAAAAAACATCAATAAATACCCCGTTGGCCAACCAATATGTTTGCTGCCTTCCTTGGGTACACTCATGTCTCCTATATACTGTCCCAATATTCCATCTACAGGAACTTTGAAAAATAGAGCTCTCCAATGGGTATGACTGCTAGGTAAGGAGGAACACCTCTACATAATAATAGTGGTTGAGTATGGATCTCTAACTACTGCAAAATCCCCAGTAATAATTAAGATATATGTCTAAAGGAATGTAAAACTCTTATAGTTGTTGGGTATCAGTACAGTAGTTTGAACTTCTCTACTGTTAGGGGCTCAAAATCACATGATTCTGGCCAAACCAGTACAAACAGCAGTGTTGGGCAGGATGATATGATGTGAAGTTCTCTAACAGTAGAGATGTGTAATGTCTCAGAGCTAATACAAAGCAATTACATTTCTATACATTTATACACCTGCATTCATGACATATAATATGAGCTTGGTAAAAGAAGCAATTGTTTTATTGAAACAAAAATAAGCAGGGCTCTTTTATTTCCATCTGAGGTCATGTGGAATATCCTTTTGACTCTGCCTGGACACCCTCCTTAGTCCTGAGAACTTTTGACATACATTTGAAGAGGAAGGCTCACTGTGCCTTGATGTTAAGTATCTCAGACAATTCTATAACCAGTCTACCCATGAATTTCACATTGCTTGTACAGAGATCGAATCTTGAAGACAAGGTGGCTACGGTGGTGTTGTGTACCTCAACAGACGCAGTGATGTCATGACCTAACAAGTAGGGGTAGGCAAAAAGTCAGAAAAATTTCCTGCATGACATTTCGAGAAAAAAAACAACGATTTTAGTGAAAGGTTCCTCCTTTTCACCACTGCAAAGGTTTTCTCCTTTTTCACCATTGTCAATAATTTTTCGCCAATGTTTCCTATGACTGCAACATTTCTCACCACAATATTACTTCTTCTGAGGGCTGAAGTGGAGAAATAAATAGCTAAATGTTGTGACTCCCACAACAACATATGCCTTGAAAAGGTTGTTAGCAGGCTGAGTGCCTGTGTCCTTTGCCCACAACACTAACATCCTGCTTATGTAACATTGGCACAACTGTCCTTGAAAAATAATTGCAGCTTGGGATACTCATAAAAGAATCTCTTCTCAACAAAAGAAAAGGACAACATGTCAATTGCCAACATTTTGGCGTATTTATTATTCCATAGTCATACTTTTGAATTTTTGTGCAGGTTTTGACTTCTAAGAACTTAGTGTGGAGCAGAGCATAGTAGAAGAGCTTTGTAACCTTATTGCTTTAATGCCATCACTTGTGGGTGAGGTGGCAGTATGTGCAGGCACTCCATGATCCTTGTTATCTCCTACAGCAAACTCACAGACATCATACTCCTCTACAGCTAGGTGTCAAAGGTGCAGCATTTCCAGCAGCTGCAGAGGCACTCATCATAGCTAAGGCTATGGATGTTAACAACCTGTGTTGTTGTTGTTGTTGTTGCTTCTGGTTACTCAACACAAGTGTGTGTTGCTGAGAGGGGTGTGGACTTGGAAGAGGTGACAATGCTGATGACCAACAAGATGACTGAATTTTTAGGCATCTTTACTTGTACAGGGTCAGAGTTTCCAATGGTTTTCTCAAACAGTTTACAGACAGGCACAGTGCTCATTAGGTCATACTCAGCATCCCTTGCTGGTTCTTTTCCGGTACCCTTATATTCCTCTAAGCATTTAGAGGTGTCAAACAATTTATTTTTACTTTTACTGTCACAAAGTTTGATTCTACTTTGAGGACAGGTGTTTTGGTGCTGTCTGATGCAGAAGTTGGTTCAGCTGCTATACCTTCCTCCATTATGCCATCAGAATATGACTTGTCATCTTCAGTATTCTTCTTCTATGGTTTTTTGTAGTATTGGTGCCGGTGCTGGAACTTTTGGTGGGACCTTGACAAACTGCATCCTCCCTAGGAGGAGAGGAATCTTCATAATTTATTGTACACACTTCAGCAACCATGGCTGCAGTCAGTTTTTTTCACTATCACTTTACTCCCATGTCCCTGCACTGCTCCTACATCCCCCTCCTCCTGCCCCTTGTACGTTTGCAGGACACAACTCAACTACTGTGTCTGTTTTTCCTCTAAAGTACACAATAGAACTGACCAAGTCTTCCTCGGTCATACAGCTCACGTCAGGATCCCAGTCAGCTGTCTGTCACCCAATAATAATAATAATAATAATAATAATTAATAATAATAATAATTATTACTATTATTAATAATAAAAACTATTATTGTTTTACAGTTATCTACTCTATCAAATCAGTCAGACAGAATGATGGGGTATTTGGGGTCAACTTCCTTTGCTCCCTTCTCACACCCTCTGCCACATCCAACACAGAGATAATAACAGCAAGATCAGCAAGGAAATTGCTTGGACCTCAGCTGTCCTGTGTCAATCTCAAATCAGTCAGAATGTTTTGGTATTTGGGGTCAATCTCCTTTGATCCCATCTTACACCCCCAGTACAGAGATAATAATAACCAAATCAGGAAGGAGCTTGGATTATAGCTCCTTGTGTCTTGCCAGGCAGTCGCACCAAATTTTGGGGTATTTAGGTTCAAACTCCTTTCTCCCTTCTTCTCCTCCAGAATGCCCCTAGACACCCCAATACAGAGAACAAATATCCTGTCTAAAAGACTCCCTAAACGAAGCTTCAGCTTCACTTTATTTGCCTATCTTCTCTACCTCAAAAATGTGCTGCTTTCTCCTCTCAGAATGGCATGATGTAAGATACTAACACCCTTTTATATGCCGACAGGAAAAGAAGAGAAAACTGCCATGTGGTAGAGGGAAATTCATACTTCCCGTTGATTTCAATGCCTTAAGCCAGGCTAAAGAAGCTGGAAAATTGCACTTTTACCGGAAATTGTTCACCTATTTTGGTTTGAGGTGAAAATTTTCACCTAAATCTGGGCTCTGAGGTATCCTGTCACCCTCGTCTGGTGACTCCACTCCTGTCTCTGCTGTGTTCTCTGTATGATGACATATTTAATTTATAGAGCCTGTGATGGTGTATGTGGGACGGTGTTCACTGGATGTATGAATTATGCTATTTAAGCCATGCCATGCAGACACTTGGTTCAGCTCTACCTTACCTCTTTCACTCACTGACACTTAAATCATGCAGTGCAGTGGGCCATGGGCAATGGATTAATGAGCAGTGTCAGTAAGTTGTAGAACTAATGTTAGATTAGGACACAAAGTGCCTGCAGGGCATGACCTAATTATGTTAATCTATAAATCTAATGAACACAAAACATGTTTTCCACACTTCAGCATGGGTAAGAGCACATACTCAGTCTATGGCCACATGTGTCCCATTGCAGCCTGCTTCCCCAGTCCTCCTGATACCTCCTTTCCAGCCTCTTATGTGCCTTGCTCCACTCTCCTGCATTCATCCTTACTCCAATTCCCCCTGGGCCTCGTCTCATTCTCCCCCTTCCTGCAATCCCACTCCTCTCCTCAATGTGCCCCCCACTCCAAACCATCGCTCTTCTCTAATGATGTTAACATGCCTGAGGAAGAGACCTAAGGTCTTGAAAGCTTGCATTTAAATCTGCTTAGTTAGCCAATAAAAGGTATCAAAAACTATATTTGCCTCCTGTATTTATACGGCTAACACGGTACCAACTCTCATCTAATGATGTTAAGTCAGAGTTAGCCATCCTCCCACTCCCCAGCTGCTGTTGGTCTACAGTTCCCACCATCCACAGCAAGTTAAGGATGATAAGTGTACTTGTCCATCCTTGTTCTTAGCTGTGTTATTGTTAATAATATACTTGATTATTCATAATAGTCAATATGTATGTGTTAAGTCTAAGGACAGGCTTCATATAAGGCAGAGAAGGAAACTGCACAGGATTAAAAGTTATGATGGGTGAGTCCATCTGTGTTAAGTTTTGGGCTTTGTCACTGCAATCATTCTGTCTCTGCAACAGAAAGTAATCAGTGCCTCTTTTAAGTGGCAGTTTACACATTTCTGTAATGTCCTGTTTATATACTAATTTGGCCAGTTTATTTACCACTTTATAAACCCCCAAATGGCTAGCTTAATTTATGATATTTTCTGATTGTTGTAGACACAGGGTATTTCCTGTGTAAGGCAAAAGTGGCTCGGACCGTGGGTGGGGTCATAACATTAATTGAGGTGTGGTCATGGGTGAAGTTGTAAGACAACACCACCACTATCTCCCTTGGGTGCTAATATATATGAAATATACAAAATACATACAATGCAATATAAAAAAATTGAAGATACAATATGTTCAATGAACCGGATAATACTTCAAATAGACTGAAGAACTCCCAAATGCAAATTCAACTTACTGGAAGAAACAGCATTTAGCTGGGAATGCGTTGGTTGTTTTGGGAGTACCACTATTTGTCAGATTTAAGCAACAATTTTTGTAACAATATATGTTGGTTGTAGTTTATAGAACAGCACAGAGGTGTGATTTTAATATTTTGGGGCGATATATCGCTTCTTCTAATTTATTTTAATAGATATTTGAAAGTATCATGTATATATGAGCACATCCATTTTTTATATTGGCTCCTTATTTGTTCCAGTGAGTAGAGAGGTCCATATTTCAGGTGAAAACTATCCTAGATAGAGGGTGATGTCTGTAGGATTTCTTAGATGTGGAGAGCAATGATTGGAACCATCTAAACCACAGACAGGGGAGCAGCATTCGAGTACACCATTACTGGGGGTTATCCAGTACAAGAGCACACACCTAGAGGCAGGGTCTAGCCTCCTAGAAAGGTGAGTGCAATTCAAACCCATCACGGAGGTGTTACAGGAGGATAACAGTGTGAAGCATCACGGTGGAGGTGTCAAGAACATTGAACTTTTAAGCAGTTTACACTTAGAAGTGTGCGCTTTATCTCTTTTTTGTTTCCTTTACATGTTGGGTGGAGTTTGGAGAGCCTAGCATGCCTTGACTAGGGGTGACTGTCATATAAAGCCATCCCTGATTATGCCACAAATAAATTAAAAAAAATGGTGTAAACACAAAGAAAACATTGACAGTTTACATTTCAGTAGCAGAAGTTAATTTGTTATTTGCTTCACCCCCAACCAAAAAGTAATTCATTGGCCTCTGACTATTCTATGCATTTATCCTCTGAGATACTAGGGTAGTCTCCAGTGCATTGATGGATAAGGATGATGGGTGCTGTAGTTCTACCAATGCAAAGCCTCAAGATTGCCCATCCCTATTTGCTTGGCAAATCTTCCTTATTCAAGTAGTAATTCTGGAGCAAAACAACTGCATCACAGAGGATAAATATTCCCCAAACTCCCACTGATTTATACTGGGCTTTTACCCTTTGAAACTTACAGGGTGTTCCCATGGGGACCTCCACAGTGTCCAAGATGTTAAGAGCCCAAATTAAATAAAGGAGCAGTTTTATTTCTCCCCTAGTGTGCAGTTGGTTTGCTCCCAAATTGCACATTTTTAACACTTTGAGTGCCAGAGATGCAATGTATTAGCTACCTGTCTGGCACACAAAGGAGCTTTCTGAATGTTTATTCATGCCGATATTTGTCATTAATTGCAATTTACAAATGTAAAATGCAGAAGAAAAATGTAATTAAAATAATAAAAATTGATAACAGTGACAGGGTCAAATGATTTTTCCACTCCTAAATAATAATGATAAAAAAGCTAGTTCTGAGTGATCTTTGGGGATCAAATTTTTGAATGAATGTAACAGTCAGTGAGAAATGTATGAATTGCCTTATTTCTAAGCAGCTTCATTCAAAAGCTCACAATACCAAGACTTTTGGCTTTGACGCTCTGACTTCTACTGCAGTAAGGCAATGTGCCAGGTTGATAGAGGGCACTATTAGCAAACCACTTCAATCTGAAATGGAAAAAAATGAAAAGAGATGATTATATTGGGGATAGAAAATACAATCAGAGCAGAGAGCAGAAAGCAGGCAAATAAATGTTTGAAATGGTAAAAATATTAACCATTCACAGTCAGAAGCAAGAATCACACATTGCATAGGTTGTAACTCAAGTACATGTTTATGTTCATATCCTATATAATAATTCTCTAGGATGTTTGTCACGATGCAGTCATGCACAGTAGACACACCGCAATACTGCACCATTTGAGTGCCAGAGGGGTACACAACGCATTGCAAAGCTATCAAAGGGTTAACATTACCCAGACCCTGGCTCTCAAACGGTTAACATTACCCGGATCTTGGCCCGTGCACACAGGCTTTTACACTAGTTTACTAAATAATGAATTAGTGCTGTAGTATCAGAGATGTGTACAAGAGTCATATTAACCTTCACAATGGGATAAAAGGAGCTGAGGCTGCATCTTCCTCACCAAGAATGTGAATGTTAGTGAAATTGGAAGAAGAGGAATCACTCAGACAGAAAGATAATACATTGTATTGATTATAGAGGTCACAATATAAGCACAGTCAACTACAAATAAAGAAAAGGGAGAAGACACAAGGACAGATCTCTACTTTGGTACTGACACAAGACCAATGTATGAACTGGATAGCTGAATAATACAAATCTCAGACACTGTGAACAGAATAAGCAGCGGGCAATCAGGTCAAGAGTCCAGAGGTGGGCAACTTGTATCTCTCCAACTGTAGTTGGGCTATAGCTACCTCCCTGACCAAGCAGAAATAGTTGGGTAAATATGAATCTGTCCACTTCCAAAAGAAAAAAGACAATAGGGTGGATGTACTAAAACAATTCCCTCTGTGCTAAACCCAATTTTTGTGTACTATGCTGCATGTGTATGCACCATCATAAATTGCACATAACTTACATTTACATGCATATACTTTTGCTTAGGGTCAAAGAAATCCATAAAGTACTAATCAAAATATATATTCACATGGTATATACAGAAATGCTTGGATAATCATTAAAACAGTGATGAGAATGGAGTTTGCAATATGATAGATGAAAATGAGATGATGATTCTCTCATGTAGAACATAAAAACAAAAATAAACAAACACATAACATGATCTGATATTTTGGTAACATGGAAGGGGGATCTTAATCTCCCAGCAGATTCCCATTCTCATCTAAATTCCAATTTTTGGATGTTCGTCTAGAGGGTAGGATATGAAAAACAGTTAAAGGGATAGTAATACTTCATTTTAACTTTATTTTATTTTGTAGGCATTAAAAAAACATGAAGAATGATATAAGTCTTATCTCTGAAACCTTTATGGTTTAAGAGATATTCACAAACAAAGTATCCCCCCTGTTCAACCAGATCAGAAGGGAGATGCCCAGGTAGACTGCAGAGAGGGACAATCTTCAATTAAGATAATGGAAAAAGCTGAAAAACTTGTCAAGGGGGGAAGGGCTTTCATTGTTTTCATACAAAGAAAATTGTCCCCTTCTGTTATCTGTACTGTCATACAACCAGACTCACATCTGAGAAGAGATGGCTTACACTAGGTAAAAGGGGCGGGGAGGGGAACTTTGCTTGTGAATATCTCATAAACCATAAAGGTTTGAGAGATAAGACTTATATCATTCTTCATGTTTTTTTAATGCCTACAAAATAAAATAAAGTTAAAACGAAGTGTTACTATCCCTTTAAGACTACTACTTTGTTTAAAAAGTTAGATACCAACAGTTATTTGGATTAGTAAAGGCCATTACAATACTTAGCATAGAAATTGTCCTTTAGTCAATTTAGACGTATAGCGCAATACTTAGGCCACACAACATAACATGAGATAACATTTTAGTCAACATGATGAGATGTATTATCAAAAACAAATTTTGTTACAGTGTTTCACGTCATTATGCTAATTTACATCAATAGATACATCAAAAAGACCAGTTTGGTAAATAGGAAATCCTTCAGAATATATGTTACAACCCTAAATCCTGACGTTCTAAACAAGTGTATATAAACTACGATATAAATATCCTCTCTCCTCTCTTTTGTTATAGATTTTGTATTACTGTAATAGTGTTTCCAGTGTATACAGTAGGTATCTGGTAGACTTGGGGAAAATATATATAATCAAGATAATTAATTGTGGCCCCCAGTAGTGATGATCGAGCACCCCAATGCTCGGGTGTTCGGGTGCTCTGGCCGAGCGCCCCCGGAGGCTCGAGTGCTCGGCCGAGCACCCGAGCCCCATTGAAGTCAATGGGAGGACTCGAGCATTACACCAGGCACCCCCTGCTCTGATGAGGGGAGGGTGCCTGGTTCATAGGAAAAGGTCAGAAAATGATGGAAACACCACAGAAATGGTTCAGGGACAGCATAGGGAGGATGTCTGGATGCATCTTGGACTCCAACGTCGCTGCTGGGAACGATGTTTCGCCCGTAGTACGCCATTTTTACAGACTGACCGTAAAACACACAAAAAGGAAGATAAAAACTAATCTGCGGCTAGGCACACTAAACAATATGTGACGTTAATCTGCGGCTAGGCACACTAAACAATATGTGACGCTAATCTGCGGCTAGGCACACTAAACAATATGTGACGCTAATCTGCGGCTAGGCACACTAAACAATATGTGACGTTAATCTGCGGCTAGGCACACTAAACAGAATGTGACGCTAATCTGCGGCTAGGCACACTAAACAGAATGTGACGCTAATCTGCGGCTAGGCACACGAAACAGAATGTGACGCTAATCTGCGGCTAGGCACAGTGAACGGAATATGTGACGTTAATTTGTGAATTTGCACACTAAACAATATGTGCCGCTAATCTGCGGCTAGGCACACTAAACAGAATGTGACGCTAATCTGCGGCTAGGCACAGTGAACGGAATATGTGACGTTAATTTGTGAATTTGCACACTAAACAATATGTGCCGCTAATCTGCGGCTAGGCACATTAAACAGAATGTGACGCTAATCTGCGGCTAGGCACAGTGAACGGAATATGTGACGTTAATTTGTGAATTTGCACACTAAACAATATGTGCCGCTAATCTGCGGCTAGGCACACTAAACAGAATGTGACGCTAATCTGCGGCTAGGCACACTAAACAGAATGTGACGCTAATCTGCGGCTAGGCACACGAAACAGAATGTGACGCTAATCTGCGGCTAGGCACACGAAACAGAATGTGACGCTAATCTGCGGCTAGGCACAGTGAACGGAATATGTGACGTTAATTTGTGAATTTGCACACTAAACAGAATGTGACAATAATCTATGGCTAGGCACACGTTTAAAATGGCCCTTTTTGTCGCTGCGTTGTACAATATTTGTCCCTGTGCACCTAGTACAATGTCACCTTACTAATATCCCACCATCAAAAAAAAAATGAAATTGTGCCCCCCCAAACAAAATATAAATGCTGCCCCCACACACAACAGTCCTAAAAAGGACTTTTGGGTCTTGAAAGAGTACCAATACTACCAACAATTTTATTCTCCCTACACTGACTTTCCCTGCCTGATCGCATCTCTCCCTGGCTGAGAATGAGCAGAACTCGCGAGTCGGGTGCTATACAGCACACGATCATGGGTTCTGGCCAGCCAATCAGTGTAATGCCAGCAGCCAACATGGCTGCTGGCATTACACTGATGTCAGAGCCTCCCCGCACGTTTATTGGCTGCGCAGCAGCCGTGAAACGTGCGGGGAGGAGACCCGAACATGGCGGGCGAGCACATGCGGTACTCGTACGAGTACCGCCATGTGCCGAGCAGAGCGATGCTCGAGCCGAACCGAGCTTCGGCCGAGCATGCTCGCTCATCACTAGCCCCCAGGTATATAAGGTATTGTTGTATTTCTGTTGACACCAAGAGAACACCTGACAATCCAACAGCATCTAACAGCAGTGGATTTGTGTCAGGGTATGGACAATAGTGCTGATAATTAATGTTATTTTACACTGATTACAATATATCCAAATAAATATTAGTGCTTTAAAGAGTTATTCATCTTTTTTCTTTTAATCATTTGTTGTTGTCTTGCTATAAATCCACTTTTTCATTTGATTAACCCCTTTACTGCCAGAGAGGTATCCAACACATTGAGTTGTGATACGTCTCTGGAATTAAAAAAAGATTAATTACTACATATGCGTGCGTATATATATATATATATATATATATATATATATATGTATGTATATATATATATATATATACACACACATATATATATATATACTGGGTACAATAGAGAGCAATATTTCAAAAATATATTTGTATACATTGTATGAAGAAATAAGTACTGAACGCTAGACCGCCTCTGCCCATGATAGCGTTGATGGGGAACTACTAACTTTACTAAGAAGCATGGATACAATCATCATTATGTAATATTTTTTTTTTTTAAATGGTCCTGATTAATTGTAAGCTATCTGAAAACTGTCCTCGTGAGTAGGATAACCACACGAAGGTAGCAGGTAGCTGATGTTAATTTAGAAGAAGGGTAGACTAACAGGAGTAGAAAAGTCTGCCACTGAAGCAACAAAACTGAGGAAGGAGACGAAGAGGAATGAGGACAAGGCCGAGGTCAGGGCTGGCAACAAAACGAGAGACTGGTCAGAAAACGTAGCCAAAGGAGAGACAGAAAAATCAGCAAACGGGCCAAGGTACAAAAATCAAATAAGACACAATGCACAGAAAAACACAGACGATAACAGGAATTCGTCAGAAGAGCACTGAGAGCTGATCGGAAGCCAGTTATAAGGCTCCCAGTGCCCTGTGACATCTGGCCTCCTTGCGATTCGAGGACACTGCAAAGTAAACGGTGCATGAGTTGCAACCCGAAAGAAGCTCCGGACCGAGGCACAGAGTCGAGCGCTAATCGGTACGTGACAGATTCCCCCCCCACAAGGGACACAAGAGCTGCCAGGCCAGCCCGGATGAGCTAGTTGGTACGCATGGACTAGTCTCTGAGCATGCAGATTGGTGCTGGGTTCCCAGGTGCAGTCCTCTGGACCATAACCCCCCCATAAACATATTAAAGGGATAGTAATGTTTCATAATAAAAGCAGCTCTAATTAATCATCATAGTATTTGGGCCTTGGAGAGTGTTATTTCAATTCTGTCAGAGTTGTAGATCAAGAGTAATTGAATGATACAGTATCCCCCTCCCGCCCATTTTACTGATGTAACATTGCTCAGCTCAAAGCAGCAGGGTGTGTCCAGGTAGATTGCAGAGAGGGGCAATCTTCAATTAACATAAGGGAAAAAGCTGAAAAACCTGTCAAGGGGGGCAGGGTTTTCATTGTTCTCACAGTAAGAAGATTGACCCTTGATGTGAGCTGTCTGATCTATGGACTGGATTCCACATGTGAGGAGTGGGAGCTTATATTAGGTAAAAGGGGCAGTGGGGGAAACTTTATCATTCAATTACTCTTGAACTACAACTCTGACAGTATTGAAATAACACTCTCTATGGCTCAGATACTATGAAGATTAATTGGAGCTGCTGTTTTTGTGAAACATTACTATCACTTTAAAAAGCAGTGGACCAAGTACGGACCCCTGAGGTACTCCACTCTCAACTTTAACTGTATTGGAGAATTACCCATTTACAGCCACACACTGTTCAATATCCTTCAACCAGTTTTCTATCCAATTGCAAATATTATACCCTAGCCCCAATTTCCTTATTTTATATCCCAGGCTTCTGTGTGGCACTGTATCAAATGCCTTTGCAAAATCTAGATATACTACATCAACTACCTTAGCATTATCTAGGTTGCTACTTACTTACTTAGATTAGTTTGGCATGATACATTCCTGATAAAACCATGTTGATTCCTGCTAATAATCTTATTTATTGCTGTGTAATCTTGAATATAATCCCTTATTATCCCTTCCAGCAGTTTTCCCACTAAAGAGGTCAAATTCACAGGTCTATAATTCCCAGGTTCTGTTTTACTTCCATCTTAAATAGAGGCACTACATTGGCTCTGTGTCAATCTTGTGGCACTGAGCCTGTGGTCTGGTGAGGCCATTAACCAATAGGAGCTTGGAGACAGAGCCAGGATCCAGAAAAACTAGTCAGAAAAACAGGAAAACAGCTACAGAACAGCACATTGACATGATATTCTGTGATGGCAACAGTGGACATTGCAGGGCTCCTACCCTGAAGGTTACTGGTTCAAGCCCAAGGAGAGACAAGTCCAGTGGAAAGTTTAGACTAGATGTGTCCTAAAAGCATGGCTATTCCAGGCAGTCTAATAGAGATGCATGTGGATACATTTTCCAGGACTTTAGATAATGTGGAGAGTAAGGACACATTTGTATCCCCATTTTTGTGGATATGCACAGGTCTAGCCACTTTCCAGGCTTTAGGCAAATACCCAGATGACAAGGAGGTATTAAATATGGATGCAATGGGGTAAGCAGTGACTAAGGCACTGAGCTTTAGTAACATTGCTGGTAGTTTTTCAGGCATGGATTGAGATTTCATTTTTGAATGAACACCACTCAGATCTGAGAACCACTGGTTAGGCGGGTCACATGAAACGCACGTCAGGCGTCTTTAATTTTGATAATGCCGATAATGACTGTTTTGCAGATTGAGGACAGCATATTTTGAGGTGTGTTAATGAACCCACCATTAACATTGTTCTAACTCTGTTTTTGGGGGTTTCCTCTCTTTGCTCCCATTATGTGTGGGCATTTATCTGTTAGTAATTTTAATTGCTATACCAACCCTGGGTTTCTCATAATACTGTATAGGATCTCCCTGTCGCAGATAGTGAGGTATAGATCCTCCCGCTGCTCTCAAATTGTAATTTACATTACTCCCCAGTATGATCAAGCTGATATTTTATATAAACATGTAACATTTTTTTTCTGCACTCTTTGCACACAAGAGGGAGATATTCAGTACAAATATTACTGACCTTTGCCAGATTTGGTTGTATATACCACACTGGTGTTACAAAATATATATTGTATGGAGAGTGTTAATACACATTGGACACATGTTATGCCCAGGATAAACAAGCATTACGTTGGTATACATTGGACTCAATCTGGTATAAATAATTCACTATTAAAGGCACCAGTTGATGGCTCCTTCCTGAGCTCTGGATAGTTAATACTTTCTTATCCATTGATAGAGCTATCCGCTTTTCCTCCATGCACTCCTTTGATTAAAGGGATAGTAATACTTAAAATGTAAAAAAAAATATGTTGTAGGGTTTATCCCCCTGAGTAAAACAAGAGTAATCCCACTGCTGAGAGGTCTTTCATTCAAAAGTTATTAATTTTCAAAGTTGAATTTTTTAGGTGCAATATCACAGTGGCCTGAAATTGTACAGTGGCGCTGTTGCTACACGATCCTATGGACAACTCTGGTCAGTTGACCATAAATCTCCATAGGATGGTGTAGCAACAGCGCCACTGTACAATTTCAGGCCACTGTGATATTGCACCTAAAAAATTCAACTTTGAAAATTAATAGCTTTTGAATGAAAGACCTCTCAGCAGTGGGAGTACTCTTGTTTTACTCAGGGGGATAAACCCTACAACATATTTTTTATTACATTTTAAGTATTACTATCCCTTTAACTGAATTTATAACATTGATGTTCAATATATATTAGATTAAATATTGGAGTAACAACTTAAGTATTTTGAATCATCTCCGATATTATCTATTGGAAGTGCACTATCAGCACATACAGACACTTATTCTAATTTCAGACTTACTACTAATTAACTGTTTATTTACCATTTCCTGGTATTATTACACACTTCCTATCAGATAAGTTTCAATTTTTCAAACAGTGGTGCCTAGAGGATTTTATAAATATCTTCATTTCTGTGCATTTTCAATATGTCTTTATTGACCAAACCATAGCATTTTTATGATCTCTGTTCATGACAAATCATTTGATAAAAACAGAGTGCGGGTTGTTATTTTTAACATATGTGTTTTAAAATTAGTGTTCAATAAAAGTTAGGTATTATTTACTTTCTCCTAATCTCTCACTCACATTAATCCACACATTGTGATTTAACATAAAGCTCATTATGTGCCCTCCATAAAGTTTACTTTGTTTTTTTTTGTTTTGGATTACAATTAATCTAACTAGATTGTGACATGTATGTAGTTTCATAGTATTGCTATAAATTACCTATAGGTTTGTATTTAACATTGGGTATATTATTTTCTACTGAATGCAAGTACCATTGTCAGCTTTATCAGAGAACTTTGTTTTATGTGCTATATTAGAGAATCATTGTCTCATTTTTTATCGACCATCGTGCAAATTCCTTCCTCATCACTGTTATTTAAGATTATCCACCCATTTCTCCCTGTATCAAGTCTCATGTTAGTACTATTTTATTTTGATTAGTACTTCTCTGACCCTATCCAGAAATATATAATATAATCTAAGTTAAATGCTCTTTATGATGGTATATCCATGTTTAGGAATGTTTGCTATACCAAAAAACCATGCAACACCAGAGAAATTCTCTACTGTTAATAATTGAAGGCTCAGTTTTCCAAAGCCTATAAAAAAAGGAATTGCTTGTGCCATGCTGATTGCCCATTCAAACATACAAGTATTTAGTGCAGTCTACTCCAAACTATTGCCACCTTACTATAAGAGCAGGTACAGAGATATAATCCAATATATATAGGTAATGGAAACATCTGCAGCTTATACTTCATGAAATTGGCAGATCATCTTCACAGAAAACTGCACTGAAAATAAGAGAACAGACAAAGAGGAGTTATTCACTAAGGCATAATAAACAGGTGTAAAAGTGGAGATGACTTCTCCAGTGATATCACTTCTCCAGTACTATGTTATTCTATGGAGCCTATGCACCAAGATCTCCAAAACGTAAGAAATGTTAGTGAATTGGTTTCATAGAATAACATAGGAATTGGAGAAGTAATATCAATGGAGAAATATTTTCCACTTTATCACACCTTAGTGAATAACCCCTACTGAGTCTCTTTAAATGTAGTATAACAGTACCTATACATCTGATGACGTGGAGTTTATCATAGAAAACATGTAAAGGGATTTTAACTGAATTAATATTGTTTTATACATTTCTGCATTATTCTTGATCTGAAATAATAAAAACCCTCTAAAGTTGAATCTTAATCGAGATGTAGAGGTGAGTCTTGGTGTCCTTGCTATTTTAGACTTAGAGAACAAGTGATCAAATGAATAAGTGAAGAGCCTACTGTGTGGGAGAATTGTCATACCTAGACACCACTTACTAGGACACAGGACTTGCCTCCAGAAGGAAAAATTGAAAACTGGTTGATTCCATGAGCCTGGGGCCCATACATGAAAGCCTGCCTGCATTCCAAGACAATAGATAAGCTTTTGTATATATATATGAATTGCAGTCTAAGGGTGTATGGTTGTAGATCCAAAGCATTACAAAACTATACTTACACTCCCTGCACCTCCCATTCTCTTCTACATGGTGACAGACCAAGCAGGGGATATATATTATATATACACACACACACATTGTTGTTGTTTGGATCGCACTCCACTTTCAATATATCTTTACCAGCCCGTGCCTGGTTTATACGTAGATAATATCCACCAAAATCAAATTAAGACGGCACTCTTGGATTTACACAAAATACAAACAACGTTTTTATTAAGCCAAGTCAACGTTTGGGCCTTTATCAAGACTTGATGTCTTCATTTGATTTTGAGAGATATATATCTATATACACACACACACACACACACAAGCAGTAGCATGGAGAGTTGAGCATAACATGGTAATGAAGAAAGCAGACTTAGTGACACAAGATCCCAAATGTTTTTTGAATGGGGTGATTCACCCAGGAGGATTCCGGTAGCAGTGATATGGACAGTCTCTTACGGAGGTAAGTCAATATAGAGCTCAAGGTGTACTGATTTTAATATAATCTTCCAACGCGTTTTGTACCACTAAGGATACTTCATCAGAGGTGTCCAGTAACTGGATTTGGTGTGTATTTAAACATTGGCACCTCAGCTCCCATTGGATAAAATTACGCCCATACTCAAGATGAAGGGATCACACCTGTGTGTTAACCCTTATAGCGCCTTCATAGCCCAGAGTGGATCATATCAACCAATACACTGGAAACTGTGCTGGATCTCAAGGTGTTTAACACAAAGACTATAAACCTAAATGCTCCTTATAGCAAATAGTCCTCTTAACAAAAATAAGGATAAATGTCTATAGATTCGCAGGATCGGAACCCAAAATAAAATAAAAAAGAATATATAATAATAATAGAAATAATACATTCTAAAAAATAATAAATATAAAACTCCAAAAAATCAAAAAAATAATACAAATAATAAAATAAATAAAATAAAACTACTCTATATAACCAAAATAAATAAGCATGAAATTATTTATACTAAACCATATAAACATGTGCACCTTATTGCATGAGATGATAGTCATAATAAACATTAAAAAATATGTATATATCACCCACGGCCCTCTGAGTGCAGAGCGACAGTGCTCATTATCGCACCCCATGTTCCTCCATCCCTAGAGGCCGACCATGTCATAAATGAATCAAAAATACATATGTATCACAGTATATGCGCATCAGCACAATCATAAGTGTAGTATTATCCACCCCTCCGAGCACCGGGATGACCAGCGGAGCACTTCATCTAATCGCATGGCCCCCTGGCGCCCGAAGAGATGACTATAACACACCACAAAACATAAAATAAATAAATAATAAGACCAAAACCTAAATCCAATAAACTAATATAAGTAAAATATTAAATAAATCAATATATAATACACACAAAGAGAATAGTATCACAGGAAAGGTGTCTACATTCCATGAACAACTGCAGCCAAATACACAAAAGGAATAGGAAGACGAAAGGAAAAACCACCAGGCAAAAAAATATATATAAAAATATAATTATGTCTATTTTCTCATTATGGCCCCCTGGATATAATGCATTACATTGGTATATCCAGTGGGTTTCTCTTCTACTTAACATACTCAATCTATCTCCTCCCTTAAAACGGGAGATAGTAGTAGTATTATCCATGGTTTTCCAATGTACCAAATCATAGTGCTTGGCTAGTGGATATCTCCTATCACCGGACAGTATGGCACGTCTATGTTCTCAAAATCTGTCCTTTAATTTCCTTTTGGTACGTCCTATGTACTGAAGCTGACAGGGGTAAATTATGCTATATATAACATGGTACTATTACATGTCAGGTGGTCTTTAATAACTACCTTGTTGTCCTTAGCATCTCTAAAGTGTTTGGTCTGATGTGCTATGTACCCACATGTGATACATCGACTCATCCCACACTTAAAGACCCCATTAGTATGTAGAAAAGTCTTAGTTATTTCACTATTGTTACCTTTTTTCTTTTTTGACAAGATATTTTTTAAATTGGTATTTTTCGTGAATATAATGTTTGGTTTCAAAGAGATAACTGAATGTAGTAATGAATCTTGTAGTAAAATTGGCCAGTGTTTGTCTAATATTTTTCTAATATCATTATGTGAGTTGTTATATTTAGTGACAACGTGTAATTTTTCTTGTTTTCCAACTTCTTTATCTTTTTACTTTTCGGGGTTCAACATGGTACTTCTATCTAATGTGGATGTTTGAAAATAAGCATTCCTCACCAGATCCTTTGGATAGCCTTTATCAATGAATTTGCCTTTAAGCTGCTGACACTGTGCATCATAGTCAGCCTGTTTACTACAATTGTGTTTCATGCGGTAGAATTGTCCCTTTGGTATATTAGTAACCCATCGCTTTAAATGACAACTGTCATAATGCAAGTAGTTGTGAACACTGGTGGGCTTAATATAGATAGAGGACAAAATTCTACCGTCTTCCACTTTCAATGTGAGATCCAAGTAGTTGACTGCTTGTGCACTAATGTCATATGTAAAAGACAGACCCAACTCATCCATATTTAGGCATTGAACAAATTCTTCCAGTTCCTGTATACTCCCTTGCCATATAGTAAGGAGATCATGAATAAACCTCCCATAGTAGACCAGCCTTGCCCCCAGCCCCGCCCCCCACACATGGTTCATCTCCCAATAGCCCATGTATAGGCTGGAGTAGCTGGAGCAAAACTGGCACCCATGGCAGCTCCTCGAACTTGGAGAAAAAAGGAGTTAAGGAACTGAAAGCAGTTGTTATACAGAATAAACCTATCACGGTGCCCGTGCTCCCCTTGTTGTTTTCTGTCAGTCTATCCTGTGCTTTGCTCCCATTGGCTACTCTGTGGCCTTGTCCTACGTTACCGCTCCGGCAGTGTACTAGTGGCCTAGTCTCCGTTACTGCCTCTGCAGAGTGCAAGTGTCTGCCTCCGTTACTGCTACGGCAGTGTGCCTTTGGCCTAGTCTCCGTTACTGTACCTGCAGAGTGCAAGTGTCTGCCTCCTTTACTGCTACGGCAGTGTGCCATTGGCCTAGTCTCCGTTACTGCGCCTGCAGAGTGCAAGTGTCTGTCTCTGTTACTGCTACGGCAGTGTGCCACTGGTCTAGTCTCCGTTACTGCTTCTGCAGAGTGCAAGTGTCTGCCTCCGTTACTGCTACGGCAGTGTGCCATTGGCCTAGTCTCCGTTACTGTGCCTGCAGAGTGCAAGTGTCTATCTTCGTTACTGCTACGGCAGTATGCCATTGGCCTAGTCTCCGTTAGTACACCTGCAGAGTGCAAGTGTCTGTCTCCGTTACTGCTACGGCAGTGTGCCATTGGCCTAGTCTCCGTCACAGCTCCAGCAGAGTGCAAGTGGCCTGTCTCCGTTACTGCTACGGCAGTGTGCCATTGGTCTTGTCTCCGTTACTGCTCCGGCAGAGTGCAAGTGGTCTGGTCTCCGTTACTGCTACGAAAGCGTCTTATGTTGCTCAATTCCTATTATTACTCTGGCCGTTCACATTTGTTCTGCTAACCTGTTTCTGGGCGTTACAAATCCTTAAGCTGTCTATATGGAGAGAGCTTCATCACAGACCTCTCTGCACATGGGACTGTTTACACTCATTGAAGACCATTAACCCATGCAGTACCTTTCTCCTGGGAATCCATCATATTCTGCCTGACCTGTGTCAGTATAGACTGTTGTGGACTTTATGGTTATACTGGACCTGTGTAGGCATATGTATATGTAACCTGACGTGTGACTGTATTATTCAGCTTATATACTACAGGACCTGTGAGGGTTATTTTATTACTGTCATTTCAATAAAACTGTGCTTTATCCTAAACCACTGTGTCTGTGTGTCAAGCAAACCATTACAAAACCTCATACCATCCAATAGAAAGTTACTCCGCAGCTCTGGTAGGGAGTCATCTGATTGGAGAAAATAAGATATGGCCAGCAGCCCCTTATTGTGATCAATACTAGTATCTAATGAACAGACATTTACTGTAGCACAAATATATCCTTCACCCATGATATATTGTTCAAAATATGGAAAATATGCTGGGTGTCTTTAACATGGGATTGTAGTTGGACTACATACTTCTGTAAAAAAAAGTCTATATATTGAGCTAGATTAGACATAGGCCCCTCCATGCCTGCTATAATAGGCCAGCCTGGGGGATGTACTAGCGTTTTATGTATCTTCGGTACCACATAAAAACATGGTATCCTCGGGTAACGGACCATAACGAAAGATTTCTCACCAGAAATGACTCCCTAATGGTATGCTTCTTCTACCAGTTTCTGCAGGGAACTGACAATACGATTTGTAGGGTCTGCTGCAAGTAAATTATAAGTATCAGCACAGGATAATAGAAGCTGGGCTTCTTTGACATAATCCTCATATTCAAGAATAACAGTGGCTCCTCCATTATCAGCCTCAGTGATGTATATTTCCACACCTTCAGATGTACTGAAATCTTTGAAAAATATGGCATTCCCAAAACTATTTATTAGCTACTGCTCTTACATGCAAAAGCATCCCATTGGTATGCTTTCATGTACTGCAGGAGGTGTCAAAAGCACAAAACAACACTTACCTATTTGCTTTTTCAAAAATGGCTATCTGTACTAAAATGGTCATAAATATTAAATAAATAAAGGAAAGGTATGCAAGGTATGCCATTTGAGGAAAGTAGGCATTCACCCACATCAAATGAGGTTGTATGGCTTTCTACCCTTATGTCAGTGGGCAAATATAAGTTTTTTCAGATTTCCATAACTTAAAATATACAAAAAACTTTGAAAAATAACGGAATTGTCTACTGTATTCAGTGCCTGCTACCAACCTGGGAAAAATAGTACCCATCTGTGTGTGTTAACATACCATAAGGGGTTTGCGAGGAACAGTAACCTACACCTGCCACTTTTCTTTTTTGAAATTACCTACCTGCACTAAAATGGTTGTAACAGATATTCAGTAAAGGTGAGGTATGCCATTTTTGAAAGAAGACACTCGCCAGCCTCAAATGAGGGGTCACCTGTCTTTCTACCCTTAGGCTGGTGAACACACGTATTTCCATAAGGCAGCAATATAGGGAAAATTGAGCTGTTGTACATTTCTACCCCTTTAAAGATACAAAAAGGTTTGAAAAACTTTGACTTTCCAACTGTAACCATTAGCTACTGCTATTCCAAGAAAACTTACACCCTGTTGGTATGTTGACATACTGTAGGGGGTGCCAGAAGCACAGAGTTACACCATATGTTTGTCATTTGTCTGTATTAAAATGGTTAGAACAGTGAGGAAATGAAGGAAGGATAAAGAAAGCATACAGTTTTGGAAAGCAGACAACCAGCCACATCAAATGAGGCATCACGTGTCTTTCTACTATTAGGTTAATGTGCTCAACTACTTCCAGAAAATTGCATTATAGGAGAAAGCACATACGGTTCTTACGCATAAATCACTTCAGTTATACTAAAATGGTTAAAAACTAAGGGATTTCCTAGTGTATTTAGTACCTATTGCCAGACTAAGGAAAACTGTACCCCATTGGTATGAGTTGACATACCATATTGGGTGGCTACCAGTGGAACAAGGTTTGGGAAGTAAGAAATGGATGTGTGATTCTGTGGCTACCAGTTGCAGAAGGCTGGGGTGTGGCTTAGAGAGTATTTTTGGGATCTGTGACTACCAGTGGGCAATGGAACAAGGCTGGGGATGATCAGACAGTGTATGTTGGGATCTTTGACTACCGGGGCAATGGACCCAGGCTTGAGGGTCAGGTAATGAACTTGGGGATCTTTAAACAACAGTGCGCAGTGGAAACAGGTTAGCTGGTTTAGCCAGTGTATGTGCATATCTGCCACTGCCAGGGTTTACAGGTTTACAGGTATGGGACATGTTTCTCATCAAAGTCAATGAGGTGACTTTGTGGTGGCAATGTCAGCATTCCAATAAGGAGCTGCAGCTACATACATATGGGGTGGGGGCAATTGGTTTTGGGGTTGTCTAGAAATCTTAGCATCATTGATCGGTTTCCAACAGTGGTAGTGGGAATTTGGTTATCTAGTCCAGCTAACAGGACTGTGAATTTGTGGACAGACAATATGAGGTTGGTGTGTGCCATTAACAATTTGACAGCAAGCTCAATAGAGGTGACAAGGGTGCTGAGGCATTTGGTGCTCACCTGTATGAGTTATAATATGACTTTTAGGACCAAGCATGTTCTGGGGGTGGCTGATGCTTTGTCCAGGGGACTGGGAGGGTTTACTTTTAAAAGGTTGCAAACACATGACACAGTAACCATGTCACCATAATAAAAATAGCGACATGAGAATCTCATACTGCATGACAGTGCGAGATTCTCATATCGCGTACTGAAAGGTCACATCCCAGCCTGGCATATCCGGCATGATTTCAGAAAGATGCCACAGTATATGTCTTTGGTGTGTCTCTCTCTCGCTGCCAGTCTTTCCCTTCTCTTTTTCCAGGCTGCCTCTCTTGTTTCTGGACATCTTTTTCTCTCTGTTGCTCAAAAAGTGTCTTTTGGGATGTCTCTCTCTCCATCTCTCACTATGTATTTCTGTCTCTCTCTGTCAGTCTATGCATACTAACATCCCTACTTTAGTCTGTGCATGTTCTAAATATTGTGTTCTTCTATAACAATAATTTTAAACTTTGAAATAGAGCCAGGGCTGTGCTCAGCAAGCCTGGGATGCGACCTTTCAGTATGCGACATGAGAATCTCACGCTGCCATGCAGTGCGAGATTCTCATGTCACCATTTCTATTATGGCGACATGGTTATTGTGTCATGTGGTCACATGCTGTTTTGCGTGCGACCTTTTAAAAGGATACCACCGGGAGAAGTTCTTTTAGCTAGTATCTGAGGCTAGTAAACAAGGTGTTAACTTTCTAAAACATTTTTGAAGTTGGTACAGATGTTTAGACCAGTTCACTGAGAAGTCATTAGATCTAAAATCCTGGCAGAGATATGCAAAGGATTGGAACAGGTGGGTTACATTTGACAGTAAGCTGCACGATGGTAATGGTTGCATTCTGAGGTATATTTGATGTATCCACGAGGAGGGAAGGTGACTGGGCAGGGCTGAGTCAGCTCTAGCCATCATTTCAGTTTTTAGTAGATTGAAGGGTTTGGAACACCAGACTAAAAGGTTTGTAGTTGCTCGTATAATGAAGGGTTGGAGAAGAACAGAAACAGGGGAGCAGGACAGAAGGCATCCCAAAAGCAAAGATAGGGTGCTAAGTATTTTAGCAGCTTTAACGTTAAATTTGTAAGGATGAATATGAGTGCACTTTGTTTTGTATATGAAGAAAATTAACAAAGCCATGGAAAGGATCATGGGGTCCCATGGAAAGAGGCATTAGTGCACTGTGAACTGCACCCCTGTTGAAGGACGAAATGTCTTTCAGACATTTGACTGAATATATTCAGTAATGTGTTTACAGCAGTGGGTTCAGGCCCTGGGTTAGATGGTGATCAGAAAAAAGGGCACAGTCCTAGCCAAATGGTGGTCATTACAGTTTCCAACAGCAGCCATCAACTCAGTGGTCAGGGCTGCTCTAGGCAAGCAGCAAGGGCTAGTACTGGGTATGCATATGGGCAGGAAGGGAGTGGCATTGGCACGAAGAGATGTCTTGGTTATGCCCTGGTGATCTTTTCACAATAACAGCTGAGCGCGGTGACTCAGCCCACTGTCTGGTGGGGGGTGGAAGGATGGGAGATATCCCAGCCTGCCCCTGTGATCAGTTGTGATGGAGCCTAAGTGGGATTCAGCCTGAAAAGGTGGCCAGATGCAGGCAAGGTCTGGCCACCATTTGGGGGTCTGTGTGCAGTTGTGACTCAGCAGCTGCCCATCTGGAGGACTAGAATGTCACATTAGTTGAATGGAGGGGTTCTCATTGCCTAGCATGGAAAGGAGGACAGTATGGAATAAGCACCTTAGAAAACAGGGAGAGACTGGCTGAGAGAGAACACCATTAAGGTACTTCATCCACAAGCACACCAAGATGGCATCTGGGGTGACCCAGTATGAAAATGGAAAGGGCATGCAGAAGAAGCATCTGCATTCTGGGCAATTCTGGAGGGCAGTATGTTTGAAGCAGGGGTATAAGTGATTAGGATAATGATTGGTGCTTATAAACCAGGCATCATCCAAATGCGAGGAAGTCACAAGTGAAGGAGGGGATGTGGGATGTGGTACTGCGACATACCCTACCCCAAGGGGTAGGAAATACATCCAGGAGGTTCTAGTTCAGGCCAAGTCAAGCATTGACTCTGTGGTCAGGTCTGGCATTGGCCAAGGTTGGTGCAGGCCTAGCCTGAGGGTGGTATTTATGGTTACCAATGGCAGACATTGATTGTGTGTTTAGGGCTGACCTAGAGTATAAAGCAAGGCTAGTGTTGGGAATCTGCATGTGTGGGAACAGAGGGACACTAGCACCAAGAGACATATTAGTTATTCCCCGGTGGTCTTAACACAATAGCAGCTGAATAGGATGGCTCAGCTTGCTATGCAGTGGGAGGTGGATGGGTGGAAGAAGTCCCAGCCTGCCCCCTGAGCCCAGTGGTGGAGGAGAAGTGGAGGGTTCTATCCTGAGAAGGTAGCCAGATGTAGGTGAGGTCTGGCCTCTGTTGGGGGGCTGAGTGCAGGAGTGACTGATCAGCTGTCCAGTGGCAGACAGTAATGCTGCATTAGTTGGGGGGAGGTGCTCTCATTGCCTAGCATGTAAAAAATAAGGTATAAATGACTTCAATTTTTCCCACAGATGTGTGTGTGTCGTGTTTAATTATAGGGGGACTGGATTTATGGTAAGGAGGAGTAGCTGGGCATAAGCACCTTAAGACTGTGTTTTAAGAAGGTAAACATATCTCAGATTTAGGGATCCCCACCTTCTGATTGCAGATGTTTACTAAGGGCAGGTGAATGTAAGACTATAAAGGCATATGTAATGTGTTAGTTAGGACTTGCCTTAATAAGGATGCATTGGCACGGCAGATAAGCTTTAACATATTTTGGCTTAAATATGAAACCACAACCACAAGTTGATGTGTGGTTGTTAATGGGCAGTAACATATAAATCTCACAAGTTCACATTTAAGCAGTCTATATATAAGTAGCTCATGTACTTATTCTGTTTGCTTTGCTTTTAATTTGGAGATTGGTGGAGAGTCACTTTATCCCTTGATGTACTTCATACATGTGCATTTAGGTTGTTTTTTTGCACATGTATATTATGGTATACTAGTTGAAGAGCCTGTGTACACGTGCCACAGTGCCACCCAGCAATGGCTGCGGTGAGGTCATGCACAGTAGAGACTCCCCGCGCCGCAGCTGCTACGGAGCTTGGCACTCTGAATTCAGACCATAGTTGAGGACTACGGTCTGAATTCGGAGCCCCGCTCCGTTATCAGTCACGGAGAGAGCAGTCTGTAGTGCGCATGACTGCAGCACGCGCAGCCGTCTATACTGCGCATGACTGCTTCTGACAAATAATTTAGCTAATCATTATATAAGATTAGAGTTCAGATTTTATCTGGCCTTCTGGTCTGGCTGTCTTCTGAGTACACAGGCTATCTAACTAGCTAGATCATGTGTGAGTTATTGAGGTTGGGCTACCACTTAGTTCTTAAGTATCAGATATAATCCTAACTGTGAATTGCCTTCAATACACATAATATGCTTAAAGGGATAGTAATGTTTCATAATAAAAGCAGCTCTAATTAATCTTCATAGTATCTGGGCCTTGGAGAGTGTTATTTCAATTCTGTCAGAGTTGTAGTTCAAAAGTAATTGAATTATAAAGTATTCCCCCACCCCTTTTACTGATGTAACACTGCTTAGCTCAGAGCAGCAGGGAGGTGCCCAGGTAGATTGCAGAGAGGGACAATCTACAATTAAGATAAGGGAAAAAGCTGAAAAACCTGTCAAGGGGGGCAGGGTTTTCATTGTTCTTACAGTAAGAAGATTGTCCCTTTCTGTGAGCTGTCTGGTCAAGCAACCAAACTGCACATCTGAGGGGAGGTGGCTTACACTAGGTAAAAGGGGCGGGAGGGAAAAACTTTATCATTCAATTACTCTTGAACTACAACTCTGAAAGTACTGAAATAACACTCTCTATGACTCAAATACTATGAAGATTAATTGGAGCTGCTGTTTTTGTGAAACATTACTATCCCTTTAAGGCTGAGCAGCGGCACAGAAAAAGGTAACCTGACTCTCTATGCAGATGATAACTGACACATTTTATCAGTTTCATGTGAAATGAACAAAGTTGATACATTTTGACCAGTTTATTTGTCTGTGCAGCAGCATAGCTGAATGTATGTATGTTTGTATGTATCCTTAGTCATTCACATTCTTTCTTTCATCCTTCAATCATACCTCCCTTTCTGTCACACAAAATACCTCTCTCACACACAAACACCTCACCACCTATTAACAGTCAGGCAGGGGTCTTAAAAGTGGGGCAGGCATATTATTGTTTAGGTAGGGACTGTCACAAACAGATAATTTCATCCATAGATACTACCTGTTATAATGTACCCATTCATGCTGCTTGAGTTAGTGTAACTCTTACCATTAATCTCAATTGATTATTCCAAATTAAGCTGTTTTTGAAAAATGTAAGAATGTCCCAGACTATGAGCATCAAAGCAGTGATAAATGAAACAACTGTAATCTTAAAATGATAGTATCAGTCATAAAGGGAGAAATTTTTTCTTACCGATATTTCCTTTTCTTCTGTGTCCCTCCATGGCGATAGAGACTAATGGGGTGTGTCAGCGCCCCCCAGCTGGCGTAGGACCAACTTTCAATTATAAAAGGAAGCCTTCCGCTCCCCTATGGCAGTCATCGTTTTGTCAAAGCTAAAAAATATAAGCAGAGATGTTAAAAAGAGGGCAGGGGCGCCATGGAGGGACACAGAAGAAAAGGAAATATCGGTAAGAAAAAATTTCTCCCTTTCTTCTGTGTCCCTATCCATGGCGATAGAGACTAATGGGGACATACCCAAGCAGTAACTAAGAATGGGTGGGTAATGAAAAACAGTGTCCCTTAGATGATTAATAAAAAATAATCATGTGTCTGCCCACACACATGAATCACATAGTAGAGAAGATAGGTAAGAAATAAGACATTCTTACCGAACCTGTGTGGATAGCTGCTTCCAGGACCTTTCTTCCAAATTTTGCTTCTGCCGAAGCATGTACATCAATTTGATAGTGCTTGATAAAAGTGGAAATAGAGGACCAAGTGGCTGCTCTACAAATTTCTTCTGGAGAAGCAGAGGCTCTGGATGCCCAGGAGGTTGCTACCGCTCGGGTAGAATGAGCCTTAAGGATCTTTGGAGGGATTTTTCCTGCTTCCAAATATGTCATCCTAATGCATTGGGTTATCCATCTTGATAAGGAGGATTTTGAAGCTGGCGACCCTTTATATTTCCCTTGAAAATGAACAAAAAGAGAATCTGTCTTCCTGAAGGCTTCTGTTCTATTAAGGTAGATAGAAACACACCTTACCAAGTCCAGATTGTGCAATTTCTTCTCTTTTTCCCCTTTTGGATTTGGGCAAAAAGAGGGTAAAATGATGTCTTGGTTTAGATGAAATTCTGACACTACTTTAGACCTAAAGTTAGGTTTTGTTCTCAAAACTATTTTATCTTGGTGAAACACCATGTAGGGTGGCTTTGAGGAAAAAGCCTGAATCTCTGAAACTCTTCTCGCAGAGGTTATAGCAGTCAGGAAGGCTGTTTTTAATGTAAGCATCTTTAAAGGTATCTCTTCTAGGGGTTCAAACTTGGGAGATGAAGACAGCGTATCCAGCACCATATTCAAGTCCCATGGAGGAATAACCTTTCTTATTCTAGGTCTAACTTTTGTTATAGCTTTAAGGTATCTTTTTACTAAAATATCTTCTGCAAATTGTTTTGCTAAGAAGGCTGATAATGCTGAAACATGTACTTTTAACGTGGATGGTTTTAATCCTTTCTCAAACCCCTGTTGTAAAAAGTTCAAAATGTGAGATGTTTTTACACATGATCTTTTTACTTTTTCAGATGCACACCATCCTGAAAAGACTTTCCAAACCTTGCAGTATATCCTGGAGGTGGACTTTTTTCTTCCTTCTGCTATTGTATTTATAACTGCGTCCGAGAGACCTTTTGATCTTAATGAGTTCCTCTCAGCCTCCAGGCCATCAGTTTCAAAAAAGCTGGGTTCTGATGGAGAACTGGACCCTGGAAAAGGAGATCTGACCGGATCGGGAGTGGCCAAGGCTCCTCTATCGCTAGATTGATTAGTTCCGAGAACCATACTCTCCTTGGCCATTCCGGAGCTATGAGGATGACATTTGCTCCCTCTCGCCTGATCTTTCTTAGAACCTTTGGTATCATGGGGGTTGGAGGAAAGATGTATGCCAGTGGAAAATTCCAGGGATGAGTCATGGCATCCATCCCTCGAGCTTCCGGATGCCTTGTCCTGGAGAAGAATGTGTTGCATTTCTTGTTTTCCCAGGTTGCCATGAGATCTATCACTGGATTTCCCCATCTCCTGACAATCTGGTTGAAAACCTCCCTGTTGAGGGCCCATTCTCCTGGGTCCAGCCTGTTTCGGCTGAGATAGTCTGCTTGTAGATTTAAGACACCTGCTATGTGGGTGGCTGATAGAGCCATTAGGTTCCTTTCTGACCATCTCAATATTTTCTGTGATTCTTGGTTCAGGGTTCTGCTCCTTGTTCCTCCTTGGTTTTTTATGTAGAGAACCGCCACCATGCTGTCCGACAGGATCTGGACTGGTTTTTTCTTGATAAACTTCCTTAGACCTATTAAGGATAGTCGAATGGCTCTGAGCTCTAGGACATTTATGTGTAGAGTTTTTTCTAGCTGAGACCATGTCCCTTGAATGGAGATGTTGTTCCAGCAACCTCCCCATCCTTTCAGGCTTGCATCTGTTGATATCGTCTGCCATTTTTGCTCCTGTAGAGAGGTTCCTCTTTCCAGATTTTTTGGTTTTATCCACCATAGTAACTCGGACTTTACCTGTGGAGACAGGAGGATCTTCTGTGAGGTGTTGATCGAGTCCTTGTTCCAATGGGTTAGGAACAATTTCTGAAGGGGCCTTTGGTGACTCCTGGCCCAAGGTACTATGTGAATGGCTGAGTTCATTAATCCCAGAATGCTCATGTATTCGTGGGCAGTATGTACTTGATGTTTCCTGAAGGACTTGACTCTGTTTATTATCCCCTTTATTCTTGAAGATGATAATGTCACTTGGTTGACCTTGGTGTCGAAAGTCATGCCCAGAAAATCTAGATGCTGAGATGGATGGAGTTTGCTCTTCTGAAGATTGACTATCCAACCCAGTTCTTGTAGATGATGCAAGGTTTCCTGGGTGTCTAGTTCCGAACGAACTTTGGATAAGGATACAATTAGGAGATCGTCTAAGTATGGGAGAATAGTTATTCCTTTTCTCCTCAGGGGTTCTAGTGCTACAGCTAAGATCTTTGAAAAAATTCTTGGAGCTGAGGATAGACCAAATGGCAGAGCTTTGAACTGCCAACGTTGATCCATGAAGCAAAACCTCAGAAATCTGCGGTGTGCTGGCGCTATTTTGATGTGATAATAAGCTTCTTTTAGATCCACAGTCGTTAGAAAAGCTGCTGGATGAACAGTCTGTATTACTGATGATGTGCTCTCCATCTTGAAGCTTTTTGTCTTTATACTTGAGTTCAATGTCTTCAGATCGAGGATAATTCTGAACCCCCCTGATGATTTTGGAACTGCAAAAATCACAGAGTAGAAACCTCCTTTCTCTTGTAGAGGAACAGGTTCTATCACCCTGTTGAGGACTAGACTTTGAACAGAATCTTGTAAACCTCTTGCTGCTATGAGGTCTTTTGGCATCCTTGAGGTTCTGAATACATTTTCCCGAGGAATGCGGTCGAATTCCAAAAAATACCCTGCTTCTAATATTCGAATTATCCACTTGTCTGGTGCTGCTAGGTTCTTCCAGGCTTGTAGAAATTTTTCCAGGCGACCGCCGACTGGAATTAGAGGCAGGGTACTCCGCACTTCATGAGGCTTCCTTCTTGAATTGCGCACTTTTTGCTCCTGTTCTTTTGAATGAACCTCTTGAGGACTGACCATAATTACTTTTCTTCTGATCATAGGATCTTGATGTTTGAAAACGTTTTGAGTCACGAAAGGATCTCCTATTTTGAAAAGATGTTGAAGGGGAAGTTCTTCTCTTTCTGTCCTGTGGAAGGAAGGAACTTTTTCCTCCCGTAACTTTTTTAATTATTTCTTCTAATTGTTCTCCGAATAAAGTGGATCCAGAAAAAGGTAATGACACCAACTTATTTTTTGAAGATGGGTCAGCTCCCCATGATCTTAACCATAGAGCTCTTCTGGCTGTAATCGAAAAAGAAGAGGATCTGGCGGCTAACCTGATCACATCCCAGGAGGCATCACAAGAATATCCCATTGCGTCTTTTATAGATGCTACTTCTTTCATTAATTTTTGCCTGGAGACAGAAGACTCAATTTTCTGTTCCAGCTCTGTCAACCATATTCTTATTGTTCTTGATACACAGGTCAAGGCTGTTGCTGCTTTTATGCTTTGCCCCAAAACAGAAAACTGTTTCTTCAGGGTAGCTTCAAGTCTTCTGTCCATAGGGTCCTTTAATGAGGAGCCATCTTCCATAGGCAGGGTAGTCTTTTTTGTCAGTTGAGCAATAGGAGCATCTACCTTCGGAGGCGTAGTCCAGACTGAAGCCTCTTCCTCCTTGAAAGGATACATTTTATGGAATCTTTTTGATTCTGTTACTCTTTTATCCCCTTTCTTCCATTCTGTTTTCACCAAATCAGATACGGAATGATGAACAGGAAAAACTGGAATCTCTTTCTTTTTTCCTAGGAATGCTGTATCCAGGATTCCATGTTCAGTAGCTTCCTCAGTCAGACCTAAGTTTTTTCGCAAACTCTTTAAAAAGGACTCCATCTTTTCAATGTTGAAAGATCCTTCATCGTCGTCCTGTATTTCTCCTTCCTCTTCTGAAGAGTAGTCAGATAGATCTTCAAAAAGGCTTGATTCATCCGCTTCAATATGCATAGAGGATGTACCTTCCCCAGGATCTTCAGTTCTAGGCCTTTTTCTGGAAATAGAAGGAGCCTGAAAAGATGATAAAGTTTGCTGCATAGAATCTTTCATCCATGTTAAAAAGTCTTGGAATTGAGATGGAACGTCTGTATTAGCTGCTTTTTTCAGTCAGGACATAATTTTGAAGAATCCTCTGTGGATAATAACTTATCACATCCTAAACATGTTTTAACTTTTTGGGTAACTTTATCATCCTTATCAGCATTCATTTTCTCTTTCTCCTTTTCTTTTTCTTTATTAGGCAGACTCTTTGATGTGGAGGACATAATTCAACTAGCATAAAACTTAACTTTTAATAAGTTACCATAAAACAAACATATACATCCTTTACCAGAGAATATAGGAGAAAAGGTGGCCTCTTAAATATAGTAGGCCCTGGGCGTGCGTTTCACACTGGAACGCATAGGCCCTGCCCTGTTAATTATACCGAAGTAATAAATATAGAATGGCTGACAGCCCTTACCTTTCCCCTCAGCCTGTAGATAGATCCATAGCTGAAGGACTAAACTGCCGGTCGGAGGTATCCTGCAACCGGTTCTCTGTTGCCTGGATCCAGCTTCCTTCTAGACGCCAACCGATGACGTCATCAAGGTGCCTCCGGATGTGAACGCCGAATCTCACCCAAGCATGGGGAGACTCCAGGCGCATGCTGGAACAGACAAACAGCTTGCCGGTTCTTCAACGGAGCAAGCTCTTCAGGAGTAGCAGAGAAACTCTCCTGGCTCAAGCAGCAAGAATGCGGCCTTAAAGAGAAAAAAAAAAAAATTCAAGGTAGGAGACGACTGCCATGCGTCCCTACCCCAGCTGCGTAGGACCAAAAAATGACTGCCATAGGGGAGCGGAAGGCTTCCTTTTATAATTGAAAGTTGGTCCTACGCCAGCTGGGGGGCGCTGACACACCCCATTAGTCTCTATCGCCATGGATAGGGACACAGAAGAAAAAGGTAATTCACACATTAAGTAAATGCCAACATATGTGTTTAAAAGAACATAAGACAAAACAATCACCGATATCTAAAGTCAATTTTGCATGCCATCTAAATTATACAGCCACTATTTAACAGATGACAACTGCTTCAGTAAAAGGATTAGATCTGTAGGGAAAGAACGACTCCTTGTGGAATTAATTCTCCCATCCTATTTATATAACAAAGCATGTTAGTTCAAAGCGCAGTGCCAAACTGGCATTAAAGAAGATCACATTAGGCTAAACTGAATATTTATATTTGCATGACATATCTTCACAGCAGCACATAAATTTTGTTCCTAGAAGCTTTTCTTATTTAGAAATTGAATATGCTTTTATCAAGTTCTGTCATTAATTTATATCCTGAGGAAATCAAATCTTCAGCCACTTTCAGTAGATTAGAACTTTCCCATTTTCATCTAGGATTATTATGCTATAGTGCTCCACTTGCTTCTATAAATGCATTGAACTATGCCCTGGCTAATTTTCATCTGAATCCTGCTGTTACCCTCTGAGAGCTACTATGGACATTTTTTTAATGAGAATATGTAAGTCATAAATCTAAATGTAATTTGCCATGTCTAATATTTGGAATCTGAAATTACAAAAATGTAATATTCAAAACATCCTATATTGGTTGTTCTGCTGCAATCATTAAATTTAAGTTTCAGTTGATTTAACCCTTTGAGTGCCAAAACAGTTTCCAATACATTGCAAAGCACTCAAAGGGTTTAGTGTTCAGAGATTTCTCTTGGACAAGCATAAATAGTATATTAACCACAGGGATGCTAATGATTTCTCCAATTCATTGGAGTTAAAGTGGAACTTTCATATTATAGATATTATGTTTAAGTCAGCTTCTATGGCAGCAGACCTGCCCATCCTATATAATAATTTGCTAGGATGTTTGTCACGATGCAGTCATGTGCAGTAGAGACTGCCCGTGTTTGGGCAGTCTCTACTGCGCATGATTGCATTGCGTGAGTGAGGTGACGCAAGACTGCATCGCGTGGAGCAGTGAGGTAGCAGCCTTTTAACCCTTTGGGTGCCAGAGGGGTACTCAAGGCATTGCAAAACAATGCATTGCGTACCCCTCTGGTACTCAAAGGGTTAACATTACCTGGACCTTGGCCCATGTATACGGGCTTTTACACTAGTTTAATATAACTGGCAATGTACAGCCTACTGTGTACAGCTGATTAAAGGGGCACTGATCTCTACTGGAGGAAACACTATTCTTAATAAATACAGCATTGTTTCTAGTGGCCCCAATGTACAGCTAGTTTTTGATCTTTTCATCACTATATGAATTTCTCCAGGTCTGGGAAATTCAGCTAGTCTCCTCTTCGTACCTTCAGGTCTGGGAAATTCAGCTAGTCTCCTCTTCGTACCTTCAGGTCTGGGAAATTCAGCTAGTCTCCTCTTCGCACCTTCTTTCTCTAAACCTTCTACTGATGACATCCAAAAATGAGCCTACTGAAGGAATATAAATGCACAGTCATGAGCATAGCTGGGAACTCTACGGTTTTGCCCCGGACACTCCGGATTTAACACTGTATTACCGGGTCTTCGGGGCAGAGTATAATTTGCCGGATGTGGGGAGTTTCTGTTGAAACTCTGCCCACTTGTGTTCCATCCCGCCCCTCTCCTCTCACTCCTCGTCCTATTCTCCTACTTTCCCAGGGCTATTCTTCCTATTTTTTCTTTTTGTGTATTCCCCCCGTTGTGATTAAGCCCCGCCCATTTTTATGACGCGAATCACATCATAGAGTTCACCCGGTAGCTACCCTCTGGGTAGTACATGTTGTAAAGTTCCCAGGTATGGTCATGAGCTGAGAGGGCTATCACATTCCAGCAAATGACATAGCCAGAAGAGGAAGAACTGAGTGTAAGAACTCTACAATGTTGCCATAGTAGTACTTCCCCACCAAGTTGTTCTAGAAGTCACTACCTTTTTAACATTATCTTTTTCCAAGTGCAGCTACTACAAAACAAGTAAATGGGTAAATAAAGTACATGAAATATGGGGGCAAATTTGGACTATTTTTAGTGACGAGTCTCAGAACTTGTGCTTAAAGTCCAGAGTGTTTTCTAGATTAGGGCAAGGAAAGTGCAAATATTCCTGCTAGTACTGGTGCAGTCCAAATATAATATATAGTACTTGCAGGTGGAATGGAAGCACTCACAGGACTTTCAAGGGACAATGAAGAAAGGGCAAGTTTATTGGATCAGCATTTTGGCCAACACTTAGACCATTATCAAGACAGTTTATTATACAAACTTATTGTCTTATATACACAAACTAAGTGTTTTTGGTGCCAAAAGATAAAATCAGGGGAATAGTTTCTTGAGAGCTATCTGTTGTGTGACCCCTTCCTGCCCTTCCTTTTTTCCATTTTTTTAGCACCATGTGCTATATTAACAAAGCTAAAGAGGAGCTGTCCTGGAGCAAAGCAACTGCACCATAGGAGACAAATCAGAAGTCCTGCTAATTCAACTGCACCACAGGAGACAAATCAAATTCCTTCTAATTCAGCTGCACCACAGGAGACAAATCAAATTCCCTGCTAAAACAAAAGGGGCTTTTAGTTTGCTTCAGAATTGCTCCTCTGTAGTTTCCTGAATATGATCCCTCATTTAATAACTCTGATTCTACTATTTGTAATGTATACCTACAAGAAATTAAAATAGGTTCTTCAAATGAGCATATGACAAAGATCTTATTGATATTATTATATATGTCCAAAACTTGAAATGTAAGACTTCGAGCCATCACCTCTATGGACCACCAGGAAAACATCTCAGCATATGTTAACATTGATCGAACATTGTCTTTCCAAAAAGCCATAAGCACATGCATTTGGCTTAGAAGAGATTGTGATCTCTAGGATTTACTGGTTACATCTGACCCTAAATCATATGAGGAATGGAAGAAAACCACTTGACCTGCAGAGTATCAAAAGCATGGCTACTTTTGCTTCCAATCTGCACTACGTTTAGTGAATGCATTTCAAGGACCATCTTTCAACATCCCTATATGTGGAAAACATTCCGTGATGAACACATATTATCATGCACCTCTAAACATTCTGGGGGGAATATACAAATTCCCCAGCTGAACTCATATTCTGCACTTAGATGTTACCATATAAATTATACTGCTGCACCTTGGAGTATGTAGGATCTTTATAGTGCATACCAGTGCACACATACACCCCCATTAAAACTTTAAAGTGAGCAAGACCTAAAAACCACCTGACAGCATGTGCAGAAAAAAATTTACACCAATTTCCTCAGCTACTTAGTACATGACATGAAACAAGACAGAAATGAACAAACCCCCAGAAATGGCCATACACTGTCTCACTACTCCTCCATGGAGTAAGCAGCATAAAGAATATAATAGTGTAGGTAGCTTAGAAAACAGCCATTAGGAAGGCAAGGCCTAACAAATTAGATTCCAGTGCCTGTTGTAGAATGTGGTATAGTAATAATACCCCCATGTGTATATTCTTTCTTACCACTGTGGACTTGGTATGTGGGAAAGACCAAGACAATTTTTCAGGAGGTACTTGGAAAGCATCACCAACTAATACAGGATGCTGTGAGGAAGAACCTCTATAGCCAACCACTTTCTTGAAGTTAAACACATCCACCAGCATTAACGGAGTATAGATCATATACAAGAACTACTTGGGGGATGAGATCAAGACACAGTGTCCCCATGGAGACAGAATGAACATTGTCTTCTACATGGCACCCTATAGCCTCTCACACTTTTCTAGCAAGACTTTGGAGGCCTCTATATGTCTACGTGTTATGGAAAACTGGACTGCTTTGGTAACTTAGATTGATTTCTTTAAAGCATGCTGTACTTGATTTTCTCCCTAATAGGTGAAAGACTCCATTAAATTTGGTCTCCAAGGTGTTAGAATAGGATGCTGTCAGGATTACCTGCAACAATGCTAGGACCACCACTTGTTCATTATTGGCTGAGAGGTTTAAAGCTGGACCTCTAAGACCTGCCGTTTTCCTAATTACTGAACTAGCGTTCATTTAAATTTGCTACTGTATTCCTGACTGTTTACCAATCTATGACCCCTGGCTTAATTTGGCTCTAATTTATGCCCATCAGTTGTGAACCTAGTCTGCCTGCTCCTACACCTCTGTGTATCACGGTGCCCGTGATTGCTGCAGTTCCTTGTCTGTCACCAGTAGGGGGCTGCTATTGGCTGTCTGCAGATAGCCCGCCTTTCATTGCCTATTTAAACCTGGATTGGGCACCCTTTGGTTGCCCTTTCGTGTTGTTTCTGACCTTCTTGCTATCACTATGCCAGTGATAGCTGGGCCTCTGTTCCAGTGTTCCTGAGTTCCTGATCTCATGTGTTCCTGAGTTCCTGATCTCTACTGTTCCAGTGTTTCCTGCATGCTGAAGTACTTCCAGTCCTGGTTCCGGCCTAGTCTCTGGTGTTGCAGTTCCTGCTGAACTTCTTCTCTGCTGTTTCCTGACCTGACTGATCGTTGCTGGTTCCTGTCATCGCATCGCCTGTCTCCTGTATCCTGGCGACCTCCTGCCTGGTCGCGTCGGCGACATTGCTTGTTACTCCAGTGTGCAGTCACTGGTTTGCTCCACAGCCTATCGGCTATACAATTCTGTGTTGGTCCCAGTGTGCGGATGCTGGTTTGCTCCTAAGCCTTGCGGCTAGGCAAACTCGCTTGTTACACCAGTGTGCGGTCACTGGTTTGCTCCAAAGCCTATCGGCTATACAATCCTGTGTTGGTCCCAGCGTGCGGACGCTGGTTTGCTCCAAAGCCTTGCGGCTAGACAAACTCGCTTGTTACACCAGTGTGCGGTCACTGGTTTGCGCCAAAGCCTATCGGCTATACAATCCTGTGTTAGTCCCAGCGTGCGGACGTTGGTTTGCTCCAAAGCCTTGCGGCTAGACAAACTCGCTTATTACACCAGTGTGCGGTCACTGGTTTGCTCCAAGCATGAACCCTCTGCAGAGACTGCTTGGAGCAAACCAGTGACCGCACACTGGTGTAATAAGCGAGTTTGTCTAGCCGCAAGGCTTTGGAGCAAACCAACGTCCGCACGCTGGGACTAACACAGGATTGTATAGCCGATAGGCTTTGGAGCAAACCAGTGACCGCACACTGGTGTAACAAGCGAGTTTGTCTAGCCGCAAGGCTTAGGAGCAAACCAGCGTCCGCACGCTGGGACCAACACAGAATTGTATAGCCGATAGGCTGTGGAGCAAACCAGTGACCGCACACTGGAGTAACAAGCAATGTCGCCGACGCGACCAGGCAGGAGGTCGCCAGTATACAGGAGACAGGCGATGCGATGACAGGAACCAGCAACGATCAGTCAGGTCAGGAAACAGCAGAGAAGAAGTTCAGCAGGAACTGTAACACCAGAGACTAGGCCGGAACCAGGACTGGAAGTACTTCAGCATGCAGGAAACACTGGAACAGTAGAGATCAGGAACTCAGGAACACATGAGATCAGGAACTCAGAAACACTGGAACAGAGGCCCAGCTATCACTGACATAGTGATAGCAAGAAGGTCAGAAACAACACGAAAGGGCAACCAAAGGGTGCCCAATCCAGGTTTAAATAGGCAATGAAAGGTGGGCTATCTGCAGACAGCCAATAGCAGCCCCCTACTGGTGACAGACTAGGAACTGCAGCAATCACGGACACCGTGATACTGTGACCTCCTCTGCACTACTGGCATTTCATCTTATCAGGTATTCAAATGTGTGTTCTTTACAAATAAGAACATCTTATCAACAGTCCCTGCACTGTAAACTGCTACCTGTATTTTTATCATATCAGCTGCATGTTTTAGCATGTCAGTCTTGTGCAGTCCAGATTATGTTATCATTTATCCTCAGAGATTAATCGGAGAGTTACTTGACGGGGACACTGTCAATTCCATTCCACTAGCAACTACCCCCTCTCACCCTCATTAACCACTCTGAGACACAAGATGGGCTGAAAAAGCCACAGCATTTTATTTATCTTAAATAACATAATTTAATCAAAACATTTCTTAACAAGCCCTTATTTTAATCTCACAAACATTAGCTTTTGTAGTGCTTGCTATACAGGAGTCATCTCCTAACTAAACAATCCCAAAACCTTTTCAATTAACCTATGTTCCCCCAAAGATTACTTGACTGAGGGCCATGCCACCATCCAACCCTACCTATGGATGTGGCAAGTAGTAGCCCAACCGCTACACCCCATGGCCCATGAGACCAGGCCCATGAGTCATGATCCTGAATCAGAATTAGGATGACCACACTTCAACCAGCAAGCACCCTGCCATGCTATGACAAAACTCAGGTGCAAAACCCTACTACCACACCATGCCCCTGTTGCAATGCCCACAATACAACTAAGCCACCATTACTAGGACCTCACCATCCACATCAGCATGCTCAGACCCTACCTCTCAGGTTAATGCAACCCTAAATACAGGCAAGTGGGCAGGAAGCTCCTCCACTCCTCGTTGCTAAACTAAAATGGTTACAGGTGAACCCACAATCCCTCGCAGACATAACTTCCAGATGGGCTGTCCATTCCACCAGCCGGTCTTTACTGCCCCCCACTTCCTTCTGGCCCCCGTCAAGCCCCCTCTCCCCGAGTGCCTCTGGTCCAGCATTAACTTTTGTAGTGCTTGCTATACATAAGTCATCTCCTAACTAAACAATCCCACCACCTTTTCATCTAACCCATACTCTACCAAAGGCTACTTGACTGAGGGCCATGCCACCATCCAACCCTACCTATGGATGTGGCAAGTAGCAGCTCAACAGCCATACCTCATGACTTGTAAGACCAGGCCCATGAGTCATGATCCTGAACCAGAGTTATGATGACCACACTTCAAACATCAAACACCCCGCTACAGTCCCAGCCACTTGACTTCTCAAGCTGGCTGAGCTCGGCCAGACACAATCCTCATGACTCTTTCAACGTCATCCTGCAGCCCAGACAAAAAGATATACAACCTCATTTCCCAACTCCCTCTTTCTAAGCACCAGCCTACCAGACTTCCTGACAAAACCCATCGTCATTTTATTCAGCTTTTTCCTGCACCATTCCATTGCCATCTGAGACCTGCCCCCCTTCCAAAATACCAGACTAAAACCATATGTGGGAACAAAACCCCCAAACGCTCCCAATCCCTTTTAAATAAATGAACAAACTCCCTCTGAGAAACAAAACCCAAATCATTCCCCCTGCATACACTGATAAGACATCCGTATCCAAGCTAAACCTGGCCTGTTTAAACACCTGTAACAAAACCTACTCCCAAAGCATGGCCCCCACTCTCATCCATTTTACAGTAACTTGATTCTTGGGAAAACCCAGCCATAGCCCACCACATCTGACTACAGCCTTCCTCCGGGCCTGGCATATGTATGAATAGCTTACCAACCACACTAGCATCCAGGTTGAACTTGAAATTAAGCAAAACAGCAAAATCAAAATCTGACTGCACACCGCTTATACCAGCAACTGCAGCCCACATACAACTGAAAATTATTTGACTCCCATTTACCTATCCTAGCCACATCTTCACCAAACCCCAGCACTCCTCTTCTGTAGCAGCCCCGGTTCGACAAGAATGAGACCCGAACTCACCCCTGGACAAACCCAGCCTTTAAAGCCCAGACCTTAAAACCTTGAAGAACTGATACCTGGACAATGGTGTTCTGTCACTGTGTACTAGGCATGCCGAGCCCACCTGTGGATGCAACCCCAAATGCTCCTGCGCACAAGAAACCGGACTTTCAACCAACCCCTTCCTGAAAAAATAAATCAACTGCACCTCCCCCCAACCTCCTGATCAGTTTTGGACCATGGTAACTTAATCAACACCTTCTACCACTGCAAAACTAAGTCTTGCCGCTAGACCATCCCCTACCTATTTACTGATGCTGACTAACTTCCCCAATCCTACACTGCCCAAAAAAGGCCTAGGAAAAAAACGCTTTAAAAATTAAAGCTTCAAAATGTGAAGAGCTAACATCACCCAGGATTCCCAACAAACCCTGCAAGATTTCCAGGGACACCAGGTGCCATGTAACCCTAACCACACTCAGCCACCTTAAGCTTTTGACCACCTGATGCACAAAAAAATATTTTGTCACGTCTAAGCAGCCCTAAGACTTGAACAGAAAAGCAAGCGCCAACAGCCATTGGTCCACCGAAGGCTCACCTAAACCACTCTCACTGAGCCAGTTCTGGTTCTTCATTATATTTATCATCAATTCCAGCTTGCTGAGCCATCTTCCCTTACTGTTTAGGGCAGCCTGCTGGCTTCTGCTGCCTGCACTGCTACTCACCAGTCTTAAATATGACAAGTAATTTCCCTTCTCCGGTTATACTCTCCTGTAGCCTTCCTGACCCTCAGCTGCATTCTGACCTCTTCTGGTGGTGGTTAGCTCTTCCCTCACTCCTGCTAGACTCGTCCTTGCCTGCACCAAGGATTCACTTCTCTATGGGATTCGCCGGTTGTGTTCATCCTGATCTGGACCTGGTTCAGTTGGGTCAGATATCCTGCCATGTATCCGGTGACTTTACCACCCAGCACTTAACAGCAGCAAGGTGATACCTGTGGCTGACTCCATTCTCAAGTATCTCCAGCACCAAAACCCAGCCTCTGGCAGTGTGGGGCCCTGGATAATGGTTGGTGCCCAGATGCAGGGATACTCAGTGACGTAGATGAATACCAGTGGTACAAGAGGACGAAGAGAGCCACTACAAGCGTGGCTGAGGTCAGAATGTTCAAGGTCACAGAAGCCAATGGTCAGGAGTGGAGAGATCAGAATAGTAGTTTACAAATGCAACGGGTCAGGGATATAGATATCAATGAAGCAGGGGTCACAAGCCGAGGTCCAGTAATCAGTAAGAGGAGTAATACTTAGGTATATCACGCACAATAAGTATGTGGCAATTACAGACAAGCCCTGTGCAAATGAATGCCCAGGGTTTATATAGAGGTGCTGTGGCTACAAAGCACCTCTTCTGATTGGCTCCCACTAGCAGTCCCCACAGCTTCACATGTCAAGCGTGTGAAAAAACACACTCGTGCGCCCGAGCTGCCAGGCCTCTCCAGATGCGGTGCGTGCACAAAACAGGACTCAGAGAGGAACACTGCCGGAGACCCACCACAACCACAGGACGCACTAAGTGGAGGGCTTAGAGCGAGCTGGATCAAGAGGTATGCGCCTGACAGGCAGACCCAAGCTGCTCTGAAATCCAAGCCCCTTAAGAGACCTTTGTGACAGATGTTAAGTGAATGCATTTGGCACTTTCTGGCTACTCAGGCTAAGTTGCCTATTAGGGATGATGGAACATTCACAGATCATTTTGTGGATCAATTCAGAGGGTTCAGGGAAAATTTGGGATTTGCCTGAATCATGGAAAGCGGGAAGGGGGAGAAAGAAACAGGCAAGTACTGGAGAGTACATGGAAGTGGGAGCAGGAGGAAGCTATTGAGATCACAATCAAAAGAGGATTAGTTTGATTGACATCTGAAAGCTGTCTTTATATTCTGGACATAACTTCATCACTTTTTCTGCAATTTCATATGTTAAAAATCACAAACAAATAATTGTGTTTTGTGAAACATGTTTATGAATATTGAACTTATACAATTGTTTTGTTATCCTTCCTATGGATCTGTGTTTTATTAGTGGATCACTCGATTGTGCATTGTCCAAGACTAAGGTGCATGGTATAAAACTGGAATGTTGACATTTAAATCCATAATAATATGGTTCTGATTGGTTCTAGTCTATTTACACATTGCCTGGTAATTTGGCATGCAATCTCTAATCTTGAGAAACAATAAAATTAAGTTATTGGCAACAATAGTTGTTTGTAACAGGCAATTATTTGCACCCTGCAACTATACAGACATTTCCAGAAAGTGACACTGCACACAGTGTTGTATCTTGGCCTAGGCCGACTAAGCCTAGGGCTGCACTTTACAGGGGGTGGCATAAAAAGCCGTCACCACCCACATAAACATGCACCACAAGATAATGGCCATCCCCTAAATTGCAGATAGAGGTCTGCACCTTTTCCAGTACAGACCTCTATATCCAGCTTCTTTATGCTCAAATAATGCAGTGCACTAGGATATGATGTCCAAGGACGGATTTCCCTATCGGAGGATCAGCAGGGTTGCCACCCAGCCGGTATTTTACTGGCAGGCTGGTAAAAAATTGGCTTCTGCCCAATGTTAAGTCTATGGAGGGAATGCCATGGTCCGTATTTTTTTTAAGAAAAGGTGGCAACCCTAGGGATCAGGCATCCCCCGGTGGGCCGCCCATTCATGGGCCAGTAGGGAGATCAGATGATCTCACCTCTCCAACCCACAACTCTATGGATGCAAGGCACTAGTGATGAGCGAGCACCCCAATGCTCGGATGTTCGGGTGCTCTGACCGAGCACCCCCTGAGGCTCGAGTGCTCGGCCGAACACCCGAGCCCCATTGAAGTCAATGGGAGGACTCGAGCATTACACCAGGCACCCCCTGCTCTGATGAGGGGAGGGTGCCTGGTCCATAGGAAAAGGGCAGAAAAAGATGGAAACACTACAGAAATGGTTCAGGGACAGCATAGGGAGGATGTCTGAATGCACCTTGGACTCCAACATCGCTGCTGGGAACGATCTTTCGCCCGTAGTACGCCATTTTTACAGACTGACCGTAAAACACACAAAAAGGAAAATAAAAACGACTTTAGGCGAAAAATTGTTACCAAACAGTATTTGCTGTATATTTACTTGTATATCATCTGCAAATTCTCCCAAAAATTTCATCGATTTTCTGAAGTGAGGCCATGATTAAGAGGGAAACGTGCGCAGAGGCAAATTATCCCAAAAATTTCCTTGATTTTCAGAACTGAGGCCATGATTAAGAGGGAAACGTGCGCAGAGGCAAATTCTCCCAAAAATTTCCTTGATTTTCAGAACTGAGGCCATGATTAAGAGGGAAACGTGCGCTGAGCTGACCATCTAAAACATTATGGGTGAGGGTCTGCTGCAGAGCTGACCATCCTAAACATTATATGCGAAGGCCCGCTAGTGAGCTGACGCTATAAAACATTATATGAGAGGGCCCGCTAGAGAGCTGACCCAATAAAACATTATATGAGAAGGCCCGCTGGTGAGCTGACCTATATAAAAATTGGCAAACAGGGCCCGCTGGTGAGCTGGCCCTATATAAAAATTATATCACAGGGCCCGCTGGTGAGCTGGCCCTATATAAAAATTATATCCCAGGGCACGCTGGTGAGCTGGCCCTATATAAAAATTATATCCCAGGGCATATGGAAGAGGAGGAGGAGGATGAGAACATTAAGAGTCAACCATATACCCGTTTTTGGGGTGGAAGGGGTGAATGGGAATACAGAGTATTCCCATCATTGTAAATAACATATATAAAGTGAGTTTATGTTCCCCCGGGGCTTTCCTCCAGTGGAGTGGAGAAGTCAGGGGAAATCCAGGCCTTGTTCATTTTTATAAGTGTCAACCTATCAGCATTGTCGGTGGAAAGGCGGATACGCTTATCTGTTATGATGCCACCAGCAGCACTAAATACCCGCTCAGACAGAACGCTGGCGGCAGGGCAGGCCAGCACCTCCAAGGCGTAGAGTGCCAGTTCATACCACGTGTCCAGCTTGGACACCCAGTAGTTGTAAGGCACAGAGGGATCATTGAGGACGCTGACACGGTCTGCTACGTACTCCTTCACCATCTTCCAAAACTTTTCCCTCCTTGTGACACTAGGCTGCGCATCAGGGTGAGGGTGCTGGCGGGGTGTCATGAAGGTGTCCCACGCCTTGGAGAGTGTTGCCCTGCCTTTCTCGGAACTGCTGTGTGCTCCCCTTTTCTCCCCTTCTCGGTTGGCCAAGGTAGCACGTACTCTGCCGCCAGCGTTGTCAGATGGAAAATTTTGGAGCAATTTTTCAACAAGAACCTTCTGGTATTGCACCATTTTGCTTGTCCTCTCCACCGGAGGAATGAGAGATGAGAAATTCTCTTTGTAGCGGGGGTCCAGAAGGGTGAACACCCAGTAATCCGTGTTGTCTAAAATGCGTACAACGCGTGGGTCACGGGAAAGGCAGCCTAACATAAAGTCAGCCATGTGTGCCAGAGTACCAACAGTCAAGATTTCGCTGTCCTCACCAGGAGGCTGACTCTCAATATCCTCATCCTCTTCCTCCTCTTCTGCCCACCCACGCTGAAGAGATGGAACTAAAGTTCCATGGCTACCCTCTGTAGCGGAGGCAACCGTGTCTTCCTCCTCCTCCTCCTCCTCCTCCTCCTCCTCCTCCTCCGCCTCCTCCAATTGTCGCTGAGAAGACGAAGTGAGGGTGCTCTGGCTATCACCTTGTGTAAGCTCTTCCTCCCCCATTTCCACCTCTTCCACATGCAAAGCGTCGGTTTTAATTGTGAGCAGCGAGCGTTTCAGTAGACACAGAAGTGGGATGGTTACACTGATAATAGCGTTATCGCCGCTCACCATCTGTGTCGATTCCTCAAAATTGCGTAAAACCTCGCAGAGGTCTGACATCCATTCCCACTCCTCACTTCTGATTACAGGAAGTTGAACGGAGAGGCGACGACCGTGTAACAGCTGGTACTCCACTACTGCCCTCTGCTGCTCACAAAGCCGGGCCAACATGTGGAAGGTGGAGTTCCAGCGCGTGCTCACGTCACACAGCAGCCGGTGAGCTGGCAATTGTAAGCGCTGCTGCAGCTTCAACAGGCCGGCCGAAGCTGTAGATGACTTACGGAAATGTGCACACACGCGGCGCACCTTGGTCAAGAGATCATGCACATTGGGGTAGGTTTTTAGAAATCGCTGCACCACTAAATTAAATACATGCGCTAGGCATGGTACGTGTGTGAGCTTGCCGAGCTCCAAAGCCGCCACCAAGTTACGCCCATTATCACACACAACCATGCCTGCTTGCAGGTTGAGTGGCGAGAGCCACTGCTCGGTCTGGTGACTAATCCCCTGCAACAGCTCTGAGGCCGTGTGCTGTTTGTCCCCAAGGCAGATCAGCTTCAGCACGGCCTGTTGACGCTTCCCCACTGCAGTGCTACACTGCTTCCAGCTACTGGCTGATGGGGGAGTGGCGGTGTGTGTAGAGAATTCGGAGGTGGAAACGGAGGAGGAGGAGCCAATAACGTAGGTGCTGGTGGAAACCCTGATGGAGGTAGGGCCCGCAATCCTCGGCGTGGGTAGCACCCGTGCCATCCCAGGGTCCGAGTCGCTCCCAGCCTCCACGACATTCACCCAGTGTGCCGTCAGGGAAATGTAGCGTCCCTGGCCACAAGCACTTGTCCATGTGTCAGTCGTTAAGTGGACCTTCCCAGTAACTGCGTTGGTCAGGGCACGGGTGATGTTACGGGACACATGGTGGTGTAATGCGGGGATGGCACACCGGGAAAAGTAGTGGCGGCTGGGGACCGCGTACCGAGGGACAGCTGCTGCCATCAGGCTGCGGAAGGACTCAGTGTCCACAAGCCTAAATGGCAGCATTTCGATGGCCAGTAATTTTGAAAGGTGTGAGGTTAGTGCTATGGCCTGTGGGTGGGTGGCTGGGTATTTTCTCTTGCGCTCAAATGCCTGGGGTAACGACATTTGGACGCTGTGCTGGGACAGGGAAGTGGATGTGGTCGCTGATGGTGCTTCAGATGCTACAGGTGCAGGGCGGGAGGTATGCGGGCCTGCGCCTTCGACAGGCGATTGGCCGGCACCGAAAACAGGGGAAGAGGAGGCAGTGGTGTGGCCTGCAGACACAGATGGGCGATCCAGGCGTTCCTCCCACTTACTACGGTGCTTGGATGCCATGTGTCGGATCATGCTGGTGGTGGTGAGGTTTCTAGTGTTCATGCCTCGGCTCATTCTGGTGTGGCACAGGTTGCAAACTACAAATCTTTTGTCGTCCGCACTTTCCTTAAAAAAACGCCATACCGCGGAACACCTACCCCTTGGCAAGGTAGATTTACGCAAGGGGGTGCTCCGTGGAACATTTGCGGGCCGGTTTGGTGTGGTCCGCCTTCTTTCTGTAGCCACACCACTGCCTCTTCCAGCCTGTTGCGGTGCTGCAGATGGCTCACCCTCAGGACTGCTGTCATCGCTCGGCTCTACACCTTCCCAGGTGGGGTCAGTCACCTCATCGTCCACCAAGTCCTCCTCCACTTCCTCACTCTGATCATCCTCCTCAAGTCTTGATCCCACCACATACTCGGTCATTGACAACTGTATAACATTCTCCTCAACAAGGTCTTGAGAAGGAAATAGTGGTTGATTTAATGGCAACTGTGTCTCATCATCATCATCATCATCCACTACTTCCTTTGACCTTAAATGCCGTTCACATCTGTCATCTTCTTGTGATTGGGTAGCCTCTAGAGGTTGTGAATCAGGGCACAAGATGTCATGTTCCTCTGCAAGCGTGCTTGGAGAGAGGGTCAAATGAAGGATTGGTGATGAGACGAGCTCATCACTATATCCCAGTGTGGGATCACTTCTTTGACCAGACCGTGTATGGTGGGAGGAAGGATGATCAGAGTGAGGATTATGTTGACCAGACTCTTGGCTACTGAGAGTGGACTTGGTGGAAGACAGGGTGGTGCTTAACCGACTGGAAGCAGTATCAGCTGTCATCCAACCGACCACCTGTTCGCACTGGTCGGACCTCGAGAGTGATGTCCTGCGACGCCCTGTGAAATCAGACATGAAGCTAGGTATGGTGGATGTCTTTCTTTCTTGTGCTCTGGCACCAGGCACAGTTTCTCCGCGTCCTGACCCGCGCCCTGAACTTTCAGGATCACGTCCACTTCCCCGTCCCTTTTTACCCGCCTTCTTCATCTTACACGATATATATGACTTTAATATATATGAGTTTGAAAACTTAACAGTATTTCTTACTATTCTGCAACTCTGCAGAGTACACAGAATAGGCTGCTAAACGGCGGTGAAACACACTGAATGGAATATGTGACTTTAATATTTGAGTTTGAAAACTTAACAGTATTTCTTACTATTCTGCAACTGTTCAGAGTACACAGAATAGGCTGCTAAACGGCGGTGATACACACTGAATGGAATATGTGACTTTAATATTTGAGTTTGAAAAATTAACAGTATTTCTTACTATTCTGCAACTCTGCAGAGTACACAGAATAGGCTGTTAAACGGCGGTGAAAGACACTGAATGGAATATGTGACTTTAATATTTGAGTTTGAAAACTTAACAGTATTTCTTATAATTCTGGAACTGTACAGAGTACACAGAATAGGCTGTTAAACGGCGGTGAAAGACACTGAATGGAATATGTGACTTTAATATTTGAGTTTGAAAACTTAACAGTATTTCTTATAATTCTGGAACTGTACAGAGTACACAGAATAGGCTGTTAAACGGCGGTGAAAGACACTGAATGGAATATGTGACTTTAATATTTGAGTTTGAAAAATTAACAGTATTTCTTACTATTCTGCAACTCTGCAGAGTACACAGAATAGGCTGTTAAACGGCGTTGAAACACACTGAATGGAATATGTGACTTTAATATTTGAGTTTGAAAACTTAACAGTATTTCTTATAATTCTGGAACTGTACAGAGTACACAGAATAGGCTGTTAAACGGCGGTGAAAGACACTGAATGGAATATGTGACTTTAATATTTGAGTTTGAAAACTTAACAGTATTTCTTATAATTCTGGAACTGTACAGAGTACACAGAATAGGCTGTTAAACGGCGTTGAAACACACTGAATGGAATATGTGACTTTAATATTTGAGTTTGAAAACTTAACAGTATTTCTTATAATTCTGGAACTGTACAGAGTACACAGAATAGGCTGTTAAACGGCGGTGAAAGACACTGAATGGAATATGTGACTTTAATATTTGAGTTTGAAAACTTAACAGTATTTCTTATAATTCTGGAACTGTACAGAGTACACAGAATAGGCTGTTAAACGGCGGTGAAAGACACTGAATGGAATATGTGACTTTAATATTTGAGTTTGAAAAATTAACAGTATTTCTTACTATTCTGCAACTCTGCAGAGTACACAGAATAGGCTGTTAAACGGCGTTGAAACACACTGAATGGAATATGTGACTTTAATATTTGAGTTTGAAAACTTAACAGTATTTCTTATAATTCTGGAACTGTACAGAGTACACAGAATAGGCTGTTAAACGGCGGTGAAAGACACTGAATGGAATATGTGACTTTAATATTTGAGTTTGAAAAATTAACAGTATTTCTTATAATTCTGGAACTGTACAGAGTACACAGAATAGGCTGTTAAACGGCGGTGAAAGACACTGAATGGAATATGTGACTTTAATATTTGAGTTTGAAAAATTAACAGTATTTCTTACTATTCTGCAACTCTGCAGAGTACACAGAATAGGCTGTTAAACGGCGTTGAAACACACTGAATGGAATATGTGACTTTAATATTTGAGTTTGAAAACTTAACAGTATTTCTTATAATTCTGGAACTGTACAGAGTACACAGAATAGGCTGTTAAACGGCGGTGAAAGACACTGAATGGAATATGTGACTTTAATATTTGAGTTTGAAAAATTAACAGTATTTCTTACTATTCTGCAACTCTGCAGAGTACACAGAATAGGCTGTTAAACGGCGTTGAAACACACTGAATGGAATATGTGACTTTAATATTTGAGTTTGAAAACTTAACAGTATTTCTTCCTATTCTGCAACTCTGCACAGTACACAGAATGTGCTGCTAAACTGCGGCGAAGCACACTGAATGGAATATGTGACTTTGATATTTGAGTTTGAAGACTTAACAGTATTTCTTCCTATTCTGCAACTCTGCACAGTACACAGAATGTGCTGCTACACTGCGGCGAAGCACACTGAATGGAATATGTGACTTTGATATTTTAGTTTGAAGACTTAACAGTATTTCTTCCTATTCTGCAACTCTGCACAGTACACAGAATGTGCTGCTAAACTGCGGCGAAGCACACTGAATGGAATATGTGACTTTGATATTTGAGTTTGAAGACTTAACAGTATTTCTTCCTATTCTGCAACTCTGCACAGTACACAGAATGTGCTGCTACACTGCGGCGAAGCACACTGAATGGAATATGTGACTTTGATATTTGAGTTTGAAGACTTAACAGTATTTCTTCCTATTCTGCAACTCTGCACAGTACACAGAATGTGCTGCTACACTGCGGCGAAGCACACTGAATGGAATATGTGACTTTGATATTTTAGTTTGAAGACTTAACAGTATTTCTTCCTATTCTGCAACTCTGCACAGTACACAGAATGTGCTGCTAAACTGCGGCGAAGCACACTGAATGGAATATGTGACTTTGATATTTGAGTTTGAAGACTTAACAGTATTTCTTCCTATTCTGCAACTCTGCACAGTACACAGAATGTGCTGCTACACTGCGGCGAAGCACACTGAATGGAATATGTGACTTTGATATTTGAGTTTGAAGACTTAACAGTATTTCTTCCTATTCTGCAACTCTGCACAGTACACAGAATGTGCTGCTAAACTGCGGCGAAGCACACTGAATGGAATATGTGACTTTGATATTTTAGTTTGAAGACTTAACAGTATTTCTTCCTATTCTGCAACTCTGCACAGTACTCAGAATGTGCTGCTAAACTGCGGCGACGCACACTGAATGGAATACGTGACTTTGATATTTTAGTTTGAAGACTTAACAGAATGTGCTCTAATCTGCAACTTTGCACACTAAACAGAATGTGCTCTAATCTGCAACTTTGCACACTAAACAGAATGTGCTCTAATCTGCAACTTTGCACACTAAACAGAATGTGCTCTAATCTGCAACTGTGCACACTAAACAGAATGTGCTCTAATCTGCAACTTTGCACACTAAACAGAATATATATATTTTTTTTTTTTTTTTTTTGTTTTTTTCCCCCCACACCAAATAACCTGCTGCCCCCACACACAGTAGTCCTAAAAAGGACTTTTGGTTCTTTTTTTTTCACAATTTTTGTTTTTTTCCTCCCTACACTGCCTTTCCCTTCCTATCCTCAGCTCTCCCTGGCTCAGACTGAGCCGAACTCGCTGGTCAGGTGCTATACAGCACCTGACCACGGGTTCTGGCCAGCCAATCAGTGTAATGCCAGCAGCCAACATGGCTGCTGGCATTACACCGATGTCAGAGCCTCCCTGCACGTTTATTGGCTGCGCAGCAGCCGCAAAACGTGCGGGGAGGAGACCCGAACATGGCGGGCGAGCACATGCGGTACTCGTACGAGTACCGCCATGTGCCGAGCAGAGCGATGCTCGAGCCGATCCGAGCATCGGCCGAGCATGCTCGCTCAACACTACAAGGCACAACTCACTCACCAGAGCCCTGCAGCAGGGAAGACCAGGTCCTGTTCTCTGTACCTGTGTCACCCCCAAGGCTGACTACGCTGGCCCTGCTCTGCCTGTAGTGTGTGTCCTGGTGCAGTGCATGCACGGCCGGCACTATCATAAGGCAGCTTAGGCAGCCTCCTTAGGGCGCCGCAGCGGAAGGGCTCCGAAATGAGGAGATTTTTATTTTTTTGTTATACATTTATTGTCTATATCTGCTGCGAGGCTGATTTAAGTGGCAGCATCGCTTCCAAGCGCTCTCTCTATCTGACTTCTGGGCTGTTGGCTTATTAGAGTGAGAAGTTCACTTCTCACAAACTTGGCGGCTTGAAAAAAAATGCAGCAGAGGCAGAGCTCACATCCACTCATGCTCTGCTTAATGGAGCAGCCCAGCAGTGTGACGTAATGCACAGCAGTGTTAGACACAGCCGCGCGCTATGTCATCTCGCAGCTGCGCGGGCTGCTTAAAATGTGAAGAGTGGACACACGATTCAGTTCTCCTGCTGCTTTGGGGATTTTTTCAGAGCCAGGCTCAGTGGATGTTGGTGCTGCCTGCATACATGTAACGTACTGGAGAGGGGTGTTAAGGGGGCTGAAGCCCTAAGTGTGTAGACTGTGCTGCTTAGCTAAAAACTATTATAAAGCACACTGTTCCTGATCCTGTATGTGAAGAGCAGCTACATAAGAAGAGGCCCCACAGCACAACGCTGGTGTTCTTAGTGATCTCTTTCAAACTTGCTACGAGTTTGAAAATTGCACCCACAAAGATTAAGAAAACCAGCGTTGTGCTGCGTGGTCTCTTCTTATGTGGCTCTCACATACAGGTACACTGATGTTTCCTTATAGTGGTTTAACCCTTTGATTGCCAGAAAATGATGTACATTACACATCGCTTTCCGTATGCCTCTGGCACTCAAGGGGTTAATGCTGGCAGGGGCAATTTTTCATGGAGATCATGATTAAGCGCAAACAGCGTGAAACGCGTTGATCTGTAAGGTCGGGTGCAGCACGTTTAGCTGAGTATATTTGAACACCTCCCGAATCTCTCCTCTACCTCTTCTCTCATATCGGTATGTTAAGGATTTCATTATTTTATTGTTCTTCAATAAAGCTTATATTGATTTTAACAACACTTGCAAGTGTGTTTATAGGAGCGAAAGTTTTTTCTACATGAGTCACAATTTTTCATTTTACCCAGTAAAATCTGGTTAGGAAGCCCCCCCACGCACCCATAAATTGAAATGTGAGATGCAGGAGCGTGTGAGTCCAGTGACTCACCTCTCTGCCTGCTGCTCCTGTGCACACTCTGCATTCCCCTTCCCCACTGGCCAGCTTAGATGCCTAACTCCCCCCCGGCCCATCTTGGCACCATCCAAGTTTATTTGCTGGCTGCTCCTCACATTATCCAGTATAAGGCTCATAATGGCTGCTGTTTGTGTATTATTATATAAATATATATATTAGGTTGAGCTTTGATGCCATACCTCCCAAGTGTCCCTCTTTAGGAGGGACTGTCCCTCTTTTACTCCCAAATCCCTCTGTCCCTCTTTCCCACCCTGATGTCCCTCTTTTTAGGAGATAAGATTGCATGGTGTGTATATATATATGTGTGTATCAAATTGCTCTACAGTAATAAACCTCAAATTAATGCTTGTTTAAACATCAGTATCTGTGTTTAGAAATTAGTCTGTGTAAATAAAATACTTTGATCTTGTCATTTATTAGGTTACAGAAGGAGGTGCCAGTAGGTCATGAAATAGCCTAAAAATGATCAGGAATGCCCCACCCACTAGTCACGCCCCCAGCAACGCCCCCTAAAACACGTGTCCCTCTTTGGCAATTTGAAATGTTGGGAGGTATGTTGATGCTCTGTTATGTATCTGTATCATGTGTGGTGATGCTGTTTGACACTGTGTTAAAGTTATCATGTTGTGTACATGGGTTGTGATGAGGAGGTTATATGTGTTTATGGCTAGTTGTGATGCTGTTTGATTATGTGTATATGAGTGGTGATGTCCATCTATATGCCTGTGTTTCTCCCATTTCGCACTGTTTCCCTAATGTTAATCTATAAACCATCATAGGATATGTAGACATCCTGCCTTGTATTATGTGTTGTTTGTAGAATAACAGGGAGACGGTGGATAATGGGAAGGAAAGGGGCAGTGAAAGAGTGTGACAGGAAAGATGGGGAAGAATATCAGTATAGAGGTGGCAGAGAGGGATGAGGGAGGTAATCTGAAATGGATATAAAAGAGTGGAGTGGTGGTGATGGTAAAGTCTAAGCTGCACTGACCAAAAAGTTGGTGAGGAGCCAAAGACTTGTTGCTGGTAAGGTCATAGATACCATGTTACTAATGTATGGGCACCCCTGTTATACAGAATGTGAACTCTCTGAAGTTCCCTTTTAGACTGTAATCTGTGTTGGTCAATTCATATGTAGATTATGAACTGTAGGCATCATTTATGAGTATCAAATACTATTCTCACCAACAACAAAAAGTGGACTGAGGTATCACTAAAGCAGCATCATTTAAATTTTAAAGTTTGTGGTATCACTAGTGAAGCACCATTTCAATTGTAAGCTCTCTGGTATCACAAGTCTTACGTCACAACATTAATGCCAGTTAACTCCTTGAGTGCCAGAGGGGTAGGGAATGCCGTACCCCTCTGGCACTGAAAGGGTTAATTCCCCCATCTGGAATTTCTGATAGAAAATTAGAGGCCAAGAAATCTTTTTGTTTTTATTCTGGTTGGGGCCAGGGGATTGTGGCAAGGTCGGGGGGGATGGGCAGGGGATTGTGGCCAGATCATAGGGTTTTGGAGGATCGGCGGGGGGGCATCAAAATGCACCTCCGCCTGTGTAGACAAAAATCCTTGCACCGGCCCTGAGTGCATGATTGATTCGCAGGCAGAACTTCTGGGACCTAACTACCTAGCATATTAAATAAGTATTATTTAATTATTTTTAACTAATTGTACCCATTGCTAGAGAGACTTAATTTACCAATTGTTAACCCTTTAACCCCCATATGCTTTAGAGAGTTATAGATCAGTTATTAACTGATAATTACTGATGAATTATGCATCTTTTGCACACAAGGGGTTATTCATTGAGGTACACATTCCTGTGCAATGTATTGTGCACCTATGAGACATTCAATGGTTTAATCACAGAACACATTGCTGTACACCTCTGGCATGCAAAGGGTTAATAACTGATCATTTACTGCATACAGTATGTTAAGGGGTTAATAGCTAGCCATTTATGCCTCTTTAGCAATGCACACAGTGGGTTAGGTTAAACCTTTGAGTGCCAGAGGGGTAAGCAACGCATTGCACAGCAATGCTTTATGTAACCCACTGGCACACAACGGGTTTTAAAGGGATAGTAATACTTTGTTTTAACTTTATTTTATTTTGTAGGCATTAAAAAAACATGAAGAGTGATATAAGTCTTATCTCTCAAACCTTTATGGTTTATGAGATATTCACAAGCAAAGTTCCCCTCCCCGCCCCTTTTACCTAGTGTAAGCCATCTCTTCTCAGATGTGGACTGCAGTCCATAGACCAGACAGATAACATAAGGGGACAATCTTCTTTATATGAAAACAATGAAATCCCTGCCCCCCCTTGACAAGCTTCTCAGGTTTTTCCCTTATCTTATTTGAAGATTGTCCCTCTCTGCAATCTACCTGGGCACCTCGCTTCTGCTCTGGCTGAGCAGTGTTACATCAGTAAAAGGGGCGGGAGGGGGACACCTTATCATTGAATTACTCTTCAACTACAACTCTGACAGAATTGAAATAACACTCGTCAAGGTCAAAATACTATGATGATTAATTAGAGCTGCTTTTATTATGAAACATTACTATCCCTTTAATATATACATACAGATTAGAATACCAGCTAGTGGGCCAGTTAAGTAAAAAAAATCCCCTGGGCTGGTATTGCACCACAGTCTGCCCCTGATGATGTCATATCCTGGTGCGCTGTATTATTGGGCACATAGAGGAGCATGATGGAGCTGGATATAGAGGTCTGTGTCGAAGGAGGCACAGACCCCTTGTGTGAAAATTAAACACTGCTGGACCACCAGAGATCATGGCGAGGGCCTCCTCTTCAGTCTTCAAAGGAAAGCAAGAGGGAGGGGGTCTGGGGGACACACATCTACCAGTTTGTGTTAACCCTATGAATGCCAGAGGCATACTCAATGCGTTGCATACCCCTCTGGAAATGAAAGGCTTACGGTAATGATTTATCTCCTAGTGTGAGACTGTGAGTACGTATCAATTCACTTCAAAGTCAGACAGTCATTGTATTTGCGATATATTTAGTGGCTTAATTTATGTGATAATACCATTATTTTGTGGGCAATGTGGAGTTGGACACTATGTGTGGAGTTGGACAGTGTGTGTGGAATTGGACAGTGTGGCTAGTGTGGAGGTGGACAGTGTGTGTTACTGTGGACAATCTGGGCAGTGTGTGGAGGACAGGGTGGACAGTTTCTGAAGGAGGACAGGGTGGGCAGTGAAGGAGGACAGGGTGGGCAGTGTGGAGATGGACAATGTGGAGTTAGGCAATGTGGGGGTGGACACTGTTTGGGCAGTGTGGAGGTGGACAATGTGGAGGTGGCAGGGCCGGATTTCCCGTAAGGCAGAGTAGGCATCTGCCTACAGGCGCACCCTACAGAGGGGCGCCTGCCACTACAATTATTATTATTTATTTATTTTTTTTTTACTTGGCGCGGCTTGTCATGCCGAGCCGCGCCGAGCAGCCAGCAGCTGCCCTGTAGGCTGTGAGCTCTCCCGGCTCTTTAGCAATGCAGAGCGCTGGGAGATAAAATCTCCCAGCGCTCTGCATTACTAAAGGGAAGGTCGCGCGGGAGCTCCAGCAGCTCCATGTCTGTGCACAAGCACAGATCTCTCCAGCCGCTGGACCACCAGGGAGTTAAGAAAAGGATTAATGAGGCTTAACCCTTTAAGTGCCAGAGTGGCACGCAACGCATTGCAAAGCAATGCGTTGCGTACCACTCTGACACTCAAAGGGTTAATCTGGGGATAATGGGAGCAATGTGAGGTCAATATGGGGATGATGGGGGGCAAGCAATGTATAGCTGATGGGGGTCAATGTGGACTGATGCTGATGGGGTCAGTCAATATGGAGCTGATGGTGATGGGGTCAATGTGGAGCTGATGGGGTCAATATGGAGCTGATGGGGGTCAATGTGGACTGATGCTGATGGGGTCAATATGGAGCTGATGGGGGTCAATGTGGAGCTGATGGGGGTCAATGTGGAGCTGATGGTGATGGGGGTAAATGTGAGGGCAATGTTGAGATGATGGGGGCAATGTGAGGGCAATATGGAGATTTGGAGCATTGTGGAGATGGCGGGGGGGGGGCGCTTCAGGTATCTGTGCCTACAGGCTCCTGAGATGTAAATCCAGCCCTGGGAGGTGGGCAGTTTGTGGAGGAGGACAGGGTGGGCAGTGTGTGGAGGTTGACAGTGTAGGTAGATCCTAAAAAGGAAGGGTAAGGGGTGTACCCTAAACAGGAGGAGGTGTGGCCTGGAAAGGGGGGGCAAATGAAAATTAGTGGGTACCTGAGTTTAGGCAGGCCTAGGGCAGCACAAAACCTAAATACACCGCTGACTGCACAGCAAGAAAATGATGCAGACGCATTGCAGCTGGCAGCATTACAACAAAATTTTCTTTTACACCTTTCTCTCACCCTCTAAAAAGATTTGTTCCAACCCTATTTTTTAATCTATTCCCGGGGGGGGGGGGGGCTTAAAAATAAAACATTATATTTACAGATGCTGGCGGCAGGGATGATTTTCAGTCACATCATGTGAGGACGAAGTAACCTGGCACTTTTATTTTCTAGCATTACATTAAAGAAGCAGGGTATTATACGGTTATATACACTTGTCAAAGAAATATACAACGTTGCAAAATGAGGTGAACTGGTAACTTTTTTCATACCTCCCAAGTGTCCCTCTTTTAGACCCAAATCTCTCTGTCTCTCTTTCCCACCCTGATGTCCCTCTTTTTAGGAGAGCAGATTGTGTGGTATGCATACCTGGGAACTTTTGAAACAGGGCTACCCGGAGGGTAACCCTGTCAGTGCCCAGGGGGAGGAAAATTACAGCATAAAAGGGGTGGGGCTTAGTCACGGGGGGCACCCCCCCCTGCAAAATGGATGTAAGAGGGCGGGGAGTGGGAAGAACCGGGCAGGATGGAGCACAAATGGGCAGAGTTTCTACTTAAACTCTGCCCACCCGGTGATTCACACATTGCCCCGGAGACCCGGTAATTCACTTTGAAATCCGGAGTCTCCGGGGCAAAACCGGAGAGTTCCCAGCATAGCTGGGAACTCTCAGGGTTTGGCCCTGAGACTCAGAGTTTTGACCCAAATCTCAGGGCGAAGGTCCAAATTCTCAGGGTGAGAGAGCTCAGTGTTACCTACTATGTGATTTGCCCCAATTAAATGTTTGTTTAGTCTCTGAATTGGTGCCATTGATACCAGGGAGGCAGAGAGAGAAGTCTAGTGTGTCTTATGTTTGCTCAAGCAGTGATATAACTAATTTGTTGCATGTTAATGGTTCCCTGGTGACAGTTTGAGGCATCTCTCGATTAGATCAAGCAGGGACATATTGCCAAGAATTAAAAAAAAAAAAAAAAAAAAAAAGAGCTAAAATTTACAAGTTCTCAGGGTCAGCTCATTTTGAAAGTTCCCAGGTATGTATAGAAGTGCATGACATTGCTCTACAGCAATAAAACTCACACTAATGTTTGTTTAAATGTGTTTATAAATTAGTCTGTGTAAATAAAACACTTTGGTCTTTTTATAAATTCTTTATTAGGTTACACAAGGAGGTGTCAATAGGTCGTGAAATAGCCGAAAAATTATCGGTAATGCGCCGACCACAGCCCCCCCCAAAATACAAGTGTCCCTCCTTGGCAATTTGAAATGTTGCGAGCTATGCTTTTTTCCCTCCGAAAAGCTCCGCTGGTTTACAGAGCGCAGAGGCTTAAATAACATACTTATTGTTAGATGTTAGGGTTTTATTAAAAACACATTCATCAGTCTGGGTAGGGATACGGACAGAGCCGTGCCAATATAAATGCAAATAAAACACAAAAACAAATAGTGCACGAATTTCTCAGTATGACAAAAAACTGCTGACTGTAATAATATACCGGTGGATTTACTGCCCTCTGCTGACCACTAAATAAACTACCAATTTCCCCCCTCCCAGCACTACTAGGCGGGGACTTTCTAGTACATATGGCCTAATCCGTGTGATCATGACGTGTGGTGGGCGGGACTCAAGATGAGGAAGCGCTTTGCTCAGCTCTGCTAATGTTTAGGATATGGTGTTGTGCTGCAGTAGTTGCTGTCAGGAGGTCGAATAATCCGACTTTACCCCATTCTTCGGGGCGAAATGTTTGAGAATCTGCGGGAGCGGCTGCTCAATGTGCAGCAGGACTTCACAAGCGGGTAAAAGCTCAGTACTTGTAGGGATATAATTGGGTTCGTTGCACTGATTTGTTAACCCTTTGAACACCAGGGAGATGCAGTGCGGTGGTTAACTATTTATTTTGCCCCATTCTCCCCATTGCGTGGGTGCCTGTCTTTGATGAACTCTTCGAGTCCTGCGAAATGTATCTGATTTGGTTGGTCTTCATATAGTTCTGTCCGGGAGACTCGTGATGTACATGATTGTGGATAGGACCAGAGAAACTTTGTGATCACAATTTACTGTCACATTCCTACTGAAAGCACACGTTTTGTTTATAAACACTGTATTTCGCTGGCTACCCGGCTTACTACTATGGACTTCAAATAAACTATCAGACGCACTGATTTCGTGTTTAACCCATTGAGGGTCATAGAGGTGCGTTGCACACTTCTGGTTCTCAGGGGGTTAAAGGATTACACATTTTTCTTATAAAACAACAACTTTTATAGTATTCATGCAGAGTAATACTATGACACTCTCTCTACACTTATAGACCCATAGAATTCATGAGAGGTGCGCTGCACATCTTTCTGGCACTCTAAGGGTTAATTCGAAATTTATTGCATTTCACTTTTTTTTTTGGTCAACCGATTAACCTATTCCTGTCACTTACTATGAAGAGCTGTAGTCAGAGATTGAAGCTCACCTTTGAATGCATTATACAAATTTTGGACACTAGTAGATGCTGTTGATTAAAAAAAAAAAACCTGAGCTGTTATGTCTCTTGCATGTAAAAATCACTTAGTAGTGACAGTACAATTATACTATAATTTATTGTTTTCATAAGAAAAGATTGCTACTCCTTTAAAGGAACATTGACTCATATTTTAAAAAGCACATTGGAGATATTCTACAGTAAACCAACTACACCGTAGAGGACAAAATAAAAGTTTCTAAAAACTTTTAAACCCCTTGAATACCAGAGAGGTCTCCAATACATTGCTTTGCAATGCATTGAAAACCTCTCTAGCATTAAAGAGGTTAAAGCCCAATTTAAAGAAATTGTTATTTGTCCCCAGTGGTACAGTTGGTTTACTTCAGAATAACTCCAGTTTGGTGGACTACACAAGCAGTCTTGCAATTTATTCTCTCTTGAGGGACCAACAAGGGTGTCTGTTCAGCTCTCCTACTGGTCTGCCGGGGCTTATTTACAACCCCAGATTTATCTGCAGATTTGCTGCCTGGGAAGATGATCTACCAAAGGGTACTACTGGAGCAATTGTTGTTCTTTAAACATTTGAGTGCCAGAGGGGTATGCAACGCATTGCGTACCCGTCTGTCACTCAAAGGGTTAATTCAGCAGCAAATAATTTTGACAGATGTAGCGCAAATGGTTGTTATGGTGTAAACTGTTCATCACGTTGCACTTCTTTGTGGCCCAGCACAAGCTTATTGATCAAAGTAGATTTAAAATGTGCAAGATAAGCCGACAATTAAAATTGTAAATATATACAATGCTTTGTGGTTTCTTTTACACAGTTTGACCCTTTGAGTGCCAGAGAGGGGGGATACCTGTTTGGTGCTCAAAGGGATAATCCCTTGGATGCTAGAGAATCCTTCAGTGCACTGTGATGGAATGTGTTGGAGAACTCTTACACCCAATGAGTTAACAGGGTTTTCACAGTTACTTTGATACTTACAGAACTCTGACATTTCATAAAACATATTACTAAATGACCGATAAAACAAAATGGTCCTTGTAGTCTGCCTATTCCCCTATTTATTGAAATGTGTTTTATTTTTTTTCTCCACCTGGTGACAGGAGTCGGATTCACCCCAAGGTCTTCGTATGTGGCCCTCAAGTCTCCCAAAGGGCTGCATGTTAAGATTAACAATTTTAAATAATGTGGAACAGAATGAATTTTCACATTAAAGAGTCTGATCATATAGGAGCAGATTTGATAAGCTTGGGGCTGCACTGTCCTGTTCCAGCTGGAATGCAACCTTGAAGTATAAGACTCTCAGCCACAATGTTTTTGGGATGCTTGTGCATTCTTCATTGACCCTCTTCTGGGCTTTAACCCTGTAAGTGCCAAAGCAGTGCCCAAGGCTCCTATAATACATATGTATACATGATCTCCCGGTTTTAACCACTTCATACCTACCCTTTCTACAAAGGGAGACTCTTCCCTTTTTGTCAAGAGTACTCCTGTCATGATAGGAGTTAGGAAAGTAGATAGGTAGGTGTGTGTGTGGGGGGGGGGCAGAGATAGGGGCCTGAGATAAAAATAAGCCCTCCTGCTCCTAACATAAATTAAATGTATGTATGAATACCAGATGGTCACCTGATATTAACTCCTACATGCTTGTTGGAAAGAGAAGACACTGCCTATCCCAAAAAGTATACCCCTGAAGCTTTAGAAGTAGGGGAGCATGGGTGTAGGAATGCCTCAATTCTAATGGAGTAAGTTGGTGCCAACTTCCTCCCTGCTAAAGAAAAAAAAAATTCTTAGAATAGACGGAACGTGTCCCCTGTGCTCCAAACCATTCGGACCTTGCTGGAGTTCAGCATGACATGATGTCACCACCTGTTTCAGGGCACAGGGGGTTAGGGGACTGGCAGTGTCTGTTCTAAGAAATGAATTTTTTTTTTTTTTTTTTAACATTTTATTTAGCATGAAGCATGTATAAATCCTCCTGTTGGCATCCTCTCTGAAAAAATGGTGTGAACGATGTGTATGTGGCTCTATGATCAACAATGGATCAAGGCTAGGGAAGTGTATGTGGTTCTGCGATTACCAGCGGATCAAGGAAACATTTAGATAGGTCCAGGTGATAGTATGGTAATTGTCATTAAACTATTCATAATCTCCCCTTTCCATCAAGCTTACCCATATGTTTCTAGGATGATTAAGAGGAGGTGGGGGGTGCTCTATCAGAACTCATATCTTGGTCCCCCCCCTGCCTCCTCTCACTTACACCGTTGTTCCCTGGTGCTTCATTGGACTCCTGGATCATTTATGATGATACGCTCCAGTAGGACCGGCCATATCCTCTGGTTGGGCTGAAGATATCCCCAACAAGAGGACCCTGTAGGTTGATGTATGTGCCCCCCCCCCCCAGATGCTTCTTATTGCTGAGGATGTTGTGGGCATTGTCCATAACTTCCTTAGCCACCAAATATGAACCAGCATGATAACAGTTCATTTCTTGTTTTGTTGTCAATTTTGGAATCTGTTTCACAGTCAAGGACTATATCATTCTTGAAAACATCTGGGTTTTTTAATGTTGTGCTTGGAGATAAACTGAATAGAAATATATTCAGTGTTAAAACTTGTTAAGTTGATACCGTTATTGGCTAACTAAACAGATTTAGGATGCATGCTTTCAAGACCTCTCAGGTCTCTTCCTCAGGCATGTTAACATGCCTGAGGAAGAGTCCTGAGAGGTCTTGAAAGCTTGCATCCTAAATCTGCTTAGTTACCTAATAAAGGTATCAACTTGACTATATTTGCCTCCTGTATTTCCACGGCTAACATGGTACCAACACTCCTCTTTTACAGTTTGTCTATACAGTGAAATCTGTTGCTGAAATATTTTGATTATATTCTTATTATTCTTTATAAGATGCTGAATACAATGTGTTTGTGACTGTGGATCGTCTAATACTAATCATGGTAAGGTATTCTTAGGGATGGCATACAGCTAAGGCCTACTCTGAAATATTGATTATTTCATTTACTTTCTGGAAAAACCTGAACGATTCTTGCACGTTCTACCTGACCTGAGCTGACTCGCATCATTATGGGCTTTGTCGGTACATGTTTAGCATTCTGTGTTTCAAGAAGGATCTCCTTGTGTGCATTTCTAAAATGAAGAGAATCAAGTCATTATTGTCCATCAGTGTGTTTCGTTCTCTACAGTTTATTTGCCATAATGCTTTACTCCCCTAATTTAGTGATTGTATGTATGGCAATAGATGTAACATAGGGCTCCTAAAATGTCACTGCTAATGTCTACGTTTTTGATACATATATGTGCATGTTCAACCCATCGCTGCCTCCCAAAATTCCAGTCTAGCTGCTAAAAAAAAAAAAAAAAAAAAAAAAAAAAAAAAGTCTAGCTCCAAAGTTCTTTGCATTTGTATCCACCCTTGCCATAACCTGAAACTAACAGGGGAAATCGCTATCTTTTACTATAATGGTGTATTGCCCATATGATGGAATGTAATGGTTTAATGTCTTTCTGGGTTTGTGCGTTGACAGTTAAAAAGTTACTGGGTCATCAGCCTAGCACAGGGGGGAGCAACTCTGGTCCTCAAGAGCTACCAACAGTGTAGGTTTTTAGTACATCTCTGTTTGAGCACTATTGAATCAGTCTGTAATTTACTCACTTTCTATTGAAGTACCAGTGCTCCAGACAACACTCCACTGTTATAGCATGACCTAGCAGATAATCAACCCTAAGTATTCCTCTGACATTTCAGTGATCTTGAGTGGCTCGGTAGCTTCCCAAACTTGAATTGATATGTATGATGTCTCTTTAATGACCTGAAATTTCTCCACATTACTTATGAATGTTGGTAGACAGGGCATCCTTTTAAAGCAGTCCAGGGATTTACACTGGCAATAACAGGCTCAGGACCACAAACCAGAACTCAAGAAACTCTCTGGTTCAGAGCGACGTCATCTGCAAATCTTTCATGTAGTTGAATTGTGTGTATGTATTCATATGTAAGGGCTACTAAGAGAAATGTTGTTCCTTTTTTAGTTAAAAGGGAGAGTTTCACTTAATATTGGGAAAAAATATAATATATGTGTGTATATAAAATAATATTGCATGACTTATCCTGGTTATTAGAAAGGGTGCTTTCACTGCCGAGAGATGTTTGATTCAAAAGTTATTGCAGCTCAAATTTGCATTTTCTTGGTGTAGTACTTCCATAAAGGTTAATTTCTCACAAACTATTTATATTACAAAAAATGACTACCACAACACAGAGACTGTTTGTTTTTACTTCTGCCTAAAATTAGCTAAACTTATCTTAAAGTGACAGGTCCACTGAGGGCTGGAAGGCATTACATTGAACTAATCAGAAATAAACACATTAGGCCAAGTAAATAAATTGATATAATCCCTGGTATGTTAGAGAGGTCTCCAGACCATTGCCTCACAATTACTCTCTAGTATCCAACGGTTTAAAAACCCCACAGGATATAAACACTTCAGTTTTCTGATATTTGCCTATCCGCTTTTAGTAACTGTACTCAAGGTCTGAGGTAATTGGTGTCAGGGAATAACTTGTCTTTGTGGCTGCTCTTTTTCTGGAGATGTAATGTGTTTTGCTGAAAATGTGCAACTGAGTTTACTCCCTTCATGATCTGAACCTCGTAATGTGTTGTGCACCTCCTGGTCATAACAGGGTTAACTTAATCTTTTCAGACAGAGATGCTCACTTTATGGAACTGTATTCCCTGCACTTACACCTTTTGATGTTTGTGCTTTCATGCAACACAGGCGATCAGCTTCATGACTATATAGGGAATCCTATATAATAAAAGGCCAAAAAGTTTGTCACGATGCAGTCCTGCGCAGTAGAGACTGCCAGCGTTTGGCCAGTCTCTACTGATCATGATTGCGCGTGTGAGTGAGGCAGCACAATCACATGGAGCAGTGAGGTAATGGCAGTACGCAGAGCAGGTCCGGGTAATATTAACTCTTTGAGTGCCAGAGGGGTATGCAACACATTGCTTTGCAATGTGTTGCGTACTCCTCTGGCATGCAAAGGGTTAAGAGGCCAGTCCTGCTCTGCATACTGCCGTTACCTCACTGCTCCATGACCTGTGCACACGGCCTTTTACACTAGTATACTATACAAATTTAATTATTTTGAAATTTGAGCCAATCAGTGAAAATTCATGAATTTTACAAAACTCCAGGAAAAAGCTTAACCCTTTGAGTGCCAGATGCGTTGCGTACCCCTCTGGCACTCAAAGGGTTCAAGGAAAAGTGAGCACCACTAGTTACTTTACTATAGCCAGAATATCTTAATTACCTCCCTAAATGTTTTTTTTTTCTCATGTACCTTGGTCCAAATGAGATCCTCTTCAGTCTGGTTGCAACATATATGGAGATGGAGGGCAAACTTTTTTGTCAGAAGGCCAAATCTGTATTCAAAACTTTGTTGCTGTTTCTTGTATGTATGTGTTTTGGCTCTACATTGGTAGCACCATACATTTGTGTCAGTCTTGTGCTTTATAATATAATGTAATAAATGCATTTTCCAGAGAAAGACAGGTGTGATGTTTTCTCTGTATATCAGCATTACTGTATTTTTATAACCAGGCAGATCTATGGGCTGCATTTTGCCCAACTCTACTGTTATTCATCATCTGAGTTGTGACATGAGATGGGCTGAGCGACAGATCCATCCTGCTTTTCTTGCACAAACTGAGTGATGTCATAGCATGGTTGACATAGAAAGCCAGTAACACAGAGCACTATACTGCAGTCAGTTGTGCGTGACATTGAATTGTGTTCCTGGCCTGCACATGTCAGTCACTGGCTCTGTTACAAGATGGCAGCAGACAGCTGCCCTCGTTTCTGGGAATTTATAACATCCCGATTAACCCTTTGAATGCCAGAGAGACATTCTGTTCAGTGCAGTGCATTAAATGCCAGAAAGGGTATACAAGGGCCCATGTAAAAAATGTTCTGCAGGAGTTTAAACCAAGCTTTTATTCCTCAAGGACATCATAAACCAACCCCTTTTATTTTCAAACAAGGGTGGGGGAAATCTTTATTTCCACCTGAGATATTGGAAGTGTTTTTTGACAATATGGAAGGACCGTCCTTACATTTCTACATTTTGTAATACTTCCTAGAATGCATGAGGGCAAACTGTGGCTCTCCAGCTAGTGCTGGACTACAACTCAAAGCACCCTCAGCTAGCCATTGGTTGACATTGAATGATTGGAAATGTAGTCCCAGGAGAGTTGGAGGGAGCCTAGAAGCTTGGGAAGTGCTATAAAGAAGTAATGAAAGGTTTGCCTGTTATGCTTTTGTGCTTGGACAGTTTTTCTCTCTGAGTCACAAGACTGTGGTCAGACGCATACCACGAGTTACATTTGTTGTTGATTGCATTAGTTTTTGTTCATTTTCTTTCCGGTCTTGTAATGTTATTGGTTTCCTAACTGCTTTTCATTTCACTTGCTTATGTCAATCAAACGGTTTAAAAACATTAAAACAATAGTAACCATTTAGTTTCACACTACATATTCTGCAAGTTCATAATATTTACAGTCAGATGACTTATAATTTTGTTCATCTCTTTGTTTTTCATTAAATTAGCAGTGAGCTACTTGGCTTTCAGTTTCCAGAGTGTTTTCAGGTCAGTAGACAGTCACAGCAGGACATTATCCTCTCTGTTTGCATTATATATCTTTATTAGATTGTATCTCTAGACCTGCTTTCAAATTTCTTAAAGGGATAGTAACACTTAATATTTAAAAAATGTATAGCTTAGAGATTATCCTCTCTAATAAAACAGATATTACCACTGCTGAGAGGTGTTTAATTCAAAAGTTATGGAAGCTTAAACTTAACCCATTGTGTGCCAGAGCAATTCATTGCATACCCCTCTGGCACGCAAAGGGTTACATTTTTTAGGTGTGGATTCTCAATGGACTGAAAAGTCAGTGTCCTGTTGCTACACCATCCTATGGAGGTTTATGGCCAACTGCCCAGAGCTGTCCATAGGATTTGTAGCAACAGCACCACTATAACATTTCTGGCCATTGAGATACTGCACCTAAAAATTTAAAGTTTGAGCTTCTATGGTTTTAAAAGAACTCCTCTCTGCTAACAGAAACGCTTCAAGGACATACACGTGTTAAAAATTAGGTGCTGATGTAAAAATTAAGAGTATTGGCAAAGGGATAGTAAACATTTATGTACCTGCAGTCAAAATAAATGGTTACTATTCCTTCAGTCAGTTATTGCCAGAATTCTGTAAAGGGGGGGGTGGGGGAATGTATATATTTATGGTCTGGGGCTTCTAGAGACTGGTCTTGGAAAGATATGGACTGAGGTGTGGTGAGAACCAGGGTCCCTACGAATACCTTGGAACCGATGATGAGGCGGTGAGCCTGATTAGAGGCCAAAATAATAATCTATTAGAACAAAGTATTTTGATTTGCCAGATGTTTTACTTGTGGCTGAGAGGACAGAAATAAGATGATCAATGAGTGAGAGAGGCAAGGGCGTAGAGTATTATGTGATTTGGGTTAGGTATATAAAGGGAATAACATGAGGACTGCAGTCTCCCTAGTTTTTTACTAATTTGAGGTGGGACTTAGTTCTTCCATGCGGAAGAAGCAGCACTTATACAAAAGGAGTGGCCAGAAAACAAGGCTAGACTGACAACTAACCGTGATAGAAGTGACCTAGTGAGTCTAATAAAAGTAGAGGCAGCAAGGGGCTATCGTCTGGTTTGCCTGATAATAATGATGTGTGAAATTGAAGGACAGAAAAGGGGAACCATTTTTCATTGGTGACTTAAAATGGAATGAAAGTGCCAAATCCTGCTTGATCAGTCTTGGACTGGGCTTTGAAAAGTAAGAAATTGTCTTTGTGTAACACTAGATCTGCCATCTTGAGGAGCGAGAGGAGACTGAAAATGTGCTTGGTCTCAAGAACCAAAAGAGTGAGATAAATATCTGCCAGCATGATACTGCTGGTATTGTAGTTTATTGGTCTGGCATGGAGGAGGTCAGATAACTTATGAAACAAGGGGTCCTGTATCAGGAGGCGGGTGCATGGGGGATTTTAGAAAGGCCTTTGAAGTGCTATGATAAGAATATGGATGGCTGCTTAGGAAGAGAGAGGGAAATTGTGCTGTATGCCTGAGAGATAGTCTGATTGAAAATGGAGATATATTGAGAGCAGAGTGGCAATAAGAAGCAAAAGCTAGGATATATGAGATGGAAAAAAGGTTGAAAAGGTTCAGCATGTAACAGAAAATATTGAAAGGTAGACCATGCTTTGGTGTAAGCTTTCCTAGTGTTAGGAGCGAGGGCTTATTGAACAATGATGTTAGCTGAAAAAAGAGGGTTCTTAGCAAAAGATCAGGTCTGCAAACTTGGGTGGAGTCAGGGGTTGAGGACTGGCTGTTGGATGCTGCAAGAAGAAATCCTGGAATTTAAATCGAGAGAGTGCTCTGAGGTGAATAAACTACGAGTGTGAAAAAGAATTGTATTGAGAGCCATGCAGGTTTCCTAAGGAAAAGTTTAATATGGAGGAAATGTGATCTACCTTTAGTTAAAATGTGGGAAATGGCTAGATTATCTGTGGAAAAAGGTGACAGGGCCCCTCATGGACAGGTCAACCTAGAGAACAGCAGCAGTCACTATTGGGTAAAGTTCAAACAGAGGGGAGGTTTTAGAACCTGTAGGGGCTGTAGCTGTGCAAAACATTAATTACCATATATGGCTGTGAAATCTTGTGCAGTTCTGTTGAGAGTAGAGTATCAACTATGTTTGTTTCTGTGATAGCTGAAAGGAGGTTGGGGCATTTGAACAACGAAGAGGGAGTTGTAATGATGCCAGTGTGAATCTCTTCACACTTGAAACCTGAAATGAGCAGTGGTCTGGTCTGGATGATGAACTAGAAAAGACTGCAACACACTAATATTGATGTATCTTGGTCATTTATTTTGTATAGGGTTACAGGGGCTTGGAGTTTGGTTTACAACACAGAGAGCAGATGTGGAGGAGTCAACATGTACTATAGAATCAAGCTTTAGAGTTTGAAATTATTTCATATGGGCAAACTACCCAAGTAGTGGATAGTTCTACCATATTTGTCCCTAGTAGGAAGTGAAGGGAGGAGGGGTGTGGGAAGGGGGAGGTAGAGGTGGACTGGAAGTTGCTGCTAGTGCAAGAGGTGATTTGAGGGGCAAAGGTTAACTGAATAGGAGGCAGATTGGCACATCTGGCAAACGGGTGCCTTGAGTCCTGCAAAATCCCGGCGAAACAACTTGTTGTCCAAGTAGCTCCAATCTGTTGTAAAGTTAAAGTGAGCTAATGCTGCTGCTTGAATCCCTGTAAGTCTACTAAAAGATATAGGTACTATTCTTGCTCTTGTCTTCTGTGGGGGATGGCAGAGCAGAGAATGTCTTGAAATACACTAAATGCCAGAATTCTGGAATCTAGGAGTCTAGGGTAATTATGAATATGTTAGAAATACATAAGGTCTAACGTAGTAGGAAGTCCATTTATCATTCCTGACTGTGCTACAGTCACCACAGATGCCAGCCTGCTGGGCTGAGATGCTACTCTGCTATTGAAAACCTTCTGGCCATCAAAGTTCTGGAGCTGTGCATGTTTTGCTTCTCGTTGCAACATTGGTCCAAACCCCTTCAGGGGTCTCAGTGTGGATTCAGTGTGACAAGACAACAGTGGGAGCTTACGTCAACCTCCAGGGAGGGATCAGAAGTTCAACAGCTTGGTCAGAGATGTGGTAGATTCACTTGTGGGCCGAGGTCCATGTGCCAGCGTTCTCAGCTGTTCACATTCCAGGGGTAGAAAATGTGGTGGCAGACTTTCTTAGTCACTAGCTCTTGGATCCCAGAGATTGGTAGCTCAATCAGAGTGTATTTGACTCAGTCACCTGCCTTTGTGGGACCTTATGGCCTCTCGCCTGAACTGCAAGGTTCCTCAGTTCTGCACCAGATCCTATGATCCTTTGGCTCTCACAGTGGATTCAGTAGCCATTCCATGCCCTGCCCCCGAAGGAGGAAAGTTTCCCCTTGATTTCTGTGTTCCACATTGGATGACAGAGAAAAGGATTTATCTGTAAGTACACAAAAATCCTCTTATAATGCTGAAAGCAGAACTTTCACCACACTCAACCTCCCTTCCGAATTAATTTATTTATATAATAAACTAGTGTAAAAGCCCGTGTACATGGGCCAAGGTCTGGGTAATGTTAACTGTCTGAGTGCCAGAGGGGTACGCAACGCATTGCGTTGCATACTCCTCTGGCACTCGGAGAGTTAAGCGGCCGCTACCTCACTGCTCCATGCAATGCAGTCTTGCGTCGCCTCACTCTCGCGATGCAATCTTGTTCAGTAGAGACTGGCTGAACACGCGAAGTCTCTACTGTGCATGTTGGCTTCTCACAAACATCCCAGCGAATTATTATATAGGATAGTAAAATGCGGGCAGTTTCACCTACTAAATAATTTAACTGTATGTGAAACTATAACCTGCATCTTCAGCAGAGACGAGGGAGAGTTCAGCCATATTTTCTCTATTACAGCGCTCTCCCAATCATCTGTCTTCCCCTTTTCTTCCAGCAGAGTATCTAAACCGCTACCTGCAGGCAGCAACGATGTGAAGGAACAAGCTGGACAATTAATACACTGTAAAAATTAATGTCCTGCACTGATAAGTACAGGAAGTTGCTTTTTACAGTATATTAATTGCCCATCTTGCCCCTTCATGCCACTGCTGCCTGCAGGCAGTTGTTTAGACACGCTGCTGGAGGAAAATGGGAAAGTGCTTGCCTGCTGGTGTCGCAGGCAAGCTGTATAGTGAATTGATTAAGGTGCCATTAAAAATAAATTTAACAAATGTAAAAAAAAAATAAATAAATAAAAAAAAAATATATATATATATTATACACAGCTTTTTTTTTTCTTGTTCCCACTTTCAGATGGGAGCAAGTTGTTCTAAGATGATTGTTCCCCTTTGAATTGCAATCCTAGCACTCATGCTTAATAGGATAAAGCCTTGGTACTCTCTCTGAGCTATCATGTAAATGTTTGCATAGAAAAGACACTCAAGGGCTTTGTTAAAGCAGAATGCATTGTTAAAACCTGAAAGACAGCATTAACGTTTCAATCCACATCTCAGGCCTTTATCAAGAGGATGCACCAAAACAAAACGCATAAATTAAATTAACCTGAATCGGGTGAAAAATTGAGTGTGATAATGGTATCACACATGCACTTCAGAACCAGAAACAGAAGATTCACTTTTAACCTCTTAATGACTGCCCTATATGGGGATGGGCAACCCTGGAGGACCACAGCACTTTTTTTTTTTTGCGCAATGAATTCTGTGATGGCAGAGTAGCGTGCAGCCACGCTGCCATCCCAGAATTCCATGATGTTACAGGAATGTCATCAGTCCTTAATGTCCGGACTATGTGATTGTCCTGGCACATCATGTGATGTTAAAGTGATAGTAATGTCTAAAAAAAAACTTTTTTTGCATTTAGAAGAGCTCAAAAAGCTGATCTAAATGCAAAAAACTGTATCTCTCAAACCACTATGGTTTAAGAGATACGGGCGTTTGAAGTTTGATTTCTCCTACTGACAGCTGTAAAGCTGTCAGCAAGAGATTCGTGTCGGTCGACACTGTGGCTCTTGAGAAGTGCCGGGATCTCGTTACTTACACAGAATCCCTTTATTGGAATGGTCTAAAACATGTCCCTGAACACTAGGCACACGTTTTAGACCATTCCATTGAAGGGATTCCGTGTAAGTAACAAGATCCCGGCACTTCTCAAGAGCCACAGTGTCGACCGACACGAATCTCCTGCTGACAGCTTTACAGCTGTCAGTAGGAGAAATCAAACTTCAAACGCCCGTATCTCTTAAACCATAGCGGTTTGAGAGATACGGTTTTTTGCATTTAGATCAGCTTTTTGAGCTCTTCTAAATGCAAAAAAGTTTTTTTAGACATTACTAACACTTTAAACTGGGTCAGGGGAAGAAAAGTTCCATGCAAAAAAAAAAAAAAAAAAAAAAAAAAAAAGCCTCTAGTGGACATAAAGAGAATAGCACCCATAAAGAAAAGAAAAAAACAAAGAAGCCCAGTGCAGAGTAAAGCAAGCAAACAGTCAGAATCCCATGCAGAAAAATGTGATGAGAGGAAATTCTGAGGAAAAAAACCCCGAAAGAAATGCATCAGTGGTCACAAAAATAGAATTACAGATGGCATTATAATGATAAACTATTACAGAAGATGCGATCTGAATTAAAAAAAAAAACCTATCTATTTAAGAAAAACATCATAGATATACATTTTCGTTAAGACCAAATGGGCTATTGAATTCTGGGTCTTCATCTAAACGGTTCTCTTTATGAAAAATATTGGATCGAAGAGTCAGGCAATTTATTAAGCTCTGGAATTGTCATCGCCTACAAAGGTTAAGGCCTAAAAGTCTATTAAGAGACAAAAAAATAACACTAGAAAGGTGTCCAAACTTTTGCACATGCCACATGGTTTTATTATATTCAAGCTGTTAAATGCAGCAAATTAATAGGATTTTTAGCTTAAAAGTTGTATTGCAGCTAAGACTTTTGTAAACTAAATTGCAATGTTCTATTCTGTTTCCCAGGTAGCGCTGTTCTCGTCACTAAATATGAGAACCATAGTTAGTGATGCAAGTTCTCCCAACAGAGTGCATTCTTTAAAATAAAGAAATAAACTACATTGCCTTTTTGGACATCAGTTGGCATTGTTTGTTAAAAACGTTTGAGCAGTATTAATGTTTAAATTACAAATCTCCATGTATCCTTTTTCTACTCAGCAAGAAAATCCTCTTAAAGACAACTGACCCATACAAACCATTATCAGATTGTAAACCGAATCTAACTAACAGATTACCACAGAGATCAAATGCAAAAAAAAATAAAAATTAAAAATACATATATATATATATATATATATATATATAATAATGTGTGTTTGTGTATAATATATCTACAACTGACTGCTGTTGAGTATGCCCTTCTGTTAATCATATTAAGAGTCACTTATTCTTAGGGTATTTGTTCACATTTAGCCTTTGTGCCTGAATGGTGTCCTCTACTGGCACTCAGAGATGTACAAACAAAACAGACATTTGCATGGCACGGTTGCTAAGTTGGTGATATATAAAGTTCACATCCCTGAAACTGATGGATCCCAGTTGGAGCTTGAAATCAGTTGGGTTGTTCGGCACTGCACCATAGCTAGAACCTAGCTGGTGCATCCTGATGCGTCCTTATGTTGTGACTTATAAAATCTGTTAATTTACCCTTTATTCATTTTTCAATTAATAACGTTTTGTTGCTGGCCAGTCAATTTTATGTATAGCTGATAAATTGGCATGTTCATTAATTTGTCCTTACTCTTGCCAAGAAACTACTCTCATTTTAATGTAGAGTAATGATGAATGATGAGTCTTCTGAGCACTGAGAGTGCTGGGTGTTCAACCAATCCATCATTATCACCTTCATTATTCAACTAATTCTGCTTGTCTCTTTGTCCACATGATAGTGTTGCAGAGTAACATGTTTCTTTCATTTTTTACATTGTAGGTTAAAGAGTTTAGGTGACAAATCAAGAGACGTGAAGATTAAAAAGCAGCACAGGTAATTCCATAATGAATTTTGTCTGTAGATTCTGATTTAAGTAATGTTAAGCCTTGAGTACTGAGTCTTTGCGATTTAGGAGAGTGGTATTTTTCTAATATGTTTAACCCTTTGTGGTCCAGAGAGGTATTCAATGCATTGTATTGCATTGCATTAGATACTTCTCTTGCACTCAAAAGGATAATACTGTTCCTGCATGCACATTAAAAAATAAAGTAAATATTATCATGTCATGTTTTCCAGAACACAACTGTGGTACTTGGCTGTTATCATGTGATCTTTTTCTGTCATTCGCAGTGCATCTAGGGGTTTCTTACGGTAATTGATAGTGTGAATCTATCATCACTCCCAGCGTCAGTTTGTGTTCCTACTTGCTTCAGAACCTTCTGGTTCATTCTTCAAGGGAAATGTGGCTTGACAGAAACTCACACAGTTTATTTCCTTACGTATCCTTCTCTTCGTTTCACTGGCCAATCCCAGTACTTATTTTATAATGCATCTTCCCTACTGGTTCTTTTTCAGTTCACTTCATCTTTCCTATCCCTTATATAACATACTATATGTCCCAATTTCCTCAAATTCAATAGACAGAATTCTAATATATTCTTTCATTATTATTTTATTACTTTTTATACCATTCAATGAAGCGTTTAAAACATCTATGCTATAAATAAAAAAAAAATAGATAAAAGAACTATAAGTTCTTATAGTTCTCACCACTTACAGGAATCCTAATCGTTCTATTTCTGCATTTATTCCGAATGGTTGTAATGTTTAAACATTAAAAATCTATTTGGATTATTTGTGAGGTGTGCTTTCTATGTAACTGCCTTCACTCCAAGTCTTTACAAATTCCTATAAACTACATTTGTTTGGGGTCTTTTTATGTACTTCTAGGAAATGCTATGAAAAGCTATATGTATTTAAACCCTTCTTTACAGTATAGACATATTTCCTCTTTTGATCCTTCTTTTGTAACTCTTTGTATACAAACATTGTGCAATATAAATTAACCCTTGCATATCATGTTATATAACATTTAATTGTGAATTACCCTTTAAAGCAGAATTATCTTCAAACTTAAATTGCCCCCCAAATCCCCCTTAAAGGGATAGTAATACTTAAAATGTAAAAAAAAATATGTTGTAGAGTTTATCCCCCTGAGTTAAACAAGGGTACTCCCACTGCTGAAATGTGTTTCATTCAAAAGTTATTAATTTTCAAAGTAGAATTTTTTAGGTGCAATATCACAGTGGCCTGAAATTGTACAGTGGCGCTGTTGCTACACGATCCTATGGATAGCTCTGGTCAGTTGACCATAAATCTCCATAGGATGGTGTAGCAACAGCGCCACTATACAATTTCAGGCCACTGTGATATTGCACCTAAAAATTTCAACTTTGAAAATTAATAACTTTTGAATGAAACACCTTTCAGCAGTGGGAGTGCCCTTGTTTTACTCAGGGGGATAAACTCTACAACATATTTTTTTTTACATTTTAAGTATTACTATCCCTTTAATTCTATAGCGAAATGCTTATTCATACTTTTATTTTGCTGAATAAGTCCGGCATTAGTGAGAAATAGAGCTTGTTTGTCAGGCAGCAGCAGTGGGGATCTTGCTGTAGGTGCTACCTGCGCCATTAGTACCTTCTGGTGCCTTAAGGTACCAAGGAACTACACTCACCAATCCTGGAGGTGAACAGAGGGACAGCTCAGACTCCGATGCCTTTTCTGCAAGATGTCTGTTCTGTTGCCTGCTGCTGCCTACTGAACGAGTTTTATTTTTCACCAATTCCGGACTTATTCAGCAAAATATATTGATGTATATGCATTTTGCTATGGTAATAAGAATTTGGGGGGCAAATTAAGTTTGATGATAGTTCCACTTTAAAGCTGAACTACCACCATAGGTAAAGTCACCCTGCAATAATTAGACAGGTGGCAACTAGCTTAATAATAGTTATATTACCTTACAGAACTACACGATTGTATAGAAAATCTTAATCTTCCGAGACTGATGGCCAGGTTAGTGCAGTCTGCATGCCTGCACCGTCCGTCCCTTCCGGTGCCTTTTGGGACAGTGCAATGCTTCTGAAGGGAGACCGGGACTGACGGCGTAGGTGCACAGACAAGATGTCTGCACTGATGCCTGGATTCCAGTCTCGGAAGACTAAGGATTTCTATAGATTCTTGTTGTTCTGAGAGGTAATATAACCATTATTAAGCTAGTTGCCACCTGCCTAATTATTGCAGCGCGACTTTACCTATGGTGGTAGTTCCGCTTTTAACCATGTCATCATCTGTCTATTTTTCTTCCTTACTCCAGTAGTAGAGATGCACCGATACCACTTTTTTAAGACCGAGTACCGATACTTTTTTCAAGTACTCACCGATACCAATTACCGATACTTTTTTTTTTGTGGTCATTTGCCAGTTTTCCAAGTACTTAAAGCGCATATATCTATATCTATATATATATATATATGCTTTAGGTACTTGGAAAACTGGCAAATGACCGCAAGAAAAAGTATTGGTGAGTACTTGAAATATATACACACACACACCACCTCTTGACTGTCCCCTTTTGCCTTTCTCCCCTTCTTGATTCCCACCTTTTACTTCATTCTCCCCCTCTTGAGCTCTCTCCTTTTGCCTTGGCTTTTTCTCTCCCTTTCTCCCCCTCCTTGACTCTTGATCCCACTCTTTTGCCTCTCTCTCCCTCCTGATCCCCCTCCTTTTTGCCTCTTCTTGTTCCCCCTCCATTTGTCTCCTGATCTTTCTTCCTTTTGCCTTTTTTTTTTTTTTCTCAGTCCCTTTTGCCTTTTTCTCCCTCTTGGCCCCCCTCTCTGCCTCTTTCACCACCCGCTCAATGTCCCATCTTGCCTCCCTTACCCTCCTCTGCCGGGTGCTCGCTGTTCTCTCGCTAGCCCCAGCAGAAGTCAGCGTCGGAGCGTTGCCATGGTAACCCGCGGCAGGAGGGAGAGAGTCAACCGGGGAGCATTGTGAGCAGCTCCCCGGGCTCCCTCACTGCAGCACCGACCCTGACACAGGGTATCGGCGCTGGCATCAGCCGCATTTGCGCGAGTACAAGTACTCGCGCAAATGCTGGTATCGGCACCCATACCAGTATCGGTGCAACCCTATCCAGTAGCTAATATTAGTCCAAGATTCCTTTCTTTTGGATACACAATTCATGGATAGATTTGATAGCAGCAACTCTCCTAACACCTTATTCCCTTTCAGTGTTTCCCTGTTTCCTTTTATAACGTTACTAAATTTTTTATATTGTACTTTATATGTAGTATTAATTCTGAACCAACTGCATAGGGGTCAAATAAAAATTTTCAACATTCCCACTGAATACTAAAGTTATCTCCTAAGCCCCATTTAAACAACTAAGAATGTTTGTTTTATTCAAGGTAGAGAGAGGCCCCACTCCCCTAGGCATAATAGGATATTTTCCCCCTTGGTTTCCCTGTCCTCCCCAGGCAGGTACAGAATAGCTTCTTCCCTATCTTCTTCTTACCGGTGGAACTTGTCACCTGAGTTATTCTAGTCTGGCTAGGAGGGATCCTGATGGATATCCCTCTTGTGGTCAGTTCTGGGGTGTGTTCATTGCCTGGACAGTTCTTCCAACTGAAGAGTATCTTCTGGGCTCCTATTTTCTAAGGGCAGTTGGGTAAGGGATAGCCAGAGCCGCCTCCTTTTTTCTGAAGATTCCTCAGTAGTGTTGGTGGCTCCAGTGGATTGGTTTGTCAGAAATTTAAGTGGCCTGGTCAGAAATTAAAGATGACCCTGTGACTGGCACAATTTGTTTTTTTGTCTTGTGAGGGGTTTCTGTTTACTCTATTTTTAGATATCTTTGACTGCTGCTGAATTCTAGAAGGAAGCTGTGCCAGAAGTGCATTGCTGAATTGGCTATGCCATCAGCTCAACCAGTTACTGATTCACCTAGCTTTCCATCTGCTATGGTATCTATGATGTCTTTAATTCCATCCACATTGTCTTAGGGTGGAATAACAGAGATTGGCAAGCCCTCATAAACATATACATGCCTCAATGGATATCAAGGATGATGACAAGTATGATTAGTGTCAGAAGACCTTTACTTTTCCACAAGGTATTTTCAGTGCCCTCCATTATCAATCAGGAATGGAGCTCTCCTGAAAAAAGGCTGTCCTTCCATCTTTTTGAGATAAGGTACCTAAGTTTGAAGTCTATGTGGCAAGAATACAAAAAAAAAAAAACTACTATACTGCTGGAAGACTGGTGCAGTTTCAAAGGTAGCATGGGTACGGCTCTTAGTATTTTTTTATTTCTATTTCTTAGTATATGGGGCTGTATTAATCCCTCATTAGGTGGGCTCCCGTTTCTGGCTTCCTGTTTCCTGGATTTCCAGTGCACTGGTTCTTTTTCAGAACCTGTGGAGATTGGCTTATATTAACAGCCTTTAGCTCATTCTAGCTTTAGAAGTTTTTTTCATTTGTTCTAATGGGAGCCTGGAGACTGAAGATTTCATGTAAGTTAACCTATTGAGTTTTTGGTCCTGTGTGTACGTCCCTATTATCTAGCATCCATTTGTTCTTGTGGATTGTTACCTGGCTTGCACTCTATATTTTCTACATATACTGTAGTAGTCTGTATCTGCCTTTGACTGTTGTGACAAGGGTGGAAGTGTTTTTTAGTATTTTCTGTACCTTTTGCAGGGCTATTATCCCCTGCATTACCTTCTCCCTTATTTGGACACATTTCCCCCACTTGTGTGACTATGCCTTTAAGGCAGTGGGCTTTTCTGTTGATTCTCTCATTATTTCAGACCTCTTTAATTTTATTTTTTATTTTTTTTATGAGTTTGGAGGTAGTCCCTTTAAGACCAGGTGCCTATTTTGGATTAATACAGAGCTTCTATGGGACATATCTTCTATGGGACAAGATTACTTTATTGCCTCAGGTCACACCTGTGTGCCTTTTTCCTCCCGTAAAACTCGTGCATTATGTTATCCCCACTACTTTGGGTATGCACCTACTGCACCGCTTCCCCTAGTAGCACAGGTTAATCTTCCCCCAAAATACAAGCAGGCTTGGGCAGGCAAGAAAACTGCTCACAAACTTAAGGCTGTCAAGTCCACCTCCACATGACTCTAGGGGGCCTTGTCCATCTCTGCCCATAGGAGGTCACCTCTGTTTTTTCCACAGTATGTGGGGCATTTCTGAGACCAATCACTCAGTTGATTTTGTAGGTAAACTCAGAAAGGTGTCTCATAGACTAGAGTTCCTTCCCCTTCACCATTTTTTCTGGTCTAGAGTTCCTCTGGATCCTGATTGAGGCTGAATTTTCTTAGATGCAGTTTGCCTCCCTGCTAGACATGCAGGTGTTGTTCCCTGTTCCTTCTCGGGAATGATTCACTGTATTTTATTTGAAAGTCCTTTTAGGGTCCCAAAAAAGATAGCGAATGCCATCCTAAAGTGCTCAACCATTTTGTGCTGTCCCCAAGGTTCAAGATGGAGTGATTGCACTCTGTTATTGTAGCTGTGGCTAGTGGAGTTTTTAGCCTCCCTAGACTTGAAGAATATGGATCTTCTCATCCACTTCCATCCAGATCATCTGGGCTTCCTGCATTTTGTATTTCAGGGCAGTAACTTCCAGTTCACTTCCCTTCCTTTTTGTCTAGCATCTGCTCAGATGATCTTCACAAAGGTCATGTCATGTCATGTCCATCTTGACAGCTCACATCTGCTCTCGGAATTTCTTTGAACCCGTCCTCCCCCACCACCTAGGCAACTTTTTACTCAAGGCTTCTCCAGAGGTAATCTTGTACACTCAGATTCTGGATCAGCATGGTTGGGTGCTTAATTAAACAAAAATCTATCTTTCCATCCCAGGTCCTTCATTTTCTCAGCATGAGATGTGATATCCTCCAGTGGAGGGTGTTTCTCTCCGTGTCTTTGTCGCTTCAGGTGTCTCAATCAGGTCATCAGAGAAAGTACGAGAATACATGAAGGTGCTGGGTCACATGGTCTCTGCTCTGGAGGCAGTTCATTTGCTCAGTTCCACATAATGGATTTGCAACTGGACATTCTCAGGATATGGTCCAAGCATCCATCTCATCTGTCTCTGTCCCTCTATATGAAGGAGGACCTTTGCTGATGGCTGCAGTGGATCTATCTGATACTGGCACCTCTGTCATTCTAGACTGGATTGTGGTTACCATGGATTTCAGTCTCTGCTGGGCTAAGATGCTACCTTTAGGCCCCTGATGGCCCATAGTCTTTGGACCAGGGAAGAATGCCTTCTAGCCATCTATATTCTAGAACTGTGGGAACTTGACTTGCTTTGTTTCATTGATCTTGACTCTTTCAAGGGTCCCCAGTGCATATACATTGCTTTGCAATGTGTTGTGTACCCCTCTGCCACTGAAAGGGTGAATGCCAGTACACATATAATCACCAGACCCCCCCCCCCCCCCACACACACACACACACACACCTCTGTCCGGAAGCACCTAACTCTTCATGGATGAAGATTCTACGATGCACATCTCTGCCACTAAAAGGGTTATCTCGCTACTCAAATTATATTATGTTTTAACATTACACTCCATATCACTGCCATTTACTGACGTGTATTTACTCACACTTTTAATCTTAAAGGTGGCGGTTGTACCATACAATAAATGTCATGTTCATTATTAAGGCTTTTATATTGGGAGACTTAATAAATGGGGTTATGTACATATAATATTGCTCACCCTCCAAGATGTTCTTCACTCCCTCTTCTTCGTAACCTTTTCAGTGCCAGACAGGTATCCAAAGCATTGCAATTATCTGCCAGTCAAAAGGTTAAGGAGAAGAGGGAGTGAAGACATCTTGGAGGGTGAGCAATATTATATGTACATAACCCCATTTATTAAGTCTCCCAATATAAAAGCCTTAATAATGAATATGCCATTAATTGTATGTTACAACCGGCATCTTTGACGTTAAACTGTGTGTGAATACAGTGCTTTCAGTTAAAGGCCGTGCTACGGAGTTGAATGTTAAAAGATATCATTTGGTATTATCACCATATCCGTGTATGTATTCTGTGTTTTTACAACTGAAGACACAGTTATCACTGTTTCACACCAAACCAATGCAACAATGTTGAAACTACACAACTTTATTATAAGGGCATGTACAGTGAATATTTAAAAAAATATAACAAGGGGTACTTTATGCATCTACATGACACATATATCTACAATTTCTCTTATTCTGTGGAGCCTCATTTTCAGCTTCAGCACATATTAGGAACATTTGAAATAAGCTACAATGGAACCATCTCCCCTTCTCCCATAAATCTACCCCTTCCTCTCCATTCATGACTACTACTGCACATTGACATGTCTTCTTTCACCCTGCCTCTTTTTGCATGCCTAATATTGTTCTTCATTTGCGACTCCAATATATGTATTGCAAGGGCTGTGTTACTGAACTGCATTAATACTTCTTAAATTTGCTTCTTAAAGAGATAGTAATGTTTCACAATAAAAGCAGCTCCGATTAATCTTCATATTATGGAGAGTATTATTTCAATACTGTCAGAGTTTGTAGTTCAAGACTAATTGAATGATAAAGTATCACCCTCCCACCCCTTTTACTGATGTAACACTGCTCACCTCAGAGCAGCACGGTGGTGTCCAGATGAATCTTAGAGAGGGACAATCTTCAATTAGCAGAAGGGGAGAAAGCTCAAAAACCTCTCAAGGGGGCAGGGTTTTCGTTATGCTCAAAGTAAGAAGATTATCCCTTGCTGTGAGCTGTCTGGTCTCAAGACCAGATTCCACATCTGAGGGGAGGTGGCTTACACTAGGTAAAAGGGGCAGAAGGAGGAAACTTTATCATTCAATTACTCTTGAACTACAATTTGACAGTATCGAAATAACACTCTCTGTGGCTCAAATACTATGAAGATTAATTGGAACCAGTGTTTTTGTGAAACAGTACTATCCCTTTAAATCTGTACTAATGCAGATCAGTAAGCTAGCCCTTGCAATACATATACATACCTAATGAAGAATAAACAATCCAAACCGGAACAAACACAAAAAAACAGACGCCTTCACCACATTGCTGGTATTGGACTTTACATAATTAAATACAATCATAATAGAAAAAACAGACAGGCAATGCCCACACTGCTAGTTTCTTATATTTATCAAAGGGCAACTCAGACGGGTATACTCCTAGGATAAAAGCTAGAGATGCACCGATACCACTTTTTTAAGACCGAGTACGAGTACCGATACTTTTTTCAAGTACTCACTGATACCAATTACATATATATATGTACTCACCAATACTTTTTTTTTTTGCGGTCACTTGCCAGTTTTCCAAGTACCTAAAGCATATATATATATATATATATATATATATATGCTTTAGTTACCTGGAAAACTGGCAAAATATATATATATATATATATATATATATATATATATATATATATATATATATATATATATATATATATATACACACACCACCTCTTGAGTGTCCCCTTTTGCCTCTTTCTCCCCCTCTTGATTCCCACCTTTTACTTCATTCTCCCCCTCTTGAGCTCCCTCCTTTTGCCTTGGCTTTTTCTCTCCCTTTTGATCCTCCTTTGTCCCCCTCCTTGACTCTTGATCCCAATCTTTTGCCTCTCTCGCGCTCTCCTGATCCCCCCCCCTCCTTTTTGCCTCTTCTTGGCCCCCCTCCTTTTGTCTCCTGATCTTTACTCCTTTTGCCTTTTTATTTTTTCTTAGTCCCTTCTCCCTTTTGGCCCCCCTCTCTGCCTAGTTCACCACCCGCTCAATGTCCCATCTTGCCTCCCTTACCCTCTTCTGCCGGGTGCTCGCTGTTCTCTTGCCATGGTAACCCGTGGCAATGCTCCGACGCTGCAGAAGGGAGAGAGGCAACCGGGGAGTATTGTGAGCAGCTCCCCGGGCTCCCTCACTGCAGCACCGACCCTGACACAGGGTATCGGTGCTGGCATCGGCCGCATTTGCGCGAGTACAAGTACTCGCGCAAATGCTGGTATTGGCATCGATACCGATACCAGTATTGGTATCGGTGCAACCCTAATAAAAGCACAACGCATTAATAAGATGGAAATGTGACAGATGGAACCAAGGAAACTGGTTAAACACATTTTTTAACATGATCTTTCACTAAGTACACAATAGCTATGTTTAAATGTACATGTTTGTGGTATTAATGCACATCCAGCTATATTAGTAGAGCATAACAATCTTCCTATTCAGTGTTTTCAACAACTTAAGGCATGAAACAAATGGTTAATTTATATAGCCATGTAAATTCACACATTGTCTGAAAGTAAACAAATATGTATGTAAATTAAATTTGTGCAAAACAATTACCCAGCCAGAAATCCTTTCTGAAAATGTAGTTTTATAGAATTTTCTTTTAACATTTCTGAAATGTACTTTAAACTGTTAATAGCCATATTAGTACTATATTGGTACTGAAGTAAAAACAAACTTGTGCATGGTTATAACCTTTTAATGAACCCACATAACAGTTCTTCATTGAATACAGAGTTTTCAAAATCACAAAGGGTTCTTCAAGTGCACTGAGGTTTGGAAATAACTGTATGTAGCTGTATGAAGCCTCTGGGCTTTTGAAAGCTCTTTACTTTATGAAGAACCCTTTAAGAATTAGATAGGTGTGCAAAGCATTGCTTCACAATGTGTTGTGCATTCCTGTGATTCTTAAAGGTTCAGTAATGTCTATATATTATATAAACAAACACAGAACAAGATGCGAGGAAAGCTGCACTGCTATCAAACATGCAAGTGTAATATATTGTTTTGTATAATCCTGATATCCTCACAATGAAGATCAGACCGGTCCCAAAGCCTTGGATGCTGGTCAAATAGTCAGCGGGGAAAGTTAGCACTGGTTCACCCAGCAACAGAACCTTGCTAGTGTGCAAACACCAATTGGGTTTCGTTATTACACCACTCGAAAGAAAAAACTTTTCCAAAGCAGACCAAATGTAATGATGAAAAAATTATAAAAATGTAATTAAAATTCTTAAAATCACTCAACATTTTGTGGCGTAATCGCCACTTCTTCAGGAGGACAAAATATAAAACAAGAATCAATCTGTTTGACCGGTATTATTATTGTGCACTTCTACTTACAGAATGTGTAAAGTCAAAACGTTCGTTTACTGGTTAAAGCCAAATAAGCAGCATTAATATAACCACATAATGTCAATGACTAGTCTTTCTAAATAAGATTATCCAGCAAGGAAATGTTCATATTAACAATATTTTCCAAGAAGGGGAGTTTTTTTTCTTTTTCTTTTCATTGGAGGAGAAAATGGAGAGAGATTTTTTTGTAATTTGTGATATAGACCCTTATGCACTATGCAACTGCACCATACAGAAGAATTGACACACAATTCCCATTGATTTAACTGGATATTTTAACCCTTGAATGCAAGAGAGGTCTCTAATGCAATTGCTTAAAACCATGGGAAGTTTTGTTTTTCTCCTATGGTGTAGAGTTGGTTTGCTTCAGATTTGCGTGTCTTTCTCTTTGTGGCTAAGACCCTTTGATGCAATTCGATGAGCTAAAGAGGTGCAGTTCTAGTGTTTACTGCCCGTTTAAGGGTTTTAGTTTGCCCTCCCCTCCCACAAATTGTGTATGTATTTATTTTTGTAATTTTGTAGATTTGCAATCTGTGTTGTATATAATCCCTGATTCAAGAGGGTTGACAAAATAAACAGTGAGTCCCAGAGGGGCACCCATCCAGCACTTAGTGGGTTAGAATTTCACTATTTATTTCAGATGGTAAATATTTCACAAGTTCTTGTTAAGTAATCTTACTTATGTGTAATCATTCCACTTCTTTACAGGCAATCTGACACGATACCAAAGTTCCCAGCTGGTTTAGAACTCCTTAGCAGGTACTGTGTTTGGTTAAACTGTCATCTGTGGGGTTGAGACTCAACTGCTACATTTTTTAGCTAGCTAATTTTATAGTCCTCTGTCTACATAGTGTACAAATAAACATTCATATTTATTTAAATGAAGATTTAACCTCTTGAATACCAGAGAAGTCTCCAATGCATTGTTTTGCAATGCATTCTAGACCTCTAGCGCTCAAGGGGTCAAAAGCCCCATTTTAACCCTTTGAATGCCAGAGGGGTATGCAACACATTGCTTTGCAATGCGTTGCCTACCCCTCTTGTACCCAAAGGGTTAAAAAATGGTATTGTGCAATTGTTCCCTATGGTTCTGTTTGTATACTTCATAATTACACTACTTCCTCTTAGTACATTGACCTCACTGTTTGTGTAGTTCTGTGACAGGCAGTGGGCACTTGTAAGATTGAAACAGTGCAGTTACTATGGGGGAGATGTATAAAACTGGAGTTATAAAGATAGTGTCTGTAAAAGTGTCTCAACATAAGGATATGTACAGGGGCGGATTGTAGGGGAATACCAGCTCGGGCATTTATTTTTAAAGCAGCCCACTAGATGCACCGACGTCCCTATCGACGCCCCCTTGTGGTCCCTGTGTGGCATGGGAGAGCAGGTGCCAGGATGTTATGTCATATCCTGGCGCTCTGCATTAACAAGGAACGCGAAGGCTGTCACAGAGAGTGCCTGTGGCAACACAGACCTCTCCTTCAAAATATTGTAGGACGGTGAAGTGAGATCCTCTGATCTCCCCCACTGGCCCATGATCTAGCGGCCCACCGGGTTATGCCCGGTCCCCCGATAGGACAGTCCGCCCATGGATATGTATAAATATTTTAGCAACATTTTCTCTAAATGCTAACTCCAGTAAGTTGATTTTTTTTGAAAACTGCAGTAGAAATGGTCTTGTCCAAATAAGAGTTGTGTCAAAGTATTTATAAAGAAATTCACTAATTGCGGCAAAAATAAATGCAGTTTTAGTGATTAAATCTTAACGCCAGGTATAACCTGTTCTTAATGGAAGTATATAGTGACAGCTATGTGCGCAAAACTATATTCGCAGGTGTGAATTTTCTCAGAATATTGTCTGACATATTTATAAACATGACTTTACTTCTTATGTTGCTGTTTTACTATTCTTAATTTCTCTTATCTTGTGAAAGGTATGAAGATACCTGGGCAGCACTGCATAGAGAAGCCAGAGAGTGTTCTAAGGCTGGCGAGGTAAATCTTCTTTTATTTATGCATCCTTGTGTAATTCCAACTTGTGCTATTCTAATATATTTCACTGCCTTTAACATTGTGATGCTCTTGTGAGGTTTCATTTCTCTCTGCTTTTAATTAAATGTGATTTATGCTGCTGGAACGCCACCTTTTTTAGAATGTATTGCAAAACTACAACCCCCAGAATTCCCTGTTCCCCAGGTTTTCTAGTATGGTCCATCATTAGCCATCTTTCTTTGTGATTGCACATGCTACACAGATGCTGGTCTCTTCGTCCTCCATGCAATTTTACCCCCTTGCAGACAGGTAAATACTTTTATATGTTTCTGAGTACTTTTCTCTTACTTTTATGTTATATGGTTGTCCTAGTTTGGTGGACAGGGCTTCTCTGGACATGTCAGGACCCAAGTTACACATGGTAAAATGTAAAGCCAAGGATATTTGGGTCCCATTTAACCCATTGCTCCTAATGCTGGGTTGGGCTTCCTAGGGTGTATTCTGGTATCGTATGTAACTCTTGAGCTGTATTCCCTCTCCACCCCATCCCCCATACACACCCCCCCCCCCCCAAGGCTCCCCCTGACTTTCCAATGTTCCAAATAGTGCATGGGGGTTGTACTAATTATCACATAGTGAAACAGAAGAATGTAGTTTAAATATGCAAAATGCATTTCAAACAAGTAAGAAACGCATACTGTATGAGATACCCATAAATAACTCCCATACTCCAGGTCTACTGATGTAAGCCAGCACTCCAAAGCTACGCATTTCACTTTATACTCTCTTTAGTATGATAATGGAGACAATGTTGTTAACACAATCAGATTTCAAATACTTGTATGGTGTTTGTCAATCTGCTATATGAGATAAAAGGGCTATCTCTAATCTGTCATTCAAAGAACTCGGTTGTCTGACATTGAGAACGGCATGAAGGTAATTATTCATTTTTATTGAATACTGGTTTCATTTTGAGAATGAATATGCATCTGTGTAGAGTTTCCTCTTTTTATCCTATTGGTTGTAGTGGCATTGTTTTAGGTACATAGTCATAAAGTAAGGAGAAAACAGGGGCATTCCATCTCATCACATTTATAAAAACTGGCTCTGAAACACCTGAAGGAGCTAGATTGTATTACCATTAAGCATGCAGACAAAGGAGGAAGTATAATTGTTTTAGACACTGTTAAATATCATGAATAGGCAATATAACAGTTAAGTGAGGAGACAGTATATTTGAAGTTAAAAGTAAACCCTGCCAGGGATGTTGGGTGTTTCCAAAATTGAAGTGGAGAATATACATGTTCCTCACTGTGCTTGTTCTCTGAGGACAGTTTTTGCTCTAGCACCTGAGCATGCAATTGGTTAAAGTGTTAGTAATGTCCCATTATAAATAGATTACATTTTGTAGAGCTTCAAAAGTTGAATTGAATGCAAAAAACTGTATCTCTCAAACCGCTATGGTTTGAGAAATACATGCATTCAAATATTGATGTGTCATGCTTTCAGCTGTAAAGCTGTCAGCAGGAGATCCGTGTCGGCTGGCACGGAAGCTCTGCAGCAGAGCCACAATCTCATTATAAGAGACATCAACTTTCCCCTAGCATCTGAAAAATCTTGTGACCCATTCTCCACTATAGATTTCCTTGGCATCCATCTCAGCACCTTCAAAATGGAAACTGTAATACAGTCATTCTCAAAAAAAAAAAAAAAAAAAAAATCTAAATCTTAATTTCACCATGTGGATCATCCCTGAAGGCAGATCCTTCAATTTTAGAAAAACAAATTGTGGTGCACCAGTCTAGTTACTATACATGGCTGATCAGCAAGCAGCTTAGAACAAAGCCCCCACTCCCAGGGAGCAATCAAAACAATATAGATAAAAATACAAGACCAAGTGCTGCACTATGTTGTGAAAAGAGGAAATAACACCACAACTTCAACTAAATAAAATATCCCATACCGTTTAATCAGATATCACACATTCATAGTTCTACCAAATCCTAATATGACACATGATGTGATATATCGTGGACTACCTGTTCCATCTTCATCATCCCCACCTGTGTTTTCTGACTCATCCCCCCAAGTTCCATGGTTTCTCAACCCTGTCCCCAAGGCATTCTGAGCGTTCCACACTTCACCATTTCCTCTTTTTTCAAAATGTACCACATAATTGCAGCTGCTAGGTTATGGGGTCCTTTTTGGGTAGGTATCACTAATTATGAAGCTACCTCTCAGCTCATTCTCAAAACAAGATCATCCTCTCCCTCTTATGATCTTGCAAAGACTGACTTGGTTCTCCCTGTTTTTAAAAATTCTACGTTGGTAGTTTATCTAAATTTAGCTGCTGACATTCTTTGCTGCTGTACAATTCGGGACTTTTCTGAAATTCATGCTTCTACCAATCTTCAATCATCAGACTCTCGTCAGTTCCAGAAACTAATATTGCCCTAATTCACGATCTTTCAAGAGGGAATAGTATAATCCTCCATGCTTTGGCCCCCTACATCAAAACAACCTACAGTAAATCCTGGGCAGTTTTTGCCGACTACTATCTATTCTTTTCAGTCCAAATTAAATTCCTTAAAGGTCTCTCAAAATTTCCAAACCCAACTGCATGTACATGTCTTCCTATCGCTGGTAAAAAAATTTTTAAAGATATGTGGCCCCATCATAAATCAGAACCATTTCCTCTCTTCGCCTAACTTGAGGTATGTCAGGGCTGGGTCTGTCAGCCATACCTCACTCCCAGACAGCCCTTTTCCTTCCCAGCCGGGTGGCTGGATTTTCTGCTGTCTCTCTTCTGGGCTGTTTAGGGCTACTGGCGTACTTTGTGATGTCATGCAGTATTGGGCATGTATGCTCGTGGCTGAGGCAATACAGAAGAGGAGTGGATGGGTCTTCAGCTCCCATTAAGGAGGAGGTTGGGTTAGCTGGGTGGGTGGTTCAGCATGGCAACTTCACTGAATCACAATCCCTATTAATCCTCCAGATGCCCTCACATCGGAGCTTAGTTCTGTTGTAGTTTGCTCTTCAGGCCTGTATTCTATTACCCTAATCCTGCCAGACCTTTGGATTCTCTTACCTGTGGCTATTACCCTGACTTGCTTGACCACTGATTACCCCTAACCTATGGCTATCTCTCTCCCTCCCTGACTTCAAGCTACAGCCCTGACCTTGCTGATCTCTGAATTCCCTGACCTCCGGCTAGTCAACTCAAGTTGCTGATCTTAGGACTCCCTGAATTTTGACTGTTCTACTAACCTTGCTGATCTTCGGACTCCTTAACCTCTGACTATTCATCTACTTGCTAGTTTCTGGACTTCATTACTTGCCTACACCCTGGAGACCGATCTCCTACCCAGCATCCTTAGTGTGTAGTCCTCATTTAGAGGAGAGAGCCTCCCTGTCACCAAGCTCCAGTTCTACTGCTGCTGTAGCTGTGCTTTGCACTCTATAGCTGACCAAGTTTGGAGTTTCAAGTCCCTTACATCTAATGCACGTTAAATAATGTCCATTTAGCATTCTTCATAATCTTAATGTTATTTTCACCAATCAAGTAAGCTGTATCGCTCTTGTTATTTGCAAGAGGGCCTCTTACAACATTCACGTTCACTAGATACATTAGAATTCTGTTGTCATGTCTGTGACTAAACCCTTCTTCATTCTCAGGTCTCTCTTTGCATAGATCTGCCTCATCATCTTCCATGAATCCAGATCCCTGCACACATTATTGAGAAGTTGGTCCACTGAAACTCTGCATGCTTTTCACTTTACATTTCAGATTCCAAACATGAAGTCATATTGTCTTTCTCTTTCCTGTCTCACCAATTTGTTCGCAATCACTTTTGGATTTTGCTGCCTTAGAAATTTATAACAGATGAGAGTTGGTACCGTGTTAGCCGTATAAATACAGGAGGCAAATATAATTTTTGATACCTTTTATTGGCTAACTAAGCAGATTTAAATGCAAGCTTTCAAGACCTTAGGTCTCTTCCTCAGGCATGTTATACAGATAAATATGAAAACATCTCTCTTAAATACAAGTACACATCACATTGTTTAGCATGGAAATCAGATAATATCTGGATCTGGACTGCATTCTGTTATCTGATTTCCATGCTAAACAATGTGATGTGTACTTGTATTTAAGAGAGATGTTTTCATATTTATTTGTATAACATGCCTGAGGAAGAGACCTAAGGTCTTGAAAGCTTGCATTTAAATCTGCTTAGTTAGCCAATAAAAGGTATCAAAAACTATATTTGCCTCCTTTAGAAATTTATATTCACTTATTCACAATTACATTTCTCACAGCTTATCTTTCCCTCTTTTTTTTTTTTTTTTTTTTTTTTTTTTTTTCCTTTAATTGGGGTCCCCTCTCACTTCTCTCTCTGCCTAGGTTATTCCACAACTCATAACACCTTATAAAAATACTAGTCTTATTCGTTTTTCTCTGTCACTATAAACCTTGACCACAAATATAAGTATTTGCTTGAATTTGAGGAAAGAGCTGCAAGGACTATATAAATCCACTGGTCCCAGGTTTTTGTTCACATCACTTATGATTGCCTCCCTCCATCTTCCCCTTTTCCATTAATTTCCCTCAAGGGTGTGCCCGCTAATCAGCCTCACCTCTCATGTTTCTCTGCCTAGGTTATGCCACAACTTGTCACACTTGTATAATGGATATCTTATACCTCCAGGATAAGATCATTTATTTATTTATATTCAATTAAGCATTCATTTGTTTACTTGGAACAGGTCATCAAAATAAGCAAAATAGATTTTAAATAGAGAAATGAGAATTAAATTGACCTGTCTGTTATAAACCACTGAACCTAAAATAAATTGAGTTATTCATTAAGGATAGAATCTGATGTAACAAACTGAAGACAATTCCAAATAGTTTTAACAAGTTAATTAAGATGAAGTGGTTTTGAGATTTGTGTTGTTGCCAAGAACAAAATAACTTGTACTCTGACAAATCTGCAATTATTTAAACTCTGTAAAATGTGTTATCTTGCAGTCAATGACAGCAATATTTGTTATTAGTTGACATAAATAAAAATAAGATGACTCATTAATGTCAAATTCATTTCCAAGCAAATTTTATAATTTTTATTTAAAGAGACATTTTCCTTTTCCTGTGGTGATGGGGAAAATATTTTTTTTTTCTTGATTTTATTTGATGGAAGGATTGCCTATGTAGTTTTCTGTCAAACAGCAGTAAGTTATAATTAAATAAAATTTTTATATATGTTCTAATGTTGTTCCAAGGTCCCAAAATTAGATCAGCTTGCTGTATTTGGGGCAGTTTAAATGGGTAGCTATCACCTAGCATACTGGAGTCCCTATACGCTACAATGGTTATCATTTATTTGGGTGACTGTGTAGTTGCAGTGCTTAGAGCAATAAGCCAGTCAGTTGTGGTACACACAGTCATCTTCTTGATTCTGATGTGTCCTGTCTGTTACATGTCCTTCTTCCAGCCATCAAAAGGATTGCCGGAGGAGGGCTGGAATCTCCATTCATCTTTCCCTTTTGCTCTGTCTCCCCATAGTTAAAGGGGAACTACCACCCCGCAATAAGTTCACATTATTCAATTCTCCATCTGGCGACTAGCGCTACTAAGCAGAAATATTACCCGGTTTACAAGGTATTCCACTTTTTCGGAGGGTAACCCCCCGAGTTCCCAGACTACAAAAAAATTACCTAAATGGTATTTTCAACTTAATAAACTAATATGCGTATTCGAGTGGTTTTGTGGTAAAACTACCCTAAAACAGGGGAATAACTATAGAAAACTATATATTTCTGGAAAGTAGATACCCTACCACATCAAATGAGGGGTAATTTGCCTTCTTACCCCAAGTCTAGTGTGCACAACTGTTTAAAAAAAAAATTTTTTTTTTTTTTTTTATCTATAACATTCCTGCCCCTTCAAATGTACTGAAATCTGTGAAAACCATGGAAATTCCAGCTGTATTGATTAGCTAGTGCTCTTTGGAGAAAATGTCACACCATTGGTATGAGTTGATCTACCTAAGGGGGTGCTAGAACAACAAAACTATACCTACTACAACCTCTGATTTTTCTAACATTTTCTCAAACCTGACTTGCCTGTATACAAATTGTTTATAACACCTACAGAATTGAAGAAAAGGTAAACAATCCACTATTTTGGAAAGAAGATAAACTACACATCAAGTGAGGGGTCATTTGCCTTCTTACCCCATTCCTGGTGTGCACAAATGTTTCCAGATTTTTTTTTTTTACATTTCTACCTCTTCATATGTACTGAAGTCTGTGAAAACTATGACATTTCCAACTGTATTCATTAGCTGGAGCTCTTAGGAGAAAGATGGCACCTCACTGGGATGAGATGACCTACCTCAGGGGGTGCTTGAAGTGCAAAACTACACATACTACAACCTCTGATTTTTCTAACATGTTCTAAAACATTACTTGCCTGTATAAAATGGTTATAACCTCAACAGAAGTGAAGAAAAGATAGACAAATCATACCATTTTGGAAAGGAGACAACTGACGCTTGAGCACAAATGTTTCCACAATGTGGTGCTAAAGGAAACAAATAGCATTTTTGTACATTTCAGCCCCTTTAAATGTACTGAAATCTGTGAAAACCATAGAATTTCCAACTGTATTCATTAGCTAGTGCTCTTAGGAGAAAAATGGCACTTCATTGGTACGAGTTAACATACCGTATATGTGCTTCTGGCAACCAGCCACACCTACCTGTTTTATTTTTGGAAAATGGCTGCTTGTATTAAAATGTTCAGAACTATTTGAGACATGAAGGAAAGGCTAAAAAGGTATACCATTTTGGAAAGTAGATATTCACCTGCATCAAATGAGGGGTCACTTGCCTTTCTATCTCTGAGCTGAAGTGTACAAATATTTCCACTGACACTATAGGAATATATATAATTATATATATATTTACATTTCCACCACTGCAAAAATACTAAAATATTTGAAAACCATAAAATGTCCTACTGTATTCAGTACCTGCTACCAATATGAGAAAATGTTGTGGGGTAACATACAATATGGAGGTGCTAGGAACACTTACCTAAACCTGACACTTTTGTTTTTGAAATTATCTGCCTGCACTAAAATGACCATACCCATAATAGATATGCAGGAAAGGTAGATAAACCATGACATTTTGGAAAGAAGATAAGCTGTCGCATCTAATGAGGGGTCACTTGCCTTCTTACCCAAGGCCTGATGTGCACAAATGTTTCCAGAAGGTGGCGGTAAAGGGAATCAAATTTCGTTTTCTTACATTTTTGCTCCTTGAAATGTACTGAAATCTGTGAAAACCATAGCATTTTTATTCATTGGCTAATGCTCTTAGGAGAAAAATGTCATCCCATTGGTATGAGTTGATCTACCTCAGGAGGGTGCTAGAAGTGCAAAACTACACCTACTACAACCTCTGCTCTTTTTCTAACATTTTCTCAAACATTAATTGCCTGTACAAAAAAAGGTTATAACAGCTACAGAAGTGAAGAAAGGATCTGTACCATATTCAAATGGAGACAGCCTGCCACATTGAATGAGAGGTCATTTGCCTTTCTACCCCTAAGTTAGTGTGCACAATTATTTCAGAATGTGGTACTACAGGAAAAAAGCAAACTGGTACTTTGAGTCTACCAGCAGCCAATGGAAACAGGCTGGGGGAATGGGACTGCCAGGAAGCTGTGGAACCAGGCAGGGGGTTAAGGTACGTGGGGGGATTGGAGGCATTTTGTGTGCATGCCACAGGGGTGTTAAATGCACTGCAAAGCAATGCATTGGACCCCCTGTTGCGCGCACACACACAGTTATTTTTTTTTTTTTAAGTTATTTTTTAGTCATACCTCGTTGGGGGTGTAGTGGGGTGGTATCAGGACCACTTCTGTTATACCTCACGACAAACTCTAAATAAAAAATAATGTAAAAACAAATGTGTGTGTGTGTCACAGGGGGTCCAACGCATTGCAAAGCACTGTGTTGGACCCTCCTGTGGCACACACAGGATTTTTGGTGTTTTTCCCCCCAGTATTTTTTGTAGACCCCACTGGGGGATCATCAGAATGAGGTCTGAATAAAGAGGGGAAAAAATAAATAACCCTTTGTGTACCACAGGGTTGTCCAGTGCAATGCAAAGCAATTCATTAGTTCTCACTGGCACACACAGGGTTAATTTTCTTTCATTTTTTATATTCATACCTTTTTGGGGGGCATCAGGACCACTCCTGATACCCCCCTACAAGGGCTGAATAAAAAAAAAATTTGTGTGTGTGTGTGTGTGTGCCATAGGGGTATCCAGTGCATTGTAAAACACTGAACTGGGCACCCCCGTTGTTTTTGCGGGGGGGGAGGGGTTATTTTTATTTTTTTTTTTTATTATTATTTCGACCATATTGGGGGGCATCAGCATCCCTCCTGATGCCACCCCAATGAGGTCTAAATAAAATAATAATGGAAAAAAAAATAATAATCCTTTGTCTGCTATCCTTTGTGTGTGTGTTTTCTAAGGATAAAAGTGGATTTAGTGTTTTTCATTAGTCACACATCGCTCTCTGTGGCTTAAGGTCTGGTCAGGTGACCAATCCCCCAAGAAGTCTCTGCTTTCTCCCTTTGTAGTCAAACAATTAGAGTAGGTTATCAGCAGTGACACTGGGTGCAAGAGTAGTTTGCTGTCTCAAGTCTTGCATACTTGTTTTTTGTTACCCCACTAGTTTGGCTTTGCGCCTAGGGCACTGATTTTCCAAGAAGCACCAAAACCCAAGCAGACTTGGGCAGGCAAGATAACCGCTCAGAAGCCTAAGGCTTGTCAAGTCCACCTCTGTATGACTTGTGGGGGCCTAGTCCATCTCTGCCCATTGGAGGTCACCTCTGCTTTTTCCATGGCATGTGGACCATTTCAATGACAGATCAGTGAGTTTTGGAAGGGTGTCATATAGACGTTATGTCCCATCCTCCTAACCGTTTTTCCTGTCCAGACGTCCTTGGTATCCATATCGAGGTTTTCTTTTCCTCCCTGATAAACATGCAGGTGTTGATCCCTGTTCCTTCTCGGGAACATTTTACTGAATTTTATATAAATCTTTGTGGTTCCTGAAAAAGGTGGTTAATGCCATCCTACTCTGGACTTAAAATGCCTCAACAGTTTTGTTCTGGCCCCAGAGTTCAAGATGGAATCTTTGCGCTCTCTCATTGCGGCTATGTGCCCAGAGGAGTTTCTAGCCTCCTTAGACTTGAATGATGCTTATCCGGACATCACAATGCTTCCGTATTGGCAGTCACTTCCAGTTTACCTACCTTCTGTTTGTTCTAAAGTAAGCTCCGAGAGGCATTCACAAAGGTCATGTCCGTCTTGACAGCTCATATCCATGTTCAAGTGATCTCTGTGACTCCCTTCCTAGACAATTTTTTACTCAAGGCTCCTTCAGAAGTAATCTTGTACGCTCAGATTCAGCATTGCATCTCCATTCTGGAGCAGCACGGTTGGGTACTTGATTTCAAGGAATCTTCTCTGGTTCCATCCCAGGTCATTCATTTGCTTGGCTTGAGATTTAGTACTCAGATTCAGTCTCGGTCACTTCAGGTGTCCCAGGCAAAATCTGGCCACCGACAGCATAAGAGAACATATAAGTTCCGAGTTAACTGAGCTCTGCTCTGGAGGCAGTTCCACTTGCTCAATTCCACACAACTGTACATTGTCAGAAATTGGTCATGCATTAGTCTCAATTGTCCTGGCTCATGTCTGTCCTTTCTGATGAAGGAGGATCTTCGCTGTTTGCTTTATTAGTCCTAGCTTATGCTGGATTATTCTTTTTTTTTTATTCCTGACTGGGTGGTGGTCACCTCAGATGCCATCCTGCTGGGTTGGAGTGCTAACTTGGGCCCCCTGATTCCGAGGGCCTTTGATCAGGGAGGAGAGCCTTCTGGCCATCAATGCACTAGAGCTGATTGCAGTTCACCTTGTGCTGTGTCATTTGTCTCAACACCTTCAGGGGTCCCCTGTGCTGATGTAAGTCCAATAACACAATGGTGTTCGCTTACATCTACTGCCAAGGTGGAACATGAAGCATGACAGCTTGTGCAGAAGTCCGGAGGATTCTCTTTTGGGCCAAGGCCCACATGCTGGCCTTCGCCGCACTTTATATTCCAGGGATAGAACATGTAGCAGCAGGCTTTCTAAGCTGCCAGAGCCTAGATTCTGGAAATTAGGTGTCAGTCAGATCATGAATGCACCAATGAGGACTCCCGAAGGTTGATATAACGGCCTCTTGTCTGAACTGCAAGGTTCCCCAGCTCTACTCCAAGTCACTGGATCCTTTGTTTCTCACAGTGGCTGTAGTGACCATCTTGTGTTTCCTCCAATCCCTCCTGATTCCCAGGTTGCTAAGGAAAGTCAGGATGTAGCAGGCTCATGTCATCCTGATTGTTCCATTCTGATGTGTTGGGCATGTTTTTTGAATCTTTCCAATCTGTTTGGGGCTGAGGCTTTTCATCTTCCCTTGCATCTGGACCTTCTGACTCGGGGTCATTTGTTACCTTCGAGTGAAGATGCTAGATTTGATGGCTTGGCTCTTGAGACCAGCATCCTGAAGGAAAAGCGGTTTTCAGACTTATTTCTACAATACTTCAGGCTGGAAAAACACCTTCTTCCAAGGCCTAACTTAAGGTTTGGTCCCGCTTCTACCTGTGTTGTGCCAACCAAGGATAGAGTCCGTGGCCTTTTGGACTTGTTTTGACCTTTCTTCAGGGAAGATGGTGTTGGGAGTACTTCTGAAGCCTACTTTTTGAACTTCTGTCTTCATTTTCTCTGTGATTCTTGATGCTCAAGACAACTTTTCTTCTGGCTATTGTCAGTTCTTAAGGTAGCCAAACTTCAGGTTTTGTCTTGTAAGCCTCCCTTCCTGGTTTTTCTCCAGGACACAGAGAAGGCCTCTCAGTATCGTACTCTCTTGTTGCTACTTTTAGATGCCGTTGACCAAGTTCGCTGGTGTTACTTGACGGAAGTCTTCAGATGAATTGGGCTAGGCCTTCGCTTCTTGTCTGTGGCACTCTCTCTATACTCATCCCCGTCAGCCTGCATCTTTGTAAATGGTTTTCTCTCTACCTCCTTCCTGATACTGGGCCGCACTCGCCAAAGCTGACCCTTATTACCCCCTCCTCTTTATCCTCCCATTGGGACCACTACTGGTCACTGTTCACCATCAGTCTAGCATTACCGGGATGTTGAGAGATTCCTGGGAAATAAAGCTGTCTTGATTCACTGGCAATATTCCAGCTTTCCTATCACCCCCCCCAACCTCTCTACCTGCTCTGATTTCTCTCCTTAACCAGTATAGTATAAAGATCAGTTACACAAAATCTGAGAACATGCCACTTAATATTCAGACTCCCTGAGAAATGAATTACAATCGGCTCACCCGTTTCCTTGGGGATTCTCAGCTCTCAAATGTTTGGGTATTCTCTTTTTTCCCAGTTCTGGTTTCCCTGAATTTTGATTCCCTAGATACTACTTTGAGGAGACCTAGCCTCCTGGGACAACGTCTTCGTATCCTGGATTGGGAGAGTAAATTTGAACAAGATGCTCCTGCTTCCCAAGGCCTTGTTTGTCTTTGATCTTTACCTATCCCTTTCCCACCACACTATCTACAGCAACTTCAGAGTCTTGTACTGACCTATGCGTGGAAACTCAGAATGCTGAGGATTGGTTTTGCAACTCTGCCCCCCCCCCCTTACCTTGGAGGGCTTGAGACTCCTGGATCTATGAGCATACCGCCGAGCTATCTCTCTTCAAACTCTTTGGTAAATTGTCCAGAAACCACCTTTGAAGGACTGGGCTGCTCACCTACACTCACTAACCCCTTGTATCAGGTTCCCTCAACTTTTGTGGTCTAAACCCGCTAACTTACTGCCCACTGTTCAACTGCAAGTGGTCCTCCGTCATCTACTCACCTCCTTGGCCTCTTGTAACAAACGGTATAATCTATCCCCGTGCCCCTCTCCTCTTTGATCTATCATAGGGAACCCGGACTTCTCCCTGGGACTCCAGTGCAGCTCTTTCTCAAATTGGTTGCGCGCAGGTCTGGAAGACCCTGACCACTTACTCACTGGCCCTGATCTGTCCTTTCCCTGAACTTTGTTCCACCTTTGCTCTCCCAGCTACCGAACACTGGCTGTTTCTTCATGTTCGGCATTTTCTCTGCTGCCCTCCTTTGGGTGACTACTGCCCTTTTCCCCTCACTACCTTCGAGAAATTTATGTTGAGCTCTGGTCTGTTCCAGAGGGGGCCTTCCAAGATTTATGCCCTGTTGGTCAGTACCGAGCCCTCTTCTCTCATCTTTTAAATCTTCCTGGGAGCCTGAGTTGGGGTTGAGCATTTCGGATACACAGTGTATTCTCTCTTTTAAGCTATCAAGGACAATGGTAAAAAAGCGTGTGACTTCGGGAAACCAATTAGAAACTTATGATGCGCTGGTATCTATTTCCCTTACTGTTATCCAAATTTCAACCCACTCTTCCTAGCAACTGCTGGTGCTTTAATAACATGGATGACTCTTTTGCCCATATTTGGTGGTTCTGACCCCATATTCAGCCTTTCTGGAAGCAGTGTTTGGCCACCTCCAGTATCTCTCTGGATTGAGGTCCTTCTTCTGAATATCTTCCCTGATTAGTAAATTAATATGGTCTTCATGGGTACACAATAGCTGCCTGCTGGCAAGCCCAGTTTTAAGCAGAATTAATTGTTAGAATTCCAATTAGTTTTGTCTTCTGAAAAATGGCATGCTGTGAAAAACATTAACAATGTAATCTCATACATTTTTAATGCGCTGGAGACATTTAGAGTATATAGTAATATTACGTTCTTGACTTCTCAAGTGCATTCAGTAGTGGAACCACAAGGTGGCAGTCTCTCTTTATATTTTTACACATTCTGTGATGGATGTATAATGATGTGTACAGAATACAGATTACCACCTTCTCTTTTTCAAATACCAACAACATAAAATGTTAATTTTCAGATGACTAATTTTGTAGTTCTCTCAAAGTTTATTTGCATTGTCCTATTCTGGCAAGAATAAAGCAGATGAGGACACCAAACAGCTATACTAACTATAAATTAGTGAAATACTGAAAAACATTTAACTGGGTGCAAAGTTTTAACCTTTTGAGTGCCAGTGGCGCTCCTCCTTAGTGTGGCAGTCATAGATGATCCAAAAATACAACTGGGCACATTTATCAGTGTGTCACTAATGTTAATTTGTAAATGTGTTAAAGAATACTAAATCAATATTAACAAATGTGTCATTTATCTAAAATGTTGTGACTATTTGATAAGTGTGTTCATTTGTAGAAAAAAATATGTTGAGAAAATGTCTGACATTTATCAAGTAATTCAATAATAGCTAAACGGAAATTATATTGGAGTGCGTTATAGTTTGATTTTTATTTATTTTTTTTAAAAAGCCACATGCAAGGGTATACATTACCATATTCAATGGGATTTAATTGTCAACAGTAGCCTTACTGCAATAGATATAACCCTCTGTGTGCATGCATAGTTTGTGCCACATTGCCTCACACTGCATTAGGCTGTCCTCAGGTGAGAAGGTGGTAACAGATGCACATGCAATTTTATTAAAATGTACTTTACTTCAACTTAGAATCAATATATTGCCAATATAATATTTTTGTTTGTATCATAACTCCTGCTTTTCTGTGTTACTGATATTTTACATTATTTCATGAGTTTCTTTGTCTTTAATCTTTAAATATGTGCAAAATGTTTGCAAACTGCAAACTTTGCATAAATGTAATAAAGTCACAATCATGAATTTGTAATGATTTTGTGTCTTTTTTGTTAATAAATATGGAAACATAGTCACAGATAGGGAAGTATATGTACTGCCAACTTTTTACAGATCAGCTCCTTTGAATAAATGACTGTAAAAAGTATAAAAATGTGGTGCTATTCCATATAAACCAGCTGTACCATAGGGAACTATTAAAACTTCCCAAAGATTTTAATTGGGTCTTAGTCATCATTGTGAAGGAATATGTTGGAGTCCTCTCTAGTATGGTTAAACAGTTCAACTAAAATCAATATGACTTTGGGAATAGGCACAGTTGGTTTGATCCAGAATTGTATCATTTTGCATTGATACATAAGACCCAATATACATTAGGAGAGCAGTAATACTCTCCATAGGATTTTGTAGTGATGCAGTCAGCATGGCGGTAGTGTATAGCACAGTGTATAAGCATATTTCTGCTTAAAAAAAGTACATACTGCTACAGTGCATAATTGCAAACAGAATAAAAAAAAACAACAAACAGGACCTGCAAACTGGCATGCTTGCATTTGCTACCTGCTTCCTTCAATGCGCTGTCAGGACCTTCCACCTATGGTATTGCCCTGAGAGGACCTTGAGAACCTCACAGGGCATACCATTGGCTGGAGGCGGAAGGTCCTGACAGCGCATTGAAGGAAGCAGGTGGCAAATGCAAGCATTCCGCCCGCAGGGAAGATAGGGACTTCAGTGGAAGGAAATAAGGCTTATTTTGTTTACGCATTGCGCTGGGGGAGGGAAGGTATCTGCCAGACCTAATTTTTTTTTTATTTTTTTTAGTCTAAGGGGGAAAACAAGGGTGTCCGTGTTATACATAGGCACTCTTGTTTTCCCCTAAATCTTGGGTATAATATAACCTGCTTATTATACACAGGTGCATATCATACCTGAGATTTTACTGTAATTGCCTTTTGATGTTATTTTAAAGCGGAACTTTCACCTCTAATATACTGCGTCTCATATGTTTAAGCTGGTAAAATGTTATGTGGATTGGCTTTTTTCTTCTCTCTACATACATACTTTAGTAGACTGATGTGGGCACTTACGCATTCTGCAGAACAGGGTAACTTTGGCACAGCGGTGCAGGACTTCCTAGTCCTCAAATTCTCCTCCCACCCCCTCCCAGCTCACCCTGGGAGTGCATTCACACGTTCTTTTGTATTGATGTGCATAACGTATGTTGTAACAGCAAGCTCAGTTTGTCATTATTCTGAGCTTGCAAGCTTAATCATATGAGACACAGTGTATTAGAGGTGAAAGTTCCCCTTTAACCCCTTAAGGACTGGCCGCGCACATACTTTGCGGTCACTTAAGGATGGGTCCTTAAGGGGGTTAATGGGCAAGATTTCCTTTTTGTTCAAAAACAAGGACATTTCTAAGTGACCCCAAACTTTTGAGCAGTAATGTACATTAGCCTGTTCTTTCGTGTTTGTTGCTGTGAATTGCAGTGGTGTGTGGGTTTTTTTTTTTCAATTTTTCTTTTTTAAAAATCACTATAGATTCTTTGTTGAATGCTATGAGTGTCCAAACTTTTTTCCTCAAGGGTCAGTTTGAGAAACGGACACTGAATTGAGGGTCAGATACTTCTCTATAATATATTAAGGAGAAGCATGCACATGATGTAACTGGCACAGCAGGCACCTGTATATACCCACCTTCATAATAGAATTCAACAACGGCCACATTATTTGATCCTTTGAGTACAATGCTTTGGATACCTCCCTGACACTCAGAGGGTTAAACCCTTTGTTACTAGAGTGACATCTTCTAACGTTTTGCTCTGCAGTGCTTTAGTAATATCTCTTAACATGGTGGGTGATATGGGATTCATTGTAATGTTGAGCCATGCTTTTGTTAAATGTGTTGAAAAATCTTAAAGTATATCTAACTATCTTGAGCACTGTTTTCTGTGGAAAATGAATACTGTAATTTGGACAAATGCATATAAGCTGCTGTAGTCTCATCTGAACTTTTAACTCTTCTTGTTCCTATTTGTGGTGACCTTGGTTGTGGCTTCTTGTGTTCCAGCAGGTGGACAGTGAGGTGGTGATGCTCTCCGCGCACTGGGAGAAGAAAAGGAATGGTCTGGTGGAACTGCAGGACCAACTTCAACAAGTGCCAACTTTCTTATCAGACCTGGAGGCTGTGACTGCCAAACTGGGTGAGTAGGTCTCAAGTCAGTCCATAATTGATTTTATTTGGCCAGGGATGGGAAAATACTGGCCTCTCCAGCTGTGTTAGAATTCTGCTCCCATATTGCGCAGCTAGCTACTAACCAAGAACATCGGAATTTGTAGTCCAATAGCTGGAGGGCCACAGGTTGCCACCCCTCAACTTGAGTGTCTGTCCTTCCTTCTTAATCTTATATATTTTCCATAATTAAGAAATAGTAGAAAAACTCAAAAACCAGATGCGGCTCTTCAGCAGCACCGATATAATGATATCTAAAGATAAATACTTCATCGGAATGGTCTACAACGTGTGCTTGCAAATCAGGCACACGTTCTAGACCATTCCGATGAAGTATTTATTTTTAGGTATTGTTATATCAGCGCTGCTGAAGGGCCGCCACCTGATCCAGGAACCAGAATCTGCTTCTGACAGCTTTACAGCTCATCAAACAGAAAGGGGAGGGAGCGGAGAACTATATTTTTCTATATCTCTGAAACCATAACATTTTAAGAGATGTGAATAAGTGCAAGTACTATCTTTTAACTGTATCTACCGTATAATTAGTACTTTTTTTCTGACATTACAATCCCTTTAAGACTAGAGAAAAGACATTTTCAACTAAAAGAAAGGCAGGGATATGTTACAGTAAGGGCTGTAAAGCTTTGGAATTCTTTGCCTCTGGTTGTTGTGCTTGCAGATACCGTAACTGCTTTCAAAAAAGCAATTGCTACCTATCCAGCACAGGACAATACTGAGAATTATGACAGATGGCTTCAATGCAGATCGGTTGTTGATCCAGGGAACTATCTGACTGCCATTTGGAGTCAGGAAGGAATTCTTACCCACTGGGAGCTTATCTGGAAATGGCTTCAATGTTTGTTTGTCTTCATCTGGATCAACAGGGGTGATTTGGCATGGGCTGGACTTGGTGGATGCATGTCTGTTCCTCATGGCTGAGTCTCTCTGAGATTCTGCCCTACCTCTACGGTGGTAGCCTGAAGAAAGAAGATTGGCGAGTAACCCTTTGAGTGCTGTGGTCCATTGTATGTCCCATTCTGAGCTATTCTTTACACTCTGTGTACCTATGCTATAATTTGGCACTCTGTACAGATGGCTGCTGTCCTTTTCTGATAGTTAACCATTTCCCTGCTGTTTTGGCTGTGGGAGTGTATTGTGTGCTTTGGAGGCTTTTTTCTGCTCCCCCTCTACATGGACTTTATTTTTTATTTCACCTAAGTGTTCCCTGTTGGTTTTGGGGCTTTTCCTTTATTTTTTTACTTGGGAGCAATTTTTATGTAGCAGCTTCATTAAGAATCCGAACCTGCTTGTGGCCATCTTTGCTCCATTGACTTTTATGGGAGAAATTATTTTGGTTAATATCTCTGCAACCGTTCTGTCAGTGGGCTTAATCTTGTTTCTTCATGCTCTATCATCTGGTCCACTTTGAGTGTCCACAGAGCACACTGCAGTCAGCGGCCAGAGTAACATTAGCATTACTAAGTAACAAGCAAGGGAGTAGACTACAGTTTCCATAATGCCCCGTTTCCAGGGCTTTCTTCCGATTAAATGAAACTCTTGCTGGTGGCCATCTTACTTCCCTCTTGCTTATCCCATGCAGAGGCTGACTCTCCTTAACTTTTTGTATACCAGATAAGTGAAGTTTCTTTTTTTGTATATCCGATTTACTCTAGGGACATTTAATCTAGTTTACTAGGTTTAGACAATCTCAGGGACAATGGTGAAATCAAAAGCTAAGGATTCAGGAACTAACCCCCATTCCCACTGTTCATAATGCGATACTGGCCTATCTAGGGAATACTCTGGGTCTGTATGCCCCTCTTGTGCTGTGGTCCTACCACTCCCCTGGGCCCCTCCAGCACTGAATAATAACCTGTATGGTTTAAAACACTACTTTAAAGGGATAGTAATACTTCGTTTTAACTTTATTTTATTTTGTAGGCATTAAAAAAACATGAAGAATGATATAAGTCTTATCTCTCAAACCTTTATGGTTTATGAGATATTCACAAGCAAAGTTCCCCTCCCCGCCCCTTTTTCCTAGTGTAAGCCATCTCTTCTCAAATGTGAGTCTGGTTGTATGACAGGACAGATAACAGAAGGGGACAATTTTCTTTGTATGAAAACAATGAAAGCCCTTCCCCCCTTGACAAGTTTTTCAGCTTTTTCCATTATCTTAATTGAAGATTGTCCCTCTCTGCAGTCTACCTGGGCATCTCCCTTCTGATCTGGTTGAACAGGGAAGGGATACTTTGTTTGTGAATATCTCTTAAACCATAAAGGTTTCAGAGATAAGACTTATATCATTCTTCATGTTTTTTTAATGCCTACAAAATAAAATAAAGTTAAAACTTTAACTTTTGTCTTTGTGACCTTAGAACAAAAACTCTGGGAAATCTTCATACACCTACAACAGCCACATCTCATTCCTCCATGCTTATAATTACCCTTAGTTGACAACCAAGTTTCATGCATTTTTCTTCTGTCTCCACCTTAAAGACTTGGAGAAACGAGATTGGCTATTGTAGGTGCTCTTTTTGGGACAAAGCTTAAGCCCTTCTCAACCACTTTATTTAATTTTTCATCTCACTCAAAAGTGTTATATATTTGTTTATAATGTTTTTAATTTTATAAAATTCTAAGCTATACTGGATTGAAAAAACAACACTGTTTTGGTTCTTAAAGGGATAGTAATGTCTGAAAATAACTTTATTTTATATTGTAGCCCTAAAAAAATCATGAAAAATGATATAAGTCTTATCTCCCAAACCTTTATGGTTTGGAAGATATTCACAAGTAAAGTTTCCCCTGGAGTGACATCATTGCTCCACCCTTCAGATTTGGGATCCGGTCGCACGACCAGCAGTGCCTCTCCAGAAGTGCTGAGATCATGGTCTTTAAAAAGAATTTCTTAATTGGAATGGTCTACAAAGTGTGCTTTCAAGCCAGGCACACTTTGTAGATCGTTCCAGTTAAGCAGTTCTTTTCAAAAAGATCGTGATCTCGGCACTGCTAAAGAGCTGCTGGTTGCTATGTGGACGAATTCCAAATCTGTCCACTAGATGGCAGACTTGGCTGAAACAGCAAGGAAAAGTGAACAATACTTTATTTTACTTGTGAATATCTTCCAAACCATAAAGGTTTGGGAGATAAGACTTATATCATTTTTCATGATTTTTTTAGGGCTACAATATAAAATAAAGTTATTTTCAGACATTACTATCCCTTTAACTCCTGTAACCTCAACCGGTTTATTAAACCTGATCAAATCATTTCTATTTTTAGACTTGGCACTATCAAATCCCCTGTCCTACATCCATTTACATGATTCTAGGAATCTATCGCATAAAAATCACTATCATCTGTACAGTTACACAGCAAGTGGACGATTTGCCCCAATGGAATACCAATTATAGTATTTCCGCTCGTAGCAAACAGTTCCCTGATGTGGGCTTCTGATAGACCTCAGTGATAACCTTCCCAGTTGTGGGATCTCCTCTTAACTTTAGATCTAAAAATGCAACACTTTTTTTTGCTCAAAAGTGAAAGACAAATTCAAGGAATTATTGTTTAAGAACTGTATAAATATATCTATTTTTCTCTCTAGGACCCCTCCACACTATAAGTAAGTAATCTATAAACCTCAATATCTTCCCAGAAGGGGTTCCCAACTCCAAAGATGCAGGACTCCTCCTACCAACCCATAAAAAGGTTGACGTAAGAGGGGGCAAATTTTGATTAGTTGGATTGCTTGGTTACTTCTGAGTAAATGGATGAGTAACGCTTGGGAAGGTTAGATTTACCTTACTCATAGGTGTTCACATGACATATCTGCTTGATTAGTACTAAGTGGTTAACTTTAAATTTACAGTGAGGTTTGGATGCCTGCAACACTGGAAGCTTTAAATAATTGCTTGTAGCGCGGGACAGACTTTAGATCATGACTAAGCATTGTAATACGTGAAACGCATTGCTCAATCAGCTCACACCTGCTCATGAAGATGTCTCACAGTCTGTAAACTTTATTTACATTTGGATAGTTTTATACTCCTTGTTGCATATTTGTCGAACAAAATAAAGGAATTGTTTATAATTGAAGTACTTTGTGTATGGAAGATATGTTCTGGTGCAGCCTTAGAGTTGCTTGTCTGCATTATTTGGGTGAATAAAGAATCTTTTGGCTGGCACACATTGATATGGACATTACTATTTTTGCATAAGAGAATTGAGTGTTAAATATACAGCATAAGACTTGGGAATTAATATCCTATTAACCCCTGTAATGCTGGAGCCGCTAAATCATGTGGATGTTTGTCGGTAAAGTTCCGTCCTCCAGAGGGCAGGGCACTTGACTGCCCTATTCCCTCCTCAATTTCAAGTGACCTAGCTTCAAGATAGGGAGTGTTGTCACTGTTCCCTTAGATTAGGCTTCTATTTTATTCTTAAAACATGGTGCTGTAGAATACCCTATTAGGCAGGCTCCCATTAACTGTCTTTCCTGGCGTTGGAATGCTCAGTTCGCAGGTGTATTTCTGATCCATTTTCCTGTGGAGGGTTGACATTATTACAAGTCTATACATTGTTACTGAACATCTCTGTGGTTCTTTATTGATATAATTAGAGTCTGAGGACAGACGACTAGTAAGTTAACCCTTTGAGTGCTGTGGTCCCTACTGCCCTTCTCTTATTTGACACCCACTATAAAGTGGTGTTATTGCCTGTCTAGTTTTATTTATCTTTTCTATCATTTCGCTATGTATATATTTGTTTCAGCCCTATTTCTTTATTTTCTTTAAACATTGTTTATTAGACTTGACCCCTTTAAAGGGATAGTAATACTTTGTTTTATCTTTATTTTATTTTGTAGGCATTAAAAAAAAAACATGAAGAACAATATAAGTCTTATCACTCAAACCTTTATGGTTCATGAGATATTCACAAGCAAAGTTTCCCCTCCCACCCCTTTTACCTAGTGTAAGCCATCTCTTCTCAGATGTGGAATGCAGTCCATAGACCAGACAGATAACAGCAGGGGACAGTCTTCTTCCTATCAGAACAATGAAAGCCCTGCCCCCCTTGACAAGTTTTTCAGGTTTTTCCCTTATCTTAATTGAAGATTGTCCCTCTCTGCAGTCTACCTGGGCACCTCTCTTCTGATCTGGCTGAGCAGTGTTACATCAGTAAAAGGGGCGGGAGGGGAATACTTTGTCATTGAATTACTCTTGAACTACAACTCTGACAGAATTGAAACAACACTCTCCAAAGTCTAAATACTATGATGATTCATTAGAGCTGCTTTTATTATGAAACATTACTATCCCTTTAAGAACAGTTGCATGCTAAGTGTCCAAAGCATTTTCATAGCGATGCATAATCATAGACAAATATCTCTGCACAAGTGTCCGAGAGGTTTCGAAATTAGCTTCTGGACCTGCTCAATCTCATGGTCGGCTTGGGGACAATGTCCAGAACACCTAAATTTGCTATTTATTTATTTATTTATTTTTGCATGTCTGGAGAACCACGGTTTGCGGCATGTGCAATCAAAAACTATGATCCCCAGAATCCGCCTTTTTCTGGGCTTTCTGGATTGGACAAAAAGTTGTTCCTCCCCTTTATTGGGAAACAACTTTTTTGGCTTGACCTGAGTAAGGTCATTATTGATGCTACTGGTGGTAAAAAGCATGCTCTTGCCTCAGATTGTACCTGAACATGCTTTTTTTTCCCCTAAGAAGATACATGGTTTTGGTTACCCCGACCAGTATGGGACATCTATGGTTCAACCACCTCAAGCCTTTTAGAAGCATAAGATTCTGATTTTTCAGGAATCTTGTTGGCTGATTTAGTATATCCCCATGGTTCCCACGTTCCACTTTGAACAAAAGAGAAAAGAATATTTTAGTGTATTTGAGCAAAAACAGAAAAAGCCCACAGTGCTAACTCACCATTAATTAATACATCTAGTGAATAAATAAAAAAAGTGTTAAATAACTGGCATCTAGATAGCAGCAAGGAGTGAGAGGGTTCTCCAGTACCCCAAAAAGACATTGGGCCGAAACCCAAAGTGCACATACAAGACAAAGAACAAACCTGCACTCCTCCATACCAATGTGTACCCTGACTTAGGCATATATAATAAAATAGTGTATAAATGTGTGCCCTGACATATATAATAAAATTATCGGTTTGAAAAAACAGCTAGTGATATTGCAAATGAACGCGTACCTAATTATGTAACACAGTGTATGCAATTAAAAACAAGGAATGTTGTTTTAATTGCTTACACTGTGTTAAATAATTAGGAATTAAAGGTGTACTAGAGTAGGTACTTGCCAGAACTTGAGATACCTTGACCTTTTTTTTTTTTTTTTTTTTTTTTTTTTTTTTTTTTTTTTTTTTTTTTACTCCTTCCGGTTCCGGACTCCCCGAACGGCATGCAGCCGCGGAGGGAGCCCGGAATTCCATGACTGTCATAGTATGTCATGGGTCGTTAACTCAAATCGAGGGGTTAAAGGCATGTTATTTGGCCTGCTTTACATTTAAACACCTTGTCTGTTTGAGATTGCTATTCCTTATTTGGCCTGTGGTGTGGTATACACTGGCTTATAAGTGGGATTGAAGGACCCACAATCCTCTTGTGCCGGTGTCTACATCCTGCAGGCTTGGATGTTGTATACCAGGCAAGTCCTCTCTTACACATTTAAATTAGTAGAGTGTTCCCTTGTTTTTAATTGCATACACTGTGTTATATAATTTAGTACGTGTTGATTTGCAATATCACTAGCTGTTTTTTCAAACCGATAATTTTAAGTTGTTTTAATGTTAGATAGGAATTAAAGGTGTACTAGAGTAGGTCCATGCCAGAACTTGAGATACCTTGACGGGGTTGGCAAGCTTACATTCTTTGGCCAAATGATGGACTAAATTCTCAATCTTTAATAGTTTAGTATATATACCTAAATTAGGACACATATATACACAATTTTATTATATATGCCTAACTCAGGGCACACATTTATACACTATTTTATTATATATGCCTAAGTCAGGGCACACATTCACACATTGGTATGGAGGAGCACAGGTTTGTTCTTAATTTTAGTGTATTTACCATTAAATACTTTTCTCTTAGTCCGTGTGGAACACAGAACTCCCAAAAACATACAGAGTCAGTCTCATTAGGTCAAGAGCAAATATAATGTCCTGTGATATGCCCACTTATGGAAGCAGAAATAAGTAGAAATGCCAGTCTGTACTGTGCAACCTCCAAAAAAGTGCTTACAGCCATTTGGGAAGGTTCAGAAAACTAACTCTAACCCCCAGCCAAACATCCTATTGGCTAAAGCCTGTTCCTGGAAGCCACAAATGTGGTACAAAAGACTGTAGCTCTTACCTCTACGTCCCTAGGGATAAACAAGATAAATTCAAGAGCTTCCAGACAGGCAAAGAATGTCAGATTAAAGATTTCATTAATTGTGATAATACATATGTGATATATCAATATTTGGGCAGAACAAAGACAAAAGTTAAGAACAGAATTTGTGAACATCGCAGAAATATTTGATTGGGACCTCATAGTGTGCCCAATCATGATAAGAGGCTGGATAATGTCTGTGTTCAGGCTACTGAAAGAGTAATGTTGACTACACATGAGAAGATCTATTAAAACTTAGCAGAGGGAGACATACTGAATTCACAAACTTAAAACCATCACCCCACATGGCATGAACATAGACACTGATCTAGTAGTGTTCATTTAGTATGTTTCACACTTATGATTTTTCAGCTGTATACGTGGCTTTCCTTGCCATTATTATGTAATTGTTTTTACCATGGTTTTATATAGCATAGGGTCTCCGTCATGGTTCTATATCCTTTTCTTATTTTATATTTTCTGATTAGACTAAGGGTTATATTGTATCGTTTTGCATTGTAAAGATGGCATGTGGAAGCATAGCAGGGCTTTCCCCAGGCACCAGTGGTTACAGTTACATATACTGAATAAGCATATCCCACTCATTCTATTTAGATAATTGTCCATATGTTGCTATTGCCTATTGCTAGTCGTACACAGTGCTTATGGGTTTCTTTGATGTTTACTGGGTGGTGATACTGAAGCAAGCCATCTATCTATTTATTTTGTAATCATTTAGATTAATTAAATCTATGTTTTGTTTATCATTTAGTATTTGCATATTGCTTTTATCAAGTATTTTAATACATTTATCATTTTGTGTATTTTTATGCACATCATTCTATATATTATTTATTGAAGTTTTACAAAATGGAAGTTAGGATATGAAGTGAAGTGGCTAGCTAGTACTTCTTATTTGTTGGCCCTTGAGGAAGCCAGCAGTATACTGGTGAAAACTCGTTCGGCCCTTAAGTTTTTATCGCACTCTTTACTGATCCCTGATCCCTTGAGAATTTCCTCCCTCTGTCCCAATTACATCTTAAAAGCCTTTCAGGCTTTTCTCCCTCTCTTAGTCCAGTGCATATGTGGCATGTTCTCTGAGGGACTCTTAGCCTGCCTGTGGGCCACGTGTGGGCCGACAGCTTGCCTGGAAAACAGCAACATTCTGGGAGTAAAGAGATTCGTCCATCAACTTGAATGGGTCAAGCAATGGACTGCTGTGATAAGATGTGGTTACGTTACTATTGAGAGCTTGGGGGCCCTAAGAAGCTATATATCTTTTTGGAGTTTTGTGAGTATGCATTTTTATTCTTTTTTTTACATTTGCTAATACATTTACTGCACTTTTGCTTCTCAGCTTCTGTCTCTCCACTTATGGATGATTTGAGTGAGCTTCTTTGTGTGCGTAGTCCAAATTTCAGCTATTTGATTTTCGAGATAGTTCGTACTGCTGAAATGTAGCCCATTATAAAGAAATCCTTTATTGTAGAAAACTGACAGGCAGGTTAGTGCAGTCTGCGTGCCTGCACTGGCTGTCCCAGTCTCCATTTAGAAGCATTGCAGCGTGCCACATGGTACCCAGAAGGGACTGACAGCACAGGCGTACAGACTGCACTAACCTGGCTGTCGGTGTCCTACAATAAAGGATTTCTTTATAATCATCTACATTTCAGAGGTAACATGTCTATTATAAAGCTAGTTGCTACCTGCTTAATTATTGCAGGGGGACTTTATAGCGGGTGAAAGTTCCGCTTTAATCGCGAGAGTAAGGTATTCTGGCCATAGTAAGGTAAGTGGGGTTAATATTTTAGAATGTGCTAGATCTCCTTCAAAAGAATAGTAACCCTTTATTTTGACTTATATATTCTGTAAGTATACTTATGTGTAAAGTCAATATTCTTGTTCCTTTATTATTGTGTTTTTTTTTTTCTACCTATTTTTCCACACTTTTATATCGACAGTGAGTTACCTGGACCTGTTTACGGAGCGCTTTCTATCAGGGACTAAGAAATCAGACCTAGAGATACAATGTAAAAAATATATAGTGTAAACAAGTTTAGAGAGACTGTAAAACTGTATTGCATCCTTGTTTTGGAAATGAACATCCAGTGAGCTGTCAGAGACAAGAAAGTATTCTTTACATATGATGATCTTGAAGAATGTGTAAAGTACTATTCTTTAAAGCAACAGACCCAACTAGTGTCTAAAATGCACTTTGTTTTTTCTATTGTAATAGCAAGAAAAGCACTGAAAAGTGTGTAGTGGGTGAGTGGAGTATGTGTGTATTGTTAGTGGGCATTTGTGCGAGTGTGTGTGTAAGTGTTGGTTGTGTTAAGGGGTTTGTTGAGTGATGGGGAATGTAAGTAGGGATTTCATTGGAGCGTGTGAGATTTTTGAGTATGGGTGTGTTTGTGCGGTGGGTTGTGTTTGTGAGGTGGAGTTGTGTGTATGTGAGTGGAATGTGTGAGAAGGTGTATGAAGAGGTGTGTGTGAGATTTAGGCATGTGAGTATGAGTGGGGTGTGTGTATATGGAGTGGTTTTGTGTGGGGTTGAGTGTGTGAGTAGGTGTATGAGTAGGGTGTGTGGGTTGAATGTGCGTGTGTGGGGTGAGTGGAGTGTGGGTGGGTTAGGTGTGAGAGTGACATGGGAGGGAATGTGTGTGTATATGTAGAGTGGATGTGTGTTCCTTCACCAATGGGAGAGACACTATGGAGGTTCCTTGCATAACTCCTCCATATTTTTGCCACAGGGTGTGTGTGTGGCATGGATGGAAAATGTTGGACATGTGACCCTGTTCTTCAGTGACTGCAGCTCTCCATGGTAAGTGATAGGAATAGCATCACCCAATGATAGCAATAGAAAATTGCAATTTCATAAAAATGTTGAGCTATGATAGTGATGATAGTGTTTGAAGTTGTCAGAATGGGGAAGAAGAGCAATTTTTATAGTGATGTGATTGTTGATGCCAGACTTGAAGAGTACCAGCATCTCCGAAACAGTGAACTTCCTGGGATTTTCACGCTCTGCACTTTCTAGAGTGTGGTAAACAAAAAAGTTGTTCTGTGGATGTAAACACCTTGTTAATAAGAGAGTTCAAAGGAGAATGGTTAGAATAGTTCAATCTGACAGTCCTCAGTTACTCAAATAACCACCCTTAACAACAGTGTTGTGCAGAAGGGCATCTCTGAATGCATGCCACATCAAACCTTGCAGCGGATGGGCTACAACAGCAGAATTCTGCACCAGGTTCCACTCCTGTCAGCTACATTTTCTTGTCACACGTTAAGGCTCCTTCATACAGACTGACCATCATTTGAATGGCACAGTCTACCTAAACATTGCTGATTACCATGTGCATCCCTTTAAGGCCATATCCATTTTTAAATGGATATTTCCATTAGATTGTGCTATATTATAACGCATGCAAGGTGACAGTGACTTCAGCTTACTCCAGTGGTCTGCACAGTCTCCTGCTCTCAGGGTGAGGTGGAACATGAGGTACGCAGAATGAATGTGTGACCAACAAATCTGCATAATGCTATTAACTTGGCATGGATCAAAATACATAAGGAATGACCCCAGCACCGTGTTGAATCCATACTGTGAAGAATTCAGGCTGCCAAAAGGGGGTCCTACACAGCACTAGATAGGTGTACTTAATAAAGTGTCCACTATGTATGTGTGTTTTTGCAATGTGTTGCGTGCCCCTCTGGCACTCAAAGGGTTATATTTAATATGTATGTGTGTGTATGTGTGTATATAATATATCATCATCATTTTCAGCCGTTGACAATCCACTGCAGGATGACGGTAATCTCGGCAAGTCTCCAACAACTTTAGACCTGTACCCTTTGTTACCACTGTGTACCAACATATTTGGTTATTTCATCTGCCCATCCTGTCTTTTAGTATCCAGTGGAATCTATTCCAAAATTTGTATTGTCCATCTAACATCATGTTACGTGGCCTGCCCATATCCATTTCAGGCTCTGTACTCTTTCAATGATGTCATAGAATTTTGTTTATGAACCCATGAACACATTCTTCAGTCTCTTTTGTGTGTTTAGAATTTGCCATTCCATACTTGTTTGCTTAACCTTAAGCTCTTGTATGCCTTTGACATTCAGTGTCCATGTTTCACAGCCATACTTAAGGACTGGGAGGACACATCGATCAAAAACCTTTCACTTGGGGCAGAGTGGTATCTTTGTCTCAATGACAGTACAACTAAGTTTTGCAAGTGCCTGTAATCCCAATTTTATTCGTTGCTCAGTTTCCATCATGGTGTTTCCATCTGTTGACATTTCCTGGCCAAGGTAAACATAATTGTTCACTTCTAGTTCTTCTCGATCTACTGTGATTTTCCTTGGTATGCTTAATTTGTTAAACACGACTTGAGTTTTGTTGATATTCATATTTAGACCAAAATGTGTTGTTTCATGTTGTAGCGCTTCAATGAATTATTTTAGTTTTTCAGGACCGCTGGCAAAGAGTACAATATAATTTGCAGAATGTAAGTGATGTATGTAATCTCTGTTGATCATAAGTTCTTTTTGTATCAATTTAGTTTGTGGAAAATTTCTTCTAAACAAACAGATAGTTTTGGGGAGCTTGTGTCCTTGTCGGATACCTTTTTTTCTACAATGTATCCCTATACACTTCAGAATTCATCCAGCTGTTTCTGCCTTCCGTCTCATCATGAGTAAACACTAGTGACCCAGTGCCATCGGAAACCATGCATGCCCATGCCATCACACTGCCTCAACCGTGTCTTTACAGATGATGTGGTATGCTTTGGATCATGAGCCGTTCCAAGCCTTCTCCTTAATTTTTTTCTTTCCTTTATTCTGGTAAAAGTTGATTTTTAGTTTCATCTGTCCAAAGAATGCTGTTCCAGAATTGGGCTGACTTTTTTAGATGTTTTATGATAAAGTCTAATCTGGCCTTTCTATTCTTGAGGCTTATGAATGGTTTGTACCTTGTGGTGGACCCTTTGTATTTGCTCTCGTGAAGTCTTCTCTGCATGGTAGACTTTGATAATGATATGACTACCTCCTGGAGAGTGTTCTTCACTTGGCTGGATGTTGTGAAGAGGTTTTTCTTTACCATGGCAAGTATCCTACGGTCATCCACCACTGTTGTCTTCCATGGACGCCCAGGGTTTTTTGTATTGCAGATCTCACCAGTGTGTTCTTTTTTCTCAGAATGTACCAAACTGTTGATTTGGTCACGCCTAATGTTCCTGCTATCTATCTGATGGATTTTTCTTTTCTCTGTTGTCCAATACATGTTATTGGTAACTCTGGGTAGGCGATCCACCCCTTTAAGTAGGCAGGAACAGTTCCAGAATTGTATGCAGGTGGTGGAGCCTACCTTCCCTCCTTGGCTGCAGCTAGCCAACCAGCTCTTGTAAGATTTGTTCCTTGGTGAAGACACAGGCAAGAGAACAGTTCTACTATAGTTTTAGCTAATTTTTTATTTTTCTGTTAGAAATGGAATACCACCATTAGGTGGATTACCATAACTAACAATGCCCTTCAATGTGGCTAGCTCAGTAACCAGGTGCTTTTTGTGGACCTTAAGCCCTTGGGGGGAAAATCTTTGCTACAAGTTCTTTCCTCAGGAGTTGCCCACCGAGACTTCTTCTTTAAACATGGTAATCTGAAGACAGAAAATCTGCAGGAAAGGTGAGCAACCCTTTGAGTGCTGCAGGTCCACATGTCCCGCAGTGCCCCTCCGCACAGGGGTTTACCTTTGGAGTTCCTATTGCACACTCCTGCACTCATTGGGTCTATCTGTATGTCTGTTGGGTGTTTTGTGGTAACTTAACCCTTTAGCTGCTGGTTTTGCATCTTTGGGGGGGTGCAGCCAAGGAGGGAAGGTAGGCTCCACCCCTGCATACAATTCTAGAATTGTTCCTGCCTACTTTAAAGGGGTGGATCGCCTACCCAGAGTTACCAATAACCTGTATGGACCAAAAGAAAAGGCTTTAACAGGTAAGACTAGAATCCTCCTTTTTTTTTTTTTTTCACAGCAACAGCTTCCAAATGTGAATGCCACACCTGGAATCAACTCCATACCTTTTACATTCTTAATCGATGAAGAAATAATGAAGAAATAGTCCACACCTGTGCATGAAACAGCTTTTGAGTCAATTGTCCAATTCCTTTTGTTCCCTTGAAAAAGAGGGGGCTACATATTAAAGAGTTGTAATTCCTAAACCCTTCCTCAAATTAAATCTGACAGACTGCACTTTAAGCCCATATTCATTATTTAACTGTAACTTGAATTAATTTTGGTAAACAGCCAAAATAACAAAACTTGCATCAGTGTCCAAATATTTCCAGACCAAACTGTATATGTGTGTGTGTGTGTGTGTGTGTGTGTGTGTACACACACGCATTTTATATATATAATATATAATACACACACACACACACACACACACACAAAGTCTACACATCCCTGTTAAAATACCAGGTTCTTGTGATGTTAAAGAATGAGGCAAAGATAAATCATGTCAGAACTTTTTCCACCTTTAATGTGACCTATAAGTTGAACAGTTCAATTGCAAAACAAACTGAAATCGTTGAGGGGGAAAAAAAATAAAAAACTCACAATAACCTGGTTGCATAAGTGTGCACACCCTCTTATAACTGGGGATGTGGCTGTGTTCAGAATTAACCAGTCACATTCAAACTCATGTTAAATGGAAGTCATTACACACCTGCCATCATTTAAAGTGACTCCGATTAATCACAAAGTTCAGTTGTTCTAGTAGGATTTTCCTGACATTTGCTTAGTTGTATCTCAGAGCAAAAGCCATGGTCTGCAGAGAGCTTCCAAAGCATTAGAGGGATCTTATTGTTGAAAGATATCAGTCAGGAGAAGGGTACAAACTAATTTCCAAAGCATTAGATATACCATGGAACACAGTGAAGACAGTCATCAAGTGGAGAAAATATGGCACAACAGAGACATTACCAAGAACTGGACGTCCCTCCAGAATTGATGAGAAGAAAACTGGTCAGGCAGGCTTCCAAGAGGCCTACTGCAACATTAAAGGAACTGCAGGAATTTCTGGCAAGTACTGGTGTGCTACATGTGACAACAAGCTCTCGTATTCTTCATATGAATGGGCTATGGGGTAGGATGGCAAAATGGAAGCCTTTTCTTACATAGAAAAACATCCAAGCCCGGCTGAAGTTTGCAGTAATAAACATTAAGTCCCCCCAAAGCACGTGGGAAAATGTGTTATGGTCTGATGAAACCAAGGTTGGACTTTTTGGCCATAATTCCAAAACGTATGTTTGGCACAAAAACACTGCACATCACACAAAGAACACCATATCCACAGTGAAGCATGATGGGGGCAGCATCATGCTTTGGGGCTGTTTTTCTTCAGCTGGAACAGGGGCCTTAGTCAGGGTGGAGGGAATTATGAACAGTTCCAAATACCAGGCAATTTTGGCACAAAACCTTCAGGTGTCCGTTAGAAAGATGAAGAGGAAGTTCACCTTTCAGCACGACAACGACCCAAAGCACACATCCAAATCCACAAAAGCATGGCTTCACCAGAAGAAGATTAACGTTTCGGAATGGCCCAGCCAGAGCCCAGACCTGAATCCAATTGAACATCTGTGGGGTGATCTGAAGAGGGCTGTGCACAGGAGATGTCCTCGCAATCTGACAGATTTGGAGAGCTATTGCAAAGAAGAGTGGGCAAATATTGCCACGTCAAGATGTGCCATGCTAATAAACTCCTACCCAAAAAGACTGATTGCTGTAATAAAATCAAAAGGTGCTTCAACAATGTATTAGTTTAAGGGTGTGTACACCTATGCAACCGGGTTATTGTGAGTTTTTTATTTTTCCCCCCAACGATTTCAGTTTGTTTTGCAACCGAATTGTTCACGTTATAGGTCACATTAAAGGTGGGAAAAGTTCTGACATGACTTATCTTTGTCTCATTCTTTAACATCACAAGAACCTGGCATTTTAACAGGGGTGTGTAGACTTTTTATATCCACTGTATATAATATAATATACGCAGTATAGAAAGTAGTTGCTCCTTTAGACCCCTCCGAAATGTAAATCCATTGGCAGTTGTTAACTGTGCCTAATGGGACTTCTAACCCTGAACTGCAGATTATTGTTTGATTTAGAGAGGTTTAAACTAGAATCAGATGTTAGAGATCATAATACACAAAGGCAACAAACTACGGACCGTTACATATCCGTATAAATGAACATTTATGGAATAATAAGACACAAAAGAAACCACATACTGTTCTGGATCATTTTAAGAAATGTCTGGGATGTGATCCTACTAACGTATCTTATATTGCAATTGACATTGTATCTAAAGACTGCAGAGGGGGAGACTTAGTGAAGAAAATATCCCAAAAAGAAATGGAATAGGTATTTGAAGTAAAAGGTCTCCAAACCTCGGGTCTTAATGCGTGTATTGATTTAAACTATTTTATTAGAAATTAGGATGAAGAATGACTTGTATTAGGCAATGAGGTTATAAATATGAATGGATAACTGGCTGCTGACTGACCCCTGACAAAGTACCTAGCATGAAACACGTTGGGCGGAGTTAGAAGCCAGTCAGACACCACTAACCGACCAGTGTACCTAAGCCCGGAGCTAGACCGGGAGTGACATCAGATGCTGGGGCTCTTTGTTCTGAGAGGAATTCAACCTTTTATCAGGTAAAAGTGTGACAGGTGCAGGGTGTATGTATGCTCTTGTATACTGCTGATGTAGGTCTATTTTATTTGTGTGTATTAGAAATAAACCATTTTTAAGTAAGTCGTACAAGTGAGATATGTGCATTATTTTTCCTAAAAGTGTGTGTTTAATGAGTGAGGAGGGAGAGTTCCCCTAAAGGTGAAGGTATCACACTGTTCCTGGATTTCGTCTATTATTCTAAGGAACACTGTGGAAGAAAAATCTGTTGTCGATCCTAGTGTGGGTGAGAACTGTTTTGGGAGATCCCTGATAATGAACTGAAGTGCTTTAATCTTGAAGAAGCGGTAAACCTTTAACCCCCCTTAAGGTCCTGGGCCGTCATGGGTTGAATCCTGTTAAGGACCCATGACTGTCCTGGACATTCATGGGTTAAACTCTCCCATCGCCGCACGGAGCGATGGGAGAACGCGGGCTGGTTGTTGCTAAGTGCTCAGATACCGAGGCACTTAGTTTCAACCAGTAGAAACAATGTTGCAACATGTGATTCGCTAGATTAAGGTGTCTACATGCTTTCCACCATGCATGAGGACAAAACTGTGGCAATCTCTGTTCGTAGAAGGGGGTAATAAGAAAGCCGGTCTGCATCAAAAACAACAACAAACACATGGTGGGTGTTGATTTGTGCGATCAACTCATGCAGCCATACCTCACCATGCAAAAATGTACTGCATGGTACAAAAAGCTTGCCATTTACATGACGTAGACTGCAATATATAATTCATTTTTGATTTCCAAATTGTCAGACCCCACTCTAAAACATAGTTTTCTGCAATATCATCTCCATCTTATTTCCCAAGTTTTGTTTCAAGGGGCAACAGAAATAATTCCACCAAAACCCGGGGGAGTACACTTTATTTATAAAATCCCCCCAACCCTCCAAAATACAAAAGCACTGCAGGGTTTGCTACAGCAAGGGAATACGGAGAGAAACCCCCACTTACTGTCCTGATTGCCCTTCCAAACCTGGCCTCTGCATGGGTGACTGCTTCAAGCAATACCATGCAGGCACAACGCAGTAGTGCTGTAAAGTTTATTTTATTATTTGGCCACTTTCCCCCCTGAAATATCCTGTTTTTATGGGAAGCATTGAAATTCACATCAACATTTAAGTCTAAGTGTGATAAATGCAGTTTTTTTTGTTCTTTTTTTTACTTACGTCAAGTTTTATGAGGGATTGGTGGTAAAATGGCTGTGTATAAAATTTGAAAACACACCTAAATTGAAAGCCTGGGGTATGTATGTATGTATGTATCTTTATTTATATGGCGCCACACAGTGTACGCAGCGCCTTACAATAGACATATGTTACAATAAATAAGAGGGGATGAAATAAGTGCGACATTCATAGAAACAATGGGAGAGAGTTCCCTGCCCCAAGGAGCTTACAGTCTAAATGGATAAAGGGAGACATACAATGGGGTAAGAGGGTGTTAACTGCTGAGATTACAAGTGCTGAGTTTGGCCAAAGGCAGTGCATGGTCCTAGTGCTCCAGAAGATAAGACTTCAGGGTAGACTTAAAGACAGAGGGGGATTTTTGTAGGCGTAAGGAGAGGGGTATGGAGTTCCATAGGTATGGAGCAGAAAGCGAGAAAGGTTTGAGACGGGAGAGGGCAGAGGGTGTGGATGGTGCAACAAGAAGTGCATTATGTGCTGAGCGAAGGAGGCGGCCAGGAACATAATAGGAGATGAGGGAAGAGATGTAAGGAGGGGTAGCAGTGTGGAGAGCGTTAAAGGTGAGAAGAAGGACTTTGTAATTGATGCGCTGCTGAACTGGGAGCCATGACAGATGTCTGAGAATTATGTGGGCAGGTTCAGTTTTTGGGGAGAGTGTGGTGATTCGTGCAGCTGAGTTTAAAACAGATTGCATAGGTGAAAGATGAGTAGCAGGGAGGCCAGTTAGTAGGATATTGCAATAGTCTAAGCGGGACAGAATGAGGGCACGTATAAGAGTTTTAGTAGTTTGTTGGGAGAGGAACGGGCGGATTTTAGCAATGTTACGGAGAAAGAAGCGAGATGATCTAGCCACAGAGTTAATGTGAGGGGAGAAGGAAAGAGAGGAATCAAATATGGCCCCAAGGCAGCGTGCTGAGCTGACTGGATCAATATCAATTCCATCAACTGTAATGGTGAAGCTAGGGGTTCGGCAAGGTCTTGGTGGGAAGATTAGCAGTTCGGTTTTGGCCATGTTAATCTTCAGCTGACGCTGTGCCATCCAGGAGGAAATGGCCAAGAGGCAGTCTGAAATTTGCAGCTGGATTTGTGGTGAAAGATCAGGAGTGGAGATGTAAATTTGGGTATCGTCAGCATATAGATGGTATTTAAAGCCAAATGAACTAATAAGTTCACCCAATGAAAGAGTGTACAGTGAGAAAAGCAGAGGACCCAGAACGGAGCCTTGAGGCACCCCCACAGACAGAGGGACCGTGGAGGAGGTGTTATTGTTAGAGGACACAAAAAAGGAACGTTGTGAGAGATAGGAGGAGAGCCATGAAGCAGCTTGATTTCGGAAACCAAGACTGTGGAGAATTTGAGCAAGCAGAGAATGGTTAACTGTGTCAAAGGCAGAGGATAAATCGAGTAGTATAAGTATTGAAAACTGTCCTTTGGCTTTTGCAGTCTGGAGATCATTAGCCACCCTGCAGAGAGCGGTCTCAGTTGAATGACCGCACCGGAAACCAGACTGCATCGGATCCAAAAGACAGTTAGAGTTGAGGAATTTGGTTATTTGGGAGAAGACCAGGCGTTCTAGGAGTTTTGAGGTAAGAGGCAGAAGGGAGACAGGTCGATAGTTAGAGAGACAGGAGGGGTCGAGGTTAGTCTTTTTGAGCAGGGGTTTAATTTGGGCCTGTTTGAAGGAAGAAGGGAAGGTGCCTGTGGAGAGAGAAGTGTTGAAGATGTGTGTTAATATAGGTGTAAGGACTGGTGCAAGTGGTTTGAGTAAGTGGGAGGGCAAAGGGTCCAAGCAGCAGGTAGTGAGGTGGGTAGATAGGAGAAGTTGAGAAACTTCTTCCTCTGTTATTGGGGTAAAACTATCAAAGTATGATGAGGGGGGTTTGGGGAGAGAGAGTTCGGAGGCAGATGGAATAGTAGGAATCTGTTTTTGAATATATTCCACCTTGTGCTTGAAGTGATCTGCAAAAGCTTGAGGTGAATGTATGGGGTGAGAGGAAGCAGTGGAAGGATGGAGCAAGGAGTCAAAGACCGCAAAGAGACGGCGCGGGTTTGATTTATTGTTGTGGATTAGTATGGTGTAGTATTCTTGTTTAGCTTTTGATAAAGCAGAATGCAGGCAGGACAGCATAAATTTGAAGTGGATGAAATCTGCATGTGAGCGAGATTTCCTCCAAAGGCGTTCAGCAGAACGAGTGCAGGAGCGTAGGAAGCGGGTGTGGGAGTTGAGCCAGGGTCGTGGATTGACTTGACGGCTCCGTTGTGGTTTCAGTGGGGCAAAGGAATCAATAGCAGAGGATAGAATGGAGTTGTAGGAGTTAACTAGAATGTCTGTGTCAGAGATGGCTAGCAAAGAGGAAAGATTAGAGTTAAGTGAGGCGCTCATCCCAGCAAGATCAAGTGAGCGGGTATCCCTTATAAATCTGTTGGTGGGAGGGCTGTGGGAAGGGGCAGTGTGAGAAAGAGAGAAGGATATAAGATGGTGGTCTGATAGAGGGAATGGGGAAACTGTGAGAGAGGAAAGGTCCAGACCCTTAGTAAAAACAAGATCAAGGCAGTGACCAGCTTTGTGAGTGGCACTGTCGGTCCACTGCTGGAGATCAAGGGAAGCGGTTAGATCTAGAAGACGGGAAGCCCAGGGGACAGAGGGGTTGTCAATATGACAGTTAAAATCACCCAGAATAAGGACAGGATTGTCAGTGGAGAGAAAGAAGGAGAGCCAGGATTCAAAATCTGAGAGAAAGTTTGAAGGAGAAGAGGAGTTAGTAGGTGGCCTGTATATTACAGCCACGCGCATAGACAGGGGGTAATAGAGCTGGATTGCGTGTACTTCAAATGAAGAAAAGTGCACACATGGTGGGATTGAGAGGGTCTGGAAGCGGCAGCGGGAGGAGAGAAGGAGACCTACCCCCCCACCTCGACCAGTGGATCGAGGGGTGTGTGAGAAGCAGAACCCTCCATGAGAGAGTGCAGCCTCCACAGCTGTGTCCTGTGCAGATAACCAAGTTTCTGTGAAGGCAAACAACTGCAGTGATTGCTCACAGAAACAATCATGAGGTGTCTACTTTCCACAAATATACACTTTTGGGGGGAAATCTTAGAGTGGAGTACTGTTACACAGCCCCAAATGGGACATGGCACCAGTGACGCAAGCTGTGAAAATTCAAAGTGTGAAACTGGAAACGCGCATGTTCCAATTAGGGCCCCGTAGCTCCCACAAACCTTGAGAAACCTATGCATATGGGGTATTGCCGTACTCAGAAGAAGGAGCTGAATACTATTCAATGCATTTTTTTAAATGTTCAACTAATCTGTGCTTGATAGCAACAGTAATATTGAAATGTAAGTGTGAAAACTGCAAAAAAACTAAATATTACCACAATTTTGAAAAATATTTCTGGAAAAATAGCTGCATAAAAAACTCAAAAATTCTCCTGATTATTTACCTTATGTTGTCTAGTTTTCAGAAACATATACCTTTGTGGGACATTTTTGGTTCTGGCACCGTCATCTAGCTATGATGGTCACATGCCAATTGTTGAAAAATCACAGGTTGGAAATAATGGCATCCATCTTGTAATATTTACCTTCATGAATGTAAGAAAGGCATTGAAATACTAGGCATATGGGGTACTTTTATATTCAGGAGAAGCAAATGAATATATTTTGGGGTATTTTTTGTAATGGACTAATAGTATGCAAATCCTGACAGGAAAATGTAAGCAAAATGTTGTTTTTTTATTTTAATTTTTTCCTTTTTTCTATTTTAATCAAATTAAATGATGAGGTATTCATATAATTGGGATATCAAAAGAAAGTCCTACTTGTGCTTAAAAAAAAAAGTATATAAATTGTGTGAGAGTACAAAAGGAATTAAAGAGAAAATATGGTTTAACAAAGACATAGTCAAAAAAGTCAAAATTGCTCCGGTCCTTAAAAGAAAACAACCTCAGATTTTCCCGGTCCTTAAGGGTTTATACAGACTTAAGGGAAACCCCTTAATAAGTGGGGATTCTCCCTGATAGTATTACAATAAGTAAGGACTGGATGGAGACTTGATTACTGTGACCCTTGATTTCTGATGATCTATTGTTTCGCTTTCTGTTGATATTTGGAGTATCTATCAAGAATTAACACGGTTAATTTATTGAGAGATTCTGTCATCTAGATTTTGTCTCTGTTCAATTGAGGTGAGTCTGGAGAGGGACGTGTGCCATTTTTTTGTATTGTACAGTCTGATAAAGACTAGTGTCCCTTTATGAGTTTTTCAGATCTAATGCAAATAATTAGATAAGTAAGTCATTTATTCTTAGTAAATAGTTTCACTTTAAACGTTTCCCTATCAAACAGGCCAGCAACACTGTGAACTGGAACTTATTTCAGTCCTGTTGCAGTTTAAAATGCAATAATGTTAATGGTACTTTTTGTTATTTATTGTTCTGCTCCCTTTGTATGCATCATTGTTAACCAGACAGCAATGGAGGTCCTGTCCTTTAAAGGGATAGTAATACTTCGTTTTAACTTTATTCTATTTTGTAGGCATTAAAAAAACATGAATAATGATATAAGTCTGATCTCTCAAACCTTTATAGTTTAAGAGATATTCAAAAGCAAAGTTTCCCCTCCCGCCCCTTTTACCTAGTGTAAGCCATCTCTTCTCAGATGTGGAATGCAGTCCATAGACCAGACAGATAACAGCAGGGGACAATCTTCTTTATATGAAAACAATGAAAGCCCCCCCCCCCCTCCTTGACAAGCTTTTCAGGTTTTTCCCTTATCTTAATTGAAGATTGTCCCTCTGTGCAATCTACCTGGGCACCTCCCTTCTGATCTGGCTGAACTGTGTTACATCAGTAAAAGGGGTGGGAGGGGGACACTTTATCATTCAATTCTTACAACTCTGACAGAACTGAAATAACACTCTCCAAAGTCCAAATACTAAGATGATTAATTAGAGCTTCTTTTATAATGAAACATTACTATCCCTTTAAGGCCTAATTTCCATGTAGTAATTTGATTGCGCCGATATATTATTATTTATTGAGATTAATATATCTTGGTTCTCTCAAGATTAGTGTAAATCATTATTTGGGTGGCGGAAGGGATTATGTTGTAGGCTCTGAGGCTGTTTTCTATATCCTGATTATTTGTGTTAATAGTAAAAAATGAATTGAGGTATTTAGGGTTTAAATAAAAATCAGTACAGCATTCATAGAATGATTGGAGATTTATAGACATTCAGTGTAAGAAATAATCTTTATGCAGAATTAAATATTTAACCTGCTCAAGAAGTTACCAAAGCTATAGCTTTATTCTGTCAGGGCTGTTAAATCCTTCTTTAGGGCCAAAATGAGTTCTGGTCAGTACACACATACTTGTACTGTTGTAATATTTCTTGACCAGCGTCCTCTGCAACAAGCACTGATCGCATGAACTCATATTGCGGCCTAAAGTAAAATAACGCGATTAGTGGGAAAATCAAAAGGAAACTAGCTAACACTCATTGTTTGACATAGTGTCAAACATCAACCGTGAGCTAGTTTCTCAGTCACCCTCCCCAACACTAACCCTAAAAATACCCGCCCTCCCGGCTCCCCATTACACCCAACATTACCAGTAACATAAAAAAAAGTTGTACTCTTAACACTAACCTATGGCCCATTTCCACACCTGTAGCAATAAAACACACTTACCTTACCAAGTCAGAAATCTTGAGGTGTCTTCTTCACCCTGATCCTTCTGCATATTCTCCTTAAATAAATAATGAATTATTTGAGTACCAGAGATGTATGCAGCACTTTGTAACGTGTTGAATACCCCTCTGACACTCAATGAGTTATTTATTTTGGGTTTTAATTATGTTTTTGCAACTTGAATGTATTGGTTTGGGGACTTAGGGCCCATATCAATACATCCGCTGGTTGCTAATGTTGGGATGTCTTGTTGCATATGTGTGGGTATGATTTTACTAGTTTTCTATTTCATGTGGTTTTTACCAAGCATTAAGGACTCTGTGCCTATGTGTGGCAGGATTTGAATCACCGGCAGAAGAGGCAGTCCCTAAACTAATGTTACTAGCGAATCAATGTAATAGAGTGGGACATGGATGTACTATTCCATTGCTTTCATATGGTGCTAAAGTTGTCCCAGTCATTTATTTCTAACTTGAGTTATTGTTACAGCACAGGTTTTAGAATAACAAACTGTGACTTAAAACTTCCACCGTTAGTTTAATTTTACTAACGGACCTAAAATAATTGAGTGGCCAGCGTGTTCCTAGAGGAGTACTGAAGTTACAGTCAGAAGGTATACTTGATACAGATTCCTTCCCCCCAGTTGGGATCAATAGCCTGTCTGACTGGAATGGACAACACGAGATCAGCCAGATTCAGTTGGATAAGTAATCCACTTCTCCTTTCCAGCTATTGTCTAGCAGAGAATGATGGCAGTTGTAGTCCAGCAATAGATGGTATGCTTCATTTTGCCTACCCCAAGGTTCTGATCATTATCTGTAATGATGCTTTCAGTAAGTCTAGGGGCACATGGGAGTGTAAAAAAAAAACAACAAAAAAAATGTTATTAATTCTTTGGAGACTGATGAAACCAGTTAAATTTGAAAAGTTAATAATTATGTAAAATACTCCTCTACTGTCAGACCTGCTCCCCTGATGGCACACCTACTTGTGAAGCCAGGGCTGCATTGTGAACTCCAGCAGACTAACTGGATGGTAAAGCAAGGTCTGAGAAGAGAGGCTCTTTGTACATGGCACAGCTAGAAGAGACTAAACTACAAGATTGAAGTTTTATAGTTCACTCTCCTTGAGGTGTCCGAACATTCCCTGAAAGTTCTAATGTATGGTTGAAAGGGGATGTTTTGGGAATACACAGTACAGTCCCTGGCTTGGAGCAGAAGTATTTAAACATAATAGTTACCCTTTAAGAATTACTGGCTTTGCCTTTATTTCTACGATTGACTTTTCTTCAAACTAAAATGAGGTTTACCTTCTTGCTACAGAAGTCTGCAGTGCATTGATTCACGAGAATTGGTGACGTTTCTAGCCTCCAAATGACCTGTGACCGCTTTCTAATTAAGGTTATGTTCTCTCTTTTTAGTTGCATTGGAAACAAGCTTTGAACATGTGGAGAGATGCCTGCTGGACCTTGAGGATCTGTGTGAGCAGTGTGAAATGCAGAGGTTCAAACAGATTCAGTACATGCAGCTAGAGAGCTACAAGAAGAGCAAAAGGTCAGTGCTCTAATGCCATTATAATGCACATCTGGGCTGTTATCACTGGACATCAAACACAGCGCCTCATCAGGATCACTAGTGAGACACTTGAAACCAGGGATAGTCATTTGTTGGACTTCCTGGGAATTGTAGTCTCTAACAGCTAGAGTCCATCAATTAACTAATCCAGCATTAACAAATTGATGGTAGAGATGCACATTGTCACACCTGGCACCTTCTTGTTCCCAGCACCCAGTGTACCAACAAGAGCTGTTGGTATTTCCCCATAGTACCTGTGTTCTATATTGGACGATAGAGAAAATAGGATTTTAATCTTACCTGTTAAATCCTTGTTGCTTAATCCATATGGAACACAAGTACCATGGAGTTTGAGCTTCTCCTTTGGAGGGCAGAACACATTAAAAAAAGACAAGGTCTTGTGGGTGTAGACTCCCCACTCTCTCTCTAGCTAAACCCAGCCCAGCCTCCAGTTATGATGTGAGCAAAACACACCATTGAGGGACAGCAAGAGAAAAAGAAGGAAGCTCCTGTGAGTAAAAGACCCTAGAAAGACTCCCACAACCAGACAGGGGAGACCAAGAGAGGTCCCTTTCTCCGTCTGGGAGACCTGTGTTCCATATGGACTAAGAGAAAAGGATTTAACAGGTAAGAGTAAAATCCTATTTTCTGTGTAAATATATTAATCCCTTGGCTGTTAGAGCTAGAGCATTGTGTGGGAGCTCTGTCTAGAATCCAAGGTGTTAAAAGCAATGTTTTTCTTAATATTCAAAACTTAACCCTTTTGAGTGCCAGAAAGGTATCCAATGCATTGCATTTCATTGGATACCTCTCCTACACTCAAAGGGTTAAAGTGTTAGTAATGGCCAAAAAAGTTTTTTTTTGCATTTAGAAGAGCTTAAAAAGCTGAGCTAAATGCAAAAAAACGTATCTCTCAAACCGCTATGGTTTAAGAGATACAGGCGTTTAAAGTTCGCTGTTTCCTACTGACAGCTGTAAAGCTGTCAGCAGGAGATCCGTGTCCACGAATTGGACATTACTAACACTTTAAGTTCTTGGTTGCTAGAGATGTCGCCAACATATTCCAAAGCTCCTACACGGTTTGGTCCAATGTATATTTGATATCAAAGAAAGAAAAAAAAAAAAAAAAAAAAAAAGCAATAAACTATTTTCTGTTTGCTTCTTTTTTTCTCTCTTTGATGATAATCCTTATCTAGATATGGGAGCACGGTCGCACTGATAGACATAAATCCTGGAATAAGACACCAAGATGATAATTATATAATATGTGCCCTAGTTCTATTCTTGGTTACGTATTTTGAGAAAATGTGTGTTTGAATCTCCGCAAACCTTGTGCACCAGTGGAAAACCAATAGACACATAGAAATGCTTATTCAGGAGATTTCTCATTTTATCTATTATTTTGGTAAATACAGCTACACAATTAATTTTGTGGTGAAGACATTTTCACACACACAGACTATGCAGTAATAGAGATTCTTCAAATAAAATTACACTGAGACTTGTTTACTAAAAAGAACTGGTGCACTTTTGGAGCAAACCAACTGCACCACAGGGGAAAAAATCCCATTGATTTAAATGTTGGCAATTTTTCTTAGCATTCAGTGAGTTAAAAGCCACATTTAAACCAGCAGAAATATGGGGAGTTTTAAAGTGTTCCATATGGTGCAGTGAGTTTGATCCAGTTCTTCTTAATACATCAGCCTTTCCGTCCTATTTTTGGCCAATTAGTAATAGTGTATACTTAAAGCATCACCACAGATGAAGACAGCGAGACCTCCGTTCTGTCCCACTAATTGGCACCTTCACTACTGCAAAAGCCAAGTATAGAAGTAGTCCCAGAATATTGTGCCCTACAGTAGTTCTCTTACACTCACTCTGTTCTGGACTAAAAAACCACACAATTGAATACTTCTATTTCTTGATAAAATTAGCCATGCTTTGTCTGATTTAACCGTAGAACACTTGTGCTTTGTGGGAAGGATTAAAGCTGCTACAATAAAGCTCAAGACATGCAGGAAGTGAGATCATTCCTTTTTCCAGTTTGTGAAAAGCTTTTCTTGTATCATTTCTTCTGTGCAGAGTAATACGTCGAACAGTCACACTAGCTTTTCGCCCTGTCAGTGTCAGGATACTGCATTGTTTGGATCGACCTAATTTACCAAGCCCGTATGAACCTGGCTATCCTTGAAGAAAAAAAAAAATGCCATGTTGGGAAGACGTCTGAATCTTCCTGATGCCCCCTGGTACTGACTGTGTATCTGATCTTGAAAGGTGGTTTATACGGACAACAGAAGGAAAACAATCATTGCCTTCTTCCTCTTCTACTCAATTCTGAGTTCCCTGAACTTCCAGGTTGAGTGGAATTAGCAGAGATGCCCACTTGCATCATAACTGATTTCAGCAATGAAGCTCTGGGTTCCCTTTTCCTCCTGTCAAGCCAGGAATTCAGGGAGTGGATGAAGATATCTAGTTCCTTTCTGTCACCAGTATTGATCGTTTATAGGATCATGCAAGTGATCAGTAATGGGAGGGGGGGGGCATCAGAAGGTGTCCTGATGACCCCCCCCAAATGAGGTCTGATTGTAAAAAAATGAATAATAATAACTCTGTGTGTGCTTTGTGCTGTGTTGGGCACCTCTCTGGTATGCACACAGCTTGATTCCCCAGCCTGGTTCCAATGCCCCTTGGATGTCAGATCCCTACATATACAGCCCTCCCAGCCTGGTTTTACTACCCACTGGTAGTCACAGATCTCCCAAATATGCTGTCTGACCCCCCAGCCTGGTTCCACTACCCACTGGTAGTCACAGATCTCTGCATTCACTGTCTGAACCCCCAGCCTGGTTCCACTACCCACTGGTAGTCACAGATCTCCCACATACGCTGTTTGAACCCCCAGCCTGGTTCCACTACCCACTGGTAGTCACAGATTTCCCACATACACTATCTGACCCCCCAGCCTGGTTCCACTACCCACTGGTAGTCGCAGATCTCTGCATACACTGTCTGAACCCCCAGCCTGGTCCCACTACCCACTGGTAGTCACAGATCTCTGCATACACTGTCTGAACCCCCAGCCTGGTCCCACTACCCACTGGTAGTCACAGATCTCTGCATACACTGTCTGAACCCCCCCCAGCCTGGTTCCACTACCCGCTGGTAGTCACAGATCTCTGCATACACTGTCTGAACCCCCAGCCTGGTCCCACTACCCACTGGTAGTCACAGATCACTGCATACACTGTCTGAACCCCCAGCCTGGTCCCACTACACACTGGTAGTCTCAGATCTCTACATACACTGTCTGACCCCCAGTCTGGTCGCACTGCCCACTGGTAGTCACAGATCTCTGCATACACTGTCTATACCCTCCTCCTTTAGCCTGATTCCACTACACACTGGTAGTCTCAGATCTCTGCATACACTGTCTGAACCCCCAGCCTGGTTCCCCTCTCCACTGTTAGTCACAGATCCCCCATATACACTATCTAACCTCCAGCCTTGTTACATTATCCAGTGTAGTCCCAGATCCCCACATGCATGGTTCCACTGCCCACAGATAGTCACATATTCCGTCGGACACCTCCTCCCACAGCCTGGTTCCACTGCCCACTGTTAGTCACAGTTGCCCACATACATGTTTTGGCCAGCCTTGTTCCACTGGTAGCCATAGAATCACACATTCACTGGCTGCTTCCCCTGCTTTGTTTCACTGGTAGCCCACTGCACTATGTCAACACATGCCAATCAGGTACCATTTTTCTCACGCTGGAACTGGTACTAAATAGTCTAGGAAATTCCTTGGTGCTTAAATGCTTAAAGTTAAAATAAAATTTTATATATATATATATATATATATATATATATATATATATATATATAAATATATAATGTTTTTTTTGTCTTATAGCACCACCGTTTACAAACAGCAGCTCACACTAGCCTAGGGGTAGAAAGGCAAGTGACCAGCCAATTGACGCTACTGCCTGTCTGCTTTACAGTATGATATGATTTGTTTACAGGTTGCATAGTTTTGTACCTGGCACCCTCTGATTCATTCCAGTGGGGTACCTTTTGTTTTGTTTTTCTTCTTTTGGAAGCGAATAAGTTTACAGTAGGATGTTCCGTGTTTTTCAAAGCTATACTTATCTTTGAAGTGGTAGAAATGTACAATAGTTCTATTTTTTCTCTTACAGAGCTGCCTCCTTGAAACATTTGTGCAGTCGATGAATTGTGAATTGTCTACTTTCCAAAACAGAATATGTCTTGCTAACCTTTTCTTCATATCTCTAATAGTTATTACCATTTTAGTGCAGGCCAGTAATTTCAAAAATAAGTGGCAGGTTTAAATTAATGCTCCTGGCACCCCATTTGGTATGTCCACTCATACACCATTTTCATGGGCTAGTAGCAAGTACTAAATACAGAAGGACATTCAATAGTTTTCAAGGTTTTTAGTATCTTTGGTGATGGAAATGTAATATAACGCCACATTATTTAAAAAAAAAAATCCCTATAGTAGATGTGATTCTGTACTTCTTGTAGCACAAACTTGAATTTTTTTTAAGGTGCAGATTCTCAGTGGCCAGATATTTTACAGTGGTGGTTTTGCTACACCTTCCTACTGAGGTTTATGATCAACTAACTAGAGCTGTCCATAGGATGGTATAACAGCACCTGTAATGATCTGACACACTAAGCTCCTAATGTAAGCTGCATGGTAGACTCTGTGAAGTAGATTCCCCACAAAGATGAGACAGACTGCTATTTGATGTAACTACTATGATAAAAGCACAACAACAGACAATGCAGGTATACTGCAAAGCAGGCCCCAGTGGACCAGATGCTAGGGAGTGAAGACTAGAGTACAAAGCTGGCTGCCTTGCTGCACCCTAGGCCAAGTTAGAGATGCTGACTGCAAGGCCAGATTAGTGCCGACCAGAGGAGCTGGCCCGCACCCATATAACTGCAGCTACCCACTGGGATCGAAGAGAATACTGAACAAATAGCCCACTTGCAGTATAGTTGTAGTTGTTGTACAGGAAACTGAGGTCTGGCGCTCAACTGAAGACAGAGAAAAGGATAGTTGAAGTCTGATGGGGTTGTTGAGAGGAAGAAGCCCACCTGGGAGGCAAACAGGAAGTCATACAAGCCAGATCAGAAACGATGGGCAGTGTTAGTACAAGGCAGCAGACAGAGCAATGGTCAAATCAACGGAGCCAATGTGAGTAACAGGATATCAGATGAGCACAGTACCAAATTGCAAAACAGGAGGGAAGTCACAGGAAAAGCCAGGTCAATATACAAGTTAACACTCGGGAACAGGACAGGAAACTCGGGGTCAAGCAGGGCCAGATTTAAATCTCAGGAGCTTGTAGGCACAGAAATCTGAAGCACACCCCCCCCCCAAAAAAAAAAAGTGCAAAAAGTTTTGACTGAGATCATTTTTTATTCAGCCACAAAAATTATGTATGATACAGTCATCTGAGTCAGGTAATGGTGTAAGAGGTATACACATACAGCCATCTGAGTCAGGTAACGGTGTAAGAGGTATTCACATACACAGGGGAGGACTGGCAACTTGTAGCCTAGGGGGCAAATACAATCGAGTGGCCCATTTGTACTATCGTTCCAGCCTGTCCCCTTTTGTTAATATTAAAATTGGCATTAATGTTGTGAAGTAAGGCAAGCAATACCACAGAGCTTACAATGGAAATGGAGCAACGCAAGTGATAACACAGAGCTTACAGTTGAAATGGAGCTACACTAGTGATTCTACAGTCCTTACAATTTAAGTAAAGCTACACTAGTGATACCATATAGCTTACAAGGAAAATAGGTTATTCTACTAGTGTATCTCAATTTGGATTGTATCTCTGTGGTATCATTTGTGTAGATAAATTTCATTTGTAAGCTCTGTAGTAGCATTAGTGTAGCTCCATTAAAAGCAGCAAGCGTTGGATTGAGTAAGCCAGTGGCCCACTGGCCCAGACATGTGACTGGCCCAGGGGGTAATTGCCCCCCTGCCCCCCAGGCCAGCCCTCCCCTGCACATACAGCCATCTGAGTCAGGTAACAGTATAAGAGGTATACACATACAGCCATCTGAGTCAGGTAACAGTGTAAGAGGTATACACATACAGCCATCTGAGTCAGGTAACAGTGTAAGAGGTATACACATACAGCCATCTGAGTCAGGTAACCGTGTAAGAGGTATACACATACAGCCATCTGAGTCAGGTAACAGTGTAAGAGGTATACACATACAGCCATCTGAGTCAGGTAACCGTGTAAGAGGTATACACATACAGCCATCTGAGTCAGGTAACAGTATAAGAGGTATACACATACAGCCATCTGAGTCAGGTAACAGTATAAGAGGTATACACATACAGCCATCTGAGTCAGGTAACAGTGTAAGAGGTATACACATACAGCCATCTGAGTCAGGTAACCGTGTAAGAGGTATACACATACAGCCATCTGAGTCAGGTAACCGTGTAAGAGGTATACACATACAGCCATCTGAGTCAGGTAACAATGTAAGAGGTATACACATACAGCCATCTGAGTCAGGTAACAGTGTAAGAGGTATACACATACAGCCATCTGAGTCAGGTAACGGTGTAAGAGGTATACACATACAGCCATCTGAGTCAGGTAACGGTGTAAGAGGTATACACATACAGCCATCTGAGTCAGGTAACGGTGTAAGAGGTATACACATACAGCCATCTGAGTCAGGTAACAGTGTAAGAGGTATACACATACAGCCATCTGAGTCAGGTAACGGTGTAAGAGGTATACACATACAGCCATCTGAGTCAGGTAACAGTGTAAGAGGTATACACATACAGCCATCTGAGTCAGGTAACGGTGTAAGAGATATACACATACAGCCATCTGAGTCAGGTAACAGTGTAAGAGGTATACACATACAGCCATCTAAGTCAGGTAACGGTGTAAGAGATATACACATACAGCTATACAGTCACAGAACTATACATACACTGTCTGACACCCCAGCCATGTTCCAGTGGCAGTCACAGAACCACCACATATACACTGTGTGCTAACTCTGCCTTGTTCCACCTATGAAGGGGGATCTAAGCATGGAAGTGGAAGGGGAGAAATAGACACAGAGACCTGGAGGTGGATGAGGGAAAATACATGAGGGGGGGGGGGAAGAGAAGCATGGAATAAGAAGTGGGCAGAGAGACATGGAGAAGGATGGGTAGAGGCAGACACGGGGAGAGGGGGAGCCTTTTCATCCCTTCTTACACCCCCATGCCTGGGCAGGACCCTGTAGACCTATTAACCCTTTCAGTGCTGGAGTAAGCAACACATTGCTCTTCAGTCTTGCATTGAATGGGTTTATTGTGTAAATGCTATCCTAGTATGTGAGTAATTTGTGAACAGTGGTCACAAATCCTCCAGAGCTGCTCTCCTCCTGCTGCTCTCAGCGTGTGACCGATTAAAAAAGCTGCTTCCGGTCAGAGACACAGACTGAGGAGCTCCTAGGAATGCAGCAGCAGGGGGAGGAAGGTAAAAATCACTGTCTTGAAGGATTTATTATCACCATTGTCCATGAACGAACGGCTCACATACAGTAAAAGTGTGCAGCCCCATAACTCTTTCAGTGCCAGAGGGGTTAAGAGTGCATGAAGAGCAAGGCATCTCACTTGTTAGAGCTCCGATCTGGCACTCAGACTTAACCCTTTGGGTGCGAGTGGCGTGTCTAATACATTGCTTGACAATGAGTTGGCCTGCACTCTGGCAATCAGAGGGTTAATGCCGCTGTGTCCTTGCCATCACTTCTGGCTGTTCCTTTGCTCATGTCCCTCCACTTGGTGCATGGTCCCAGCACCTGCAGGGGGAGCACAGGAGTCACAGAAAGAAGAGGAGGACTTGCACCAGCTATGCACTGCACTCTGAGGTGTGTAGCTGGTATTTTCAATATTTAAATGGTGAAATTACATTGTGCTACATTGTCTGGGGGCCCCCAGGACGCCAATAAAACATAATGCACAAAATACTCCGCTACGCCTCTGCTCACAAGCTCATCACTGCAGTCACTCACAGCACAGCATGCATATACCCCCCTCTTGTAGTCCACCCAGACATGGATCAAGGCTGGCAGGCTAATTAAAAAAAAAATATCACAAAGACAGGCGCCCCTCTGTGGGGTGTGCCAGTAGGCAGATGCCTACTCTGTCTAATTGTAAATCCGGCCCTGGGGTCAAGACCTGGAACGTTTTGATCGCGACCCTCCCAAAAGCACAGAGGCTCTATAAAGGCTCAGAGCAACCACAAGACATGACTGCAAACCAGGATCAGGATAACCAGGGAAACCAAAGGAAAACCAGGCAAGGAATCACAAAAGACCAAGAAAAGGGGCAGAAAATGACAGCACCACTGTTACATTTCAGGCCATTGGGATACTGATCCTAAAAGAAATCATGTTTGAGCTGCAATTCATTCTGAATAAAACGCCTCTCAACACTAGCAAAGTGTACCCTTGTTTTACTTAGGTGAATAAATCATACCGTAAGTATGATATTTTTTTTTTTTTTTTTTTTTTTTTTTTTTTTTTTAACATATTGTTACTATCCCTTCAAATCAGTGGGGATGTTTGTGTTCCCTGTATTTCAGTTAGTTTGCTACATTATTCCTATTCTTTTTAGTGCATTAGCATTAAATAGCACTGTTGAAAGCTTTACACAGCATACTTATAGATTAGGGATATTTAACATACAGCCTGCGGTCCAAATCCAGCCTGCCAAACCTTTTCCACCAGCCCACCACACTGCCCCGAAGCATACTGGGAATTACACTTGATAGGAGTGCAGTCGGGAGCTGTCTATGTATTTTGCAAAGTCTGCCTTCCAGTGAAATGTGTGTAATGTAAAATGCCACCCCTTCAAAATGAAATTTGGTCACTGTAGTTTTAGGCAGAGAGAGAGCTGAGGTTGGATGCAGCCAATAGTTTGCTTGAGAGGTTGCTTGACAGTGGGACTGCATGCCACGTGAATTTGCAATAGGTTTGCCTGGCAACCGTGACAGACACTTTCCCTGCGCAGCAGATGTTTGAGAACAGTGCTAGGGTGCAAAGCTATTGAGGATGAGAAAAATATTAATTGCTCATCCCTCTGCAAATCAAAAGGGTTAACTGTACAGTATGTTTATTTTTACAATGACATTTGTAAAGCAATTATTTAATATTGCTTTGTGTACACTATATGATGCCACTATATTGCTATGAAATAGCCCCTTTCTTCAGGTCAAAACAGTACTTTGCTTTACTGGAATGGCCTTTTTGTACAGAACCTCACCAGGAGAACACACCCAAGATACATACTGAGGCTTTTGTACGAGGATTTGGAGAGTTTTAGAAGCAGGGCAACAGAAGCATTGGGGGCAACCCCTTGAATGCTAGAGAGGACACCAACAAGTTGTAAAGAATGAGATGGAGACCTCTCTAGTATTAAGAGGAGTTAAAAAAAGATTTAAACCAATGAGGATTTGTAGCGTTCCTCTATAAAGCAGCTGGTTTGCCTCAGAAGTGCTCAATTTCTACTTGGTACATAAGACTTAACCTATTTTTTCACACTTTTACGATATATCAACATTTCAGTATTTTATTCTGTATTTATTTATGTTTCCCAGGTCTCTGAAAAAAAATCATATAATGAAGTCTCAACCTATTTAAAAGGAAATTACCATGTGTTATTGTCTGCTCCTATGGAAACACACTTGGTACCTAGCCAGGGGCTGCTGTCATCCATTTAAAAGGTCAGAAAACTGAACCCCCAGTGGCTGGCAGGGCTGGAGAATGAGCCATTTGAGTGCCAGAGGGGTGTGCCACACATTGTAGTAATGCAACCCCCCTTTAGTAGCAACGTTTTAGGTGTGATTGTCTCCATTACTGCCTATGAGGGCATGTTTTTCAGGTTATGAAATTCGACTCCGATAATTCTGTGCTTTGGAGTCCAGTCTCTCTGTGAATTTTCTGTACATACCTGGAAACTCTCGGAGACCATTTCTCATAGTGAGAAAGTCCGGTGTTTCCTTCTATATGATCTACATGGATTAATTGATTCTTTAGTCTCTAAACTGGTGCCAATTTGTACCAGATAAGCAGAGGAAGTCCTGCTTCTCTTTTGTGTGTGCAAACAGTGTGATTTTTAACCCCTTAAGGACCAGCGCCATCCTGTGGGGCCGGCACTTGCGGACCACGGGGCATTTTTTTTAATTCTCTCTTCTGGTTCAGGGCTTCTGGAGCGGAGTGCAGCCGTGCCGGGAGCCCTGAACTCCATGCCGTGCCAGTACCATCATTGGTCCTTAAGTGCCGGACCGCTGTGACGGTCCTGGCACGGCAATGGTCCTTAAGGGGTTAAAGGGGATGTGTCACCTATGGAAAATAGTTAGGCTATATATTAAAAACGACAAAAACGTTATTTATTTTTTTTATTTAAAGTTTCGATGTTGTATAATTTTAACTTATACAGTCTGGGCTGCAGCTACTTCCGTATAGACTGCAGCCCGATGCTCTGCCTCTGCTCTCCTTCCTGCTCAGATGACGGCGGCTTCTGTCTGTAAGCTGGAGAGCACTCTCATTGGCTAGATATCTATCTCTGCCAGTGAGACCGCTCCAGCTTACAGAAAGAAGCCACCACCATTGCAGGAGGGAGGAGAGAAGAGGCAGAGCATCGGACTGCGGTTTAACTGTAGTGAACCACAGGCTACTATGAAGTAGCTGAAGCCAGACTTTGTAAGTTAAATTTATGCACCATCAAAACTTTCATTAAAAAAAAATACAGTTTTCGTTGTTTGTGATATATAGCTATTTAAGGGATGTTGTCCATAGGTGACACATCCAATTTAAGTTATAGCAAGTTAGAGGATTAATAAAGGACCAATTGGAGAACCTTTGGAATAGGACAAAGAGAAACATGTCGCCTAAAATCTTTATTCCGCCTAAGTTTAATGGCTAATATTTCAAAGATCTCGACACGACAACACACACAATACATATATACAACACGTGCAAAACTCACACAACAAACAGTACACACAACACAATACATATAACACAACAAACAATACATACAAATGCAACACATGCCCAATACACACAGGCATAATACACACACACGCAATACACATGCACAACACAGACAGTACACAGGTACACACAACAGATATGCCCACAACACTCACACACATACAAGATGAACAACACACATGCACGAAAAAACACAAACGCATAACACACCACAACACACAAACAATACACACATGCAATACACATGCACAATATCCACTAACATGCAGTGCACACATGCACAACACACACACAATAAATACACATGATACACCACAACACATACACCATACACACACGCACATTACAACACACATGCACAAAACGCACACATGCACCACACAATGCACAACACACCCAATACATACATGCAATACACACACAATAAACACCCACACACTCAACAAAAAAACACAGCACAACATGCACACCATACACAGACACACACAAAACACATGCCCACAATACACACACGCGCAAAAAAACACATACAGCACACACACAAAAAAACACGCGCAGCACATACAAGCAGTACACACAGACACAATACACCACAACACACGCTATACATATGCACAATTCAAACACACAGCACACGCACGTGCACAATACATACACAACACACGCAACACATAAATGCAATACACATGCACAATACAAACAGACAATACACACACACACACACTAAATACACACAGAAAAAATCACATGCACAAGACACACACGCACAGCACAAAAAAAAATATGCAAACAATACACATGCACAATACACACACACATATACACCACACTTGCAAAACACACATGCGCACAAAACATGCAAAACACATGCACAGTACACATGCAATACACACACACACTGACAACACAATACACAAACACAGAACACACACGCAAATTCAACAATCCAGTCATTAAGAACATTGTCTCCTTCTCTGGATTTACCTGGATGTCAGTGCCGTTGAAGCACTCAAAGGACTTAATCCCCACTGGCAACACCATGCCCCTTATGCTAGTATACTCTAAACGGGAAACAACTTGGGGAATCCTCATTAGAGAGAGATTTAGGAGTATTAATAAATGAAAGACTTCACAGCAGTGTGCAGTGTCACTCAGCTGCTGCAAGAACAAACAGGGTACTATAAAAATAAAATAATGAGAGTTAAATGTGCAAACACCACGTGTAAATAGAAAAAATCACCTAAATTAAGCTGTTAAATATAAATAAGAAAGGCTGCGAAAGAATAAAAAAACCTAACACTACCACTACATGGGTTATGAAGAAAATAGCAAAAAGTACAAATATATAGTCCTGTGCCTCTATATCCAATATATAAAAAAATCCCAAAGTACAGATGTGGAAACAAGGTAAAAAAACAGTGCCAAATCTCAAAAGAAAACCTTCCCACAAAATGGCAACAAAAATAAGATAATTATATGAATTGTGTAGCTAAAACTGCATATCACCGCGACAAGTCTTATATAAAGAATAGTCCTGGTGCTATACTGTTGCCACACCTAGATCTAAACTTAAAATAACCAAAAATAATATATTTGCCAGAGTAAATGTCAAGAAAAACAGCATGTAAATAGTAATAAATATCTGAGTTATTATGCTCAAAAACAGATCAGTAAAACAACATAATATCTTTCCACTCGCCTTGCGTGTCCACCCGTGCAGTCACCCAAGTAACAGGGAAAAACCCTGTAATCTGTATGTCTACGCTATCAGAAGAAAGCGGAGCAAGTATAAACAAATAACAAACTTGAAATATAGATACACAATAGCATACACTGTATATATAATGTATAATGCGAAGTAAGATCAGGTGTGGGACGTCCCACTATTTGTAGGATAATGTCCACAGCAGATTACAACCCACACATTATCAAAAATATAATATAATATAGAAAGAATCACAATTAAAAATTAAAGTATCCAATGTAAAATATTTATTAAAATATATCCCCCTGTATTGAATTAGGAAACTCTGTCAGTCCCATGTATTCGAAATAACGTTGGTGCACATATTTGGATCTTTCCTTAGTATGAAGACACGTGTGTGTTAGAGATAGATAGATAGTTCTGGGCACAGAGACTGAAATTGCCTTTAATATTATGATTTGGTGTTCTTCCTCCAGATACTGTGATGTGCAGTGGGCACCAGATTTGTACCAAGTTATGCTAATCTATTTATGGGGCTGTAGGAGCATCGTTTTATATGGAACAACAACCCCTTTGGTGCAAGTCTGGTGCTCTGGAGACGTTACATCGATGATGTCCTTTTTGTTTGAGGGGGAATACCGACTCTTTACAGTCCTTTATTCAGTATATCAATAATAACTCATACAATTTAATTTTTTCAGAAACTCACAGCCCCACGTCCATAAATTTCTTGGACATCACCTTATATACACAAAATAATAGGATTCTAGCCAGAAATTTTTGTAAACCGGTTGACGCCAATAGCCTAATATTACCTACTAGCTGTCACTTCAACAGGTGGCTTATGAATATACCATTTGGCGAAGTGAGGAGACTAAAATGGAATTGTTCAGATTTAGAAGTTTTTAAAGAAGAGCTATAGTTTTGTACAGAAAGGTTATAGTCCGAGGCAGTTCGGTAAAGCTGTCTTAAGGGTTAATGCTATTGAAAGACAACAGCTCTTAACTTCTAAGGATACAAAAGAGAAGACTTCAGAATTTCAATTGGCTTTAGCTGTCAAATATAATTTAGATTACAAATTTTTCAATAGAGTTGTTAGACGCCACTGGCATCTTTTAAAGCAAGATAAGTGTTTGGAAAGCATTTTACCAGATACACCTAGGATAATTTGTAAAAGAGCTCAAAATATAGGCAATATAATTGCCCCAACAGTGAGAAATAAGAAAACTGCAACCACTAATTGGTTACAAAGAGGGGTTACAGGATTCCATAAATGTGGAAGATGTGTGTGTTGCAGAAAAACGAATAATATTAAATGTCACAAACTTTGTCTCATCCAGTACTAAAGAAGAACATATGATTAAAAAAAAAATGTCCTTGTAAATCAAAGGGAGTGATATATGTTCTGCAATATAGCTGTACGAGACAATATGTGGGCCGGACAAAAAGAGCTCTGAACATGCGAATAGCAGAACATATCAGAAATATTGAGAAACAGTATGAAAAACACAGTGTATCTGTACATTTTAGTGATTTTCACAATTCTGATCCTAAGTGTCTCAATTTCTTTGCTATAGAGCAAGTTCAGAAAGATTGGAGAGGTGGTAACTATTTGGCTGTGATGTCCCATATTGAATCCAAATGGATTTTCAATTTGAATACCTTGCAGCCAAAGGGTTTAAACGCTGAATTGGAACTGTTTGGCTTTCTATGATCTTGTCAATAAAGCTACCTACCTTTTGAATACTCCTTTCAGGTGTATGATATGCATCCTTAATATTTGAGCGGGTTGTGTAGGATTTAAAGAACGCTCGAGTTTGGTGAAAGGATGATGGACAACAATCTTGAGAAAGTGTCCTTCTGAAACACGTTGATTTGAGATCAAGTGATTATCCATTCACTTTTTAACAAATATTTGACCAGGACATTGTGGAAACAGAGTTTTGTCCCAGGTATAAACTGGATGTGCAGAATATTCTTTTATAACATCTATGTGAGTATGAAGATAGTCTGACGGTGTGGACAAACCACAAAGAGGAACCAGAGTGCTAATAACCGTGATAAGTCTATATAAGACTAGCTTTAAGAAGTGGTTTGTGCATTTGAACACGATATCGGTATAGCTGTAAGTCCAAGTGAAGACGGCGGTGGTAAGTGCAACATCTATATGTTTTGGTGGACCATCTATCGTTCACAATACAACAGTTCTTAACCTTATAGCGGATATCCCGGAACTAACTATCTCTAATACACACGTGTCTTCCTACTAAGGAAAGATCCATATATGTGCACCAACGTTATTTCGAATACATGGGACTGACAGAGTTTCCTAAATCAATACAGGGGGATATATTTTAAAAAATATTTTACATTGGATATTTTAATTTTTGAATTGTGATCCTTTCTATATTATATATTTGATAATGTGTGGGTTGTATCGGTTGTGGACATTATCCTACAAATAGTAGGACGTCCCACACCTGATCTTACTTCACATTATACATTATATATACAGTGTATTTTATTGTGTATCTATAGTTCAAGTTTGTTATTTGTTTATACTTGCTCCGCTTTCTTCTGATAGTGCAGCCATACAGATTACAGGGTTTTTCCCTGTTACTTGGTGACTGCACTGGTGGACATTGCGAGGTAAGTCTAAAGATTGTTGTTTTTCCGATATCTGTTTTTGAGCATAATAAGGTACTAGCCTGCATAAAAAGAGAAGTAGATGCATGGCATGCTAATATTATCCTCCCTCTGTATAAATTCTTGGTTAGGCCTCTGCTAGAATATGGAGTACAATTTTGGGTGCCAGTTCTTAAAAAAGACATTGTTGAATTGGGAAAAGGTGCAGAGACGTGCAACAAATCTGATAAAGGGATTGGAGGATCTGAGTTATAAAGAGAGACTAGCCAAACTGGGTTTATTTAAATTAGAGAAGAGATGTCTAAGGGGTGATATGATCACCATTTACATATATATTCAATGTCAATACAAAGAACTATTCAATGAATTATTTATGCAAAGAGCTGAGCTAAAAATAAGAGGTCATCCGTTAAGACTAGAGGAAAGGCGGTTGCGACTAAAACAAGGATTTGTTACAGTAAGGGCAGTAAAGCTATGGAATTCTTTGCCTCAGGATGTTGTACTTGCAGATAATGTAACTGCTTTCAAAAAAGCTATGGATGCCTGTCTAGCACAGAACAATATTGAAAAGCATGACAGATGGCTTCAATGCAGATAGGTTGTTGATCCAGGGAACTATCTGACTGCCATTTGGAGTCAGGAAGGAATTGGATGGCTTCAGAAGGCTTTTACTTTGCCTTCCTCTGGATCAACAGGGGTGTTTAGGCATGGGCTGGACTTGGTGGACACATGTCTTTTTTTTCAGCCTCATCAACTATGTTACTATGTTAAAATTACTCCAACATTGTTTGCAAAGCTGGTACATACTTACCCCAAAAGATTTTGCAGTGAAAGGTGGCTGTGGCAAATATTAATATGTTGGGGTTGAATACTTATGCAAGCAACATATTTCAGTGTTTTTAGTTTCCTTAACAATATTTCCCAACATAAAAACAATGCCACCTTACAATAGATGATTTTGAGTTTTAAAATAATCATGCAAATGACGTTGAAATGTATCATTTGTAATTCAGTAACATGAGAGAATTGTTTAGTGGTCTGAATACTTTTGCAAGGCACTATGGTTGTATGTATATATGTATGTATTTATGTATGTGTGGTGTGTGTGTGTTTATTTCTAACCAAAGGGAATTTTCCAATGTTGGCATCAGACGATTCTAATAGACATTCTGATGACACATGAAAGCCCTAGGGAATCACAATAATGTACCATGACAATGACATGCTGACATGCATGTCCCAGACAATTAAGGCCGAGTTTTTATCTCTGGGAGTCTTTCCTGTTTAATTCTACAGTAATGAGGAGGCATTTGTTGCTAGACTTCATGCGAGCAGATCTGTGTTCTTGCATTTTATAAACTGCAGTCACCATCTGGGGCTAGAGGAAAGACTATTCTTCCATTAACAAATTGAGCCTCGTCTTTCATGTTTGTTTGTATTTTACCACAAACATGATATCTGCCCCACTGAGCCATACCACACAGGATGATTGGGGTTTGGTAAAATCCCATTAACCCTTCTGGATGTTACCAAGGTCTCAAGCACATTGCTTTACAAAGTTTTGAGACCTCTCTAACATCCATAAAGTTAAATCGGTGGTTCTCACTTTTTCCAGTGGCGGAACCGTTGTATTTCAAATGTAATCCATGTGAAGCCCTAACAATCATTCTATTTAACCCCCTTGGATGCTAGAAGTGTTTCCAGTGTCTCACTTCACCAGGTCTTGCAACACTGGAAATACTGTATCTATATTCAATGTATTCGGATTCAAGTTGGAACCATTTATTTAAGACTGAACTATTAGACCGAACTGTATTGATTAGATATATCATGTAATTATAACTGATACTATTGTTTTCATAGATGAGACTAGGTTTAAAGTGATAGTAATGTTTCACAAAAACAGCAGATCCAATTAATCTTCATAGCAATTCGGCCATAGAGAGTGTTATTTCAATACTGTGAGAGTTGTAGTTCAAGAGTAATTGAACGATAAAGTTTCCCCCTCCTTCCCCTTTTATCTAGTGTAAACCCCCACTCCTCACATGTGGAATCCAGTCCATAGACCAGACAGCTCACATCAAGGGTCAGTATTCTGCTGGGAGAACAATGAAAACCCTGCACTCCCTTGACAGTTTTTTCATCTTTTTTCCTTATCTTAATTTAAGATTGTCCCTCTCTGCAATCTATCTGGACACTCCCTGTTGCTCTGAGGTGGGAGGGGGATATTTTATCATTCAATTACTCTTGAACTACAACGCTGACAGAATTGAAATAACACTCTCCAAGGCCCAAATACTATGAAGATTAATTAAGTGCTTATTAAAAGAGAAATCTAGCAAACTAAAATTTCGCTGTGAAATGATTCAATCTTCTACATTTTTATTGGTCTCAGAGCAACTTATACACTGTCTGAAACCTCTGCTTTGTCTGCCGTCTGTTACTTACATTCACTCTGGGCAATCTCTTGCACTTCTCCAGGAAAAACCAGCGTCACAAACACTGAGTTAAAGGGATAGTATTGCTTGAAAATAATTTTATTTTATATTGTAGCCCTTAAAAAACATTAAAAATTATATAAATCTTATATAAGTAAAGTTTCCCCTGGAGTGACGTCACTGCTCAAGCCTTCAGATTTGGAATCCGGTCCACGGACCGGCCACGGCTCTTAAGCAGTGCAGAGATCACAATCTTTAAAAAGAATTTCTTCATTGGAATGGTCTACAAAGTGTGCTTGCAAGCCAGGCACACTTTATAGACCGTTCCAATTAAGTAGTTCTTTATAAAGATTCTGATCTCGGCACCGCTAAAGAGCTGCCTGCTGATCTGTGGACCGGATTCCAAATCTGTCCGCTAGATGGTAGACTTGGATGAAACAGCCAGGAAAAGGGTACTTTACTTAACTTTACTTGCTAATATCTCCCAAACCATAAAGGTTTGGGAGATAAGACTTATATCATTTTTAATGTTTCTTAAGGGCTACAGTATAAAATAAAATTATTTTCAAGCAATACTATCCCTTTAAATCATGAACACCAATGTATCAGTAATACATGAAGATATCACATACGCACGCAAACACACACATACTCTCTCTCTCTCTCTTTAAAGGGTTAAAAAGTTAAATAAATCCTGTCCTAGATTAGCATCAATCAACGCTTTTGCATAGCATTTAAGTACATAAATAGTTAATTTTTATGATCTAGCTCATATTTAGCTGAACAGCCAGACAGATTTCTGATAAATCCTACTATTGAATTTGTCTGTCAGCTGTCATCAAATTAATCATGCCTATTTGTGAAGCTTCTTCATGGGTTGTTTCAGAGCTGGACACTAATTCTCTCTAATAATATGTTTTATTACAGAAAGGAACTGGAGAACATTAAAGGTAATTATTTTCCTTTACATCTCTGTTTTGCGCATTGGTATGGAATCAGTATAATGCTATGAATTGGTTTGTAGTTTACAGCAAGACAGACATAACTGCATGTTTACATATCATCAGCAAAATAAAAATGACAGTGTTTATTTTGTTTATTATACATTCTTACTAGTAAGTTAGAAAATTCTTAACCCTTTGATGTTAAGAGAGGTCTCCAATATGTTCCTTTTTAATTTGTTGCTGACCTCCTAAGCACCCAAGGAGTTAAAATAAGAGTACTGTTTTGCATATCTTTCATTGCACTGTAAAGTATCAAAGCTTTTCACTGACATCGGTCACACTATTTGAAGCAGAACTTTCAGCTTTATAATATTGCTCCCCAATACATTAGTAATATAGGGATAGGCAAAGTAATAGTTGTATTATGATGAATAAATCTACGTTATTGAAGTAATCCACCTTCTTCGGCAGGCATCCAGCAGACAACACCACAGACATCTTAGAGGAAAGGTACCTCTGAGTCTGCGCTGTCTGTCCCATGCACTGCCCGGATTGGTGGTGATGTTCATTGGTACCTTAAGGTAACAGAAGTTGTTGCCTGCACAGGCGCACAGAGCTTCTCTTGTAAACTCTGTGCCCTGGATGCCTGCAGAAGGTGGATTACTTCAATAACGTGGATTTATTCACCATAATACAACTATTACTTTGCTATTGCTATATTATTAATGTATTGGGGGGCAAAATTATAAAGTTGAAAGTTCCACTTTAGTAATACTTAATTATTGAACATGTAATATCTTCTACTCCCACTTTTGCCCCTGACATCATCGTTTTTCCTGTGAACTGGCTGAGTCAGCCAACTATCTGCTATAGCAACCCACCTGGTGTTCACTCTTAATCAGATATTTGTCTACATTTGTGTTGTTTTAATGCGTCCTGTGGTTGGACTTAAGCTAAGTCAGTGCACAACTCACACAGAAGCAAATATATGTTAGTGAATGCCATGAAGGTTGTCGTGGGGTCATTCCCTTTACTTGGAGAAAAGGCCGACTTCAGGGAAGGAGGTGTGAAGAGGGATCTTAAATGTTGAATAACTTAAAGGCATAGTAATGTTTCAAAATAAAAGCAGCTCCAATTAATCATCATAGTATTTGGGCCATGGAGAGTATTATTTCAATACTGTCAGAGTTGTAGTTCAAGAGTAATTGATTGATAAAGTATCCCCTTCCTGTCCCGTTTACTGATGTAACACTGCTCACCTCAGAGTAGCAAGACTGTCCGGATGGATCGCAGAGAGGTGCAATCTTCAGTGAGCATAAGGAAAAACCTGTCAAGGGGGACAGTGTTTTCCTTATGCTTACAGGACCAGACTCCACATCTGAGGGGAGGTGGCTTACACTAGGAAAATGGGCCAGGAGGGGGATACTTTATCATTCAGTTACTCTTGAACTACAACACTGATATTTGAAATAACTCTCCATGAGTATTGAAATAACTCTCCATGAGTATTGAAATAACTCTCCATGAGTATTGAAGTAACTCTCCATGGCCCAAATACTATGAAGATTAATTGGAGCTGCTTTTCTTGTGAAACATTACCATCTCTTTAAATTAGAGAGTATAAGAGTGTCATTCACATAAGTCACACTTGTTAATATTTTAGAATGGACGGAAAGAAAGAAAAAAAAATACACCTTGTTTTCAAACATTTTAAATTGTGTGGTTCCTCCCAACACAGTGTATATTTAGTTTACTCATAACTACAGACATTTTCATAGTCCTATTTAAAGGATAACAAACATGAAGAAAATTGTTAAAGCACTTTCGTTTAATAGTATATCCCAGCTACTCCTACTTCTGTCAGTAGCAGCATCCCCTCACAACCTCCTTCCTACTGGCTGTGCAAGTGGGTGTGACATCACAACAGCCAATAATTCTCATCGGCTGCCTCTCTGACGTTCATGCAGTGTGGAGGAGAAGCCCAGGGGGACCTGTTCATTAAGAGCTGCAGGTTTATAATTCTGCTGCTGCCAGAAGTGGCAATAGCAGAGATTAACTAGCAAAACACGTATCTTTTATCTGTATCGACTTTTTTAAAACATGATTTCATGTTAGTTTCCCTTTAAAGTCTTGATCTTATTCACATTAGGACCAGAGGAGTGTGCAACATTTTTCTTTGCAATGTGCTACATACCGCATTGTAACCCCAGGGGTTAACTGAAGGGGTATACACAGAAATTTGTATAAGCGGTGGGTGGCAAAGCCATAATATGACCCTCAGGCCAGCCTGCCCAGCCCCTGTGTTTATATGGAGGGGGCACGCCCATGGGTAATTCTGCTGCAAATCAACTACAAATAAAAATGTCCATTGAGTCAAATTGGGTTAAACCCCTTTAATGAAAAAAATAATTTAGTGCAATTGGTTTGAACCAATACTAATCCACTTTTTAACCCCTTAAGGACCAGAGGTTGTTTAGGGGACATTGCATTATAATGTGTTGCACACCTTTTTAGTCCCCATAGGGCCCTTCTTCTGTGATGTTTCCAGAAGTAGAAGATTTGGTGATAAATTGATTACAATTCTCGTCTATAATTAAAAACAAGAAAAGGTTGATCCTTCAGAAGAAAAAGAAAATTATAACTCTTACCCCTACCCCGAATTTCCATTTTATGTGACCAGTACTTTCATTTTTTTCCTCATTGGTTCAAAATACTTGTAAGTGAGAGGGTTTTGTTGTAAAGGGAAGTGTTTTCTACACCTGGCTTTGTTACAGTGCTCATTTTTGTTCTTCTAAATCACTTATATAAATCAGTATTCTACAGTCTAGATTGTCCAATTTGTCTAGTTTAGTGACTTTTCCTGTTGAGATTGCATTGCATTGTGAAGGAATTATCGTTTTCTCTGAAATCCCAGATCACTAATTGCTCTTTTAAATTGCCTGTTCTACAAACAGGAGAGCAGAGGTGATTATATTTTTATTATGAGGAATAGCAGTATACTGTGATTATTCACTGATTCACTGATGAATTAAATGTACCTTTGTTATCACCTATTAATAAGGATGCACTTCTGTGTTTGGGAGTTTTGAGCCAACTTATCTGGTCAAATACCTGTTTGGATCAGTGGATACTCAGAGGTAATATTACAACTTGTCCCTACAGACAACATTATTTCAGTGATTCTTGCACTACATTAACCCTTTAACCCCTTAAAGACCCTTGACGGTTCTGGCACATCATGGGTTGGGGAGCAATAAGGACCCATGACGCGCCAGGACCATCATGGAATTCAGGGCTCCCCGCACAGCTGCATGCTGTTCGGGGAGCCCTGAACTCAAGGCACAAAAAAAAAAAAAAAAGGTCCTTAAGTTCTGTCCGCATGCGTGATCCGCCGGTCCTTAAGGGGTTAAGTACTAGAGAGGTGTATAACAAATTGCTTCACATATAGATAGCAGGAAGCAGCTACATCACTGTCGGCTAGTGAAAGAGCCCTTACATATGCTCTATGAGGACACCCATTCATGTCTTCTGTGGGACTTCCAGACCCCCCATTAAAGGTGTAGTAACCGGTTATGCAAGTTGATATGTAAAGTCAAATTTTCTATAGTTCCTTTTTATTATTTTGTTTGCGTTTATACGTATTTTTTCATCTATTTTTTTTTTTTTATTATTATAATTTATCCCCGACAGTAAGCTACCTGAATCTCTGTTTTCTGGTTAGTCAACCATCAAAGCAGAAGAGTGATACAATCTAACACAATCACCGCAGTACTGAATGCTCTGTCTGCATTGTTTTTTTAAAGGGATAGTAATGTTTCAAAATAAAAGCCGCTCCAATTAATCTTCGTAGTATTTGGGCCATGGAGAGTGTTATTTCAATACTGAGAGAGTTGTTGAATGATAAAGTATCCCCCTCCCGCCCATTTTACTGATGTAATTCTGCTCTCCTCAGAACAGAAAAGTGGTGTCCAGATGGCTTTCAAAGAGGGACAGTCTTCAATTAGCATAAGGGAAAAACCTGTCGAGGGGGGGGCAGGGTTTTCATTGTTCTCACAGTAAGAAGATTGTCCCTCGCTGTGAGCTGTCTGGTCTTAAGACCAGATTCCACATCTGAGGGAAGTTGGCTTACACTAGGTAAAATGGGTGGGAAGTGGATATTTTATAATTCAATTTCTCTTGAACTACAACTCTGACAGAATTGAAAAAACACTCCCCATGGCCCAAATAGTATGAAGATTAATTGGAGCTGCTTTTATTTTGAAACATTACTATCCCTTTAACATTGTATCTTTGTTCTTTTGTATCCGTATATATTATTTAATAATTCCTGCCAAAAAGCTCTCTGCAAATAGATCCAGGGAGTCATGTCAAGAACAAAAATAGGCAAGGTTATAAAATAAAAAAAAAATAAGCATTTCCACTTTTGTACTAGCAGAATATGTAAAGTAAAAATAAAAGTTTACTGTCAATTTACGATAACAATCTTTCCTCTTACATCCAATGCGGAACACAGGAACAATGGGGTAAAGTTCCATCTACCAGAGGGCAGGGCACTCCAAAAAAGCTTTTGAGACAGTGACTCCCCTCCTCTTTCTAGCTCTACCCCACCCCACCACCACCACCACCACTTAGTTTCAAGTGACCTGTCTCAGAAAAGGGGTAGGCTGGTACTGTTCTAGTTTTTACACTTCTTTTTAGGCTTAGATATGTGGCTGTGTTAATCCCCCATTAGCCGGTCTCCCATTAACTGGCTTTCTTGGAGATTAGTTGCCCAGTTCATAGGTGATTTCTGGACGATTTCTTGTGGAGGCTGACTTTATTATGTCTGTGCCTCATTGCACATCTACTTTATGTATATGGGGTAGGATACAATCTAGCAACCACATGATCCACCACGCTACACACAAGCTGTTAAGATCTAATATTTGATAACTCTAAGCGAGTGGATCCACTGTTAATTCGCAATAGAATAGAATATCTGCATGCAAGCTGGAGTGGTGCAAACTGATGAAATGAACATCATTTTATTTAATTTCCACTACAGATTATTGGAACACTGCTACTTGCATTCCCCTCAGTGCAGGTTTCCACCACATCCCAAAGCATTCTCCGTATCCTGACACTAAATATATAATTGCCACTTCCTTTACAGTATGGGGTTATTTTGATCCCAGAACACTCTTAAACGTGGCTAGTCTGTAATATTATCCTCTCCAGACATAATTTACTGCCCTTTTCACATATTAATGACAGGTCGCCAGCTCATTCTGCAATTTGCCTTGGAGGCACTTAAATATTTATAATATCAGTGATCTTGTCGAAAGACACAGGGCTCAGGTATACATTATATCAGGGTGGCATACAACCATCATTAGGACTTATACGTATCACCCATACATTCCTTACATGATGTGACCAGTCTCTAGTTCAAAATTGTCTATGAAATCGATAACATATTACTTAGGATGAACATGAACATGTATTTAGTAACCTAGCGATGAGGATTCTCTGTATTCTTATGTGTTGCTTTATTTTAACTAGCACTCATTTATTGTTGGGGTTAAACACTTCTTCATGTGGATGCACTTTAGTTAATTGTTCAATGATTGACACTTGGCGCTCAGTCTGGGTGCCAAAACACTGATTCCGGGGTTTATTAGGGATCACGTATTTGCTGGTTCTTGGTCCTGACGAAGAGTGCCATGTAGACATCTGAAACGTTGACCTAATTAAAAAACAAAAATCTTTATTTTTCACATCTCTGAAGTCCAGAGAGTACTTCTGTCCTTTCTGGAATATATATATATATGTGTGTGTTTCAGCTTATTTCTGTTATTACTTAAATTTTACATTTATGAAGAGCGGCCTAGAGAATAGGATCCCACATGGCAGCCATCTTTGTTCAATAGAACTGTATCCCTGTAAAAAAAAATGACAGGGATGTATCTTTGCACCTGTTTCACCTAAATGACTTTAGGGCTTAAAATTAATAACTTGACTTGCTGTATCACATGGTCAGCTTTGGGACTATGTTTTGCCTTTGTTTTTTTTTTTGAAACAGCTGAAGAACCATTGTTTACTGGACTTGCACTGGGCAAACTATATTTACCAGAGTCCCCGTTTTCCAGGTTTTTCGCATTGGACAGGGTGGCAGCCATGTTATTGCTCGCATATAGGCTACACAGAGACTGGTCTCTACTCTCTACCTTTACAGTTTAACCCCTTGTAGTCAGATAAGTACCTTTTTGGGTATTTCTGTGCAATTTCTCATACTTTGTCCTACTTTGCAGGGTTTTCCCTGAACATGTTAGATCCCAAGGGACACATGGGGAAAATCAATCCTAAGGTTTCAGGAATATTCAGGCACCCTATATCATTCTTGCAGTGTGGTCCCTACTACTCCCTCCTGGGGCCTCCACTGCAAAATATGAGCCAGTTTGGGTTAAGACTCTGATTTCTTCAGCTGCTTATATCCCTTCATCCCCTTAAGGATCAGGCTGATAAACTCTTAAATTCCTTGATGAAGGCAGATTTTGCAGTCATTGGGGTCGCCCTGCAACCTATTTTCGCTACAGCTGTCTGGGGTGAACAACTGTCACATTCCATTTGTGGGGATGTTCCCAAAGAGGAACTGCTGGTTATATGATATATATTATGGAGGCCAATGCATACCTCAGTGAGGTGGCCTTCAACTCCACTAGGTTTTCTGGAAAGGTCTCGGCCCTTTCAATGGCTGCATGTCGCACCTTATGATTCAAGATTTGTTTGGTTGACCAATCTTCCAAAAAGTCTTCGGTGTCTCTTCCCTCTGTTGGAATACAACTTTTTTGGGACTGACCTGTGCAAGGTTATTATTGACACTCTACTGGAGGCAAAGCATGATCTTGTCTCAGACTGCACCTAAACTTGCTTTTTTTTTCCTAAGATGACAAATGGTTTGCTTTACCCCTGCCAGTTTTAGGTGCCTAGGGTTCAACCCCCTCAGGTCTTTCAGACCTACCCCAAATACACACAGGCTTGGCAGACAAAGAAGTCTACTTTCACTGTCATCCAATACAGGTCACTGGTACTCTGGGAGGCGTAAGTCCCCTTTAATAGGCAGGAACAACTATGCAAATAATTTGCAAGGGGCGGAGCCTCCCCTCTTACTTAAGCCACCTTCTGGCCAGAGCCACTTTAGATTGATTTGTTCCTGGTGTGCTTGCACACCAGGTAGAGAACATCTATGCATCTTAGTATTTTATTATTTTTTATTCAAATATGGAATACCACCATTAGGAGGGTGACCATGGCTGTGAATTGCCCTCTTTAAAGTGGCTGGTGCAGCTTCCAGGGATTTTCTGTGGACCTTATGCCCTGAAGAGGGGACAGCTTGTGTTAAGCAGCTCCCCTGTTGGGGAATTTACCTCTGGTTCTTTCCCTCCTTATCATGGTCACCTGAAGACAGAAGTCCAGCAAGGAAGGTGAGTCACCCATTGAGTGCTGAAGGTCCACTTGTCCCCACAGTGTCCCTTTGATGGGCTTGTATTTGGGAGTTTTAATACACTCCAGCACTCATAGGGTGTTTTTATTGCATTATTACTGTTTATGCAATTTCTGTGTTATTCTCTGAGTTTTGGAGCATTGGGTATTCATTTATTTATGTTTCTCATGTATTTCATGCTTGTTTGGGCACTTTTTAATGTTTTACTAAACTTTATTAAAAATGGTGTTCCGCGCCTTTAAGCGCGGCTTTTTCCCGCTCAGACGCAAGGGCTCCTTTACTCTCTATGGGAATTCACAGTATGGGACATATCTCTGGAACCGCTTGTCACAGCAACTTCAGAGAGGGCTCATTTTACTTCTAGGCTCCTGATCTATCATCCGGAATGTGTTTTATTCATGTGGGGTGTTCAGGGGGGCTTCGGGCAATGTTTGGGGTACTTGGACAGGAAAACTACATTTCCCATGAGCGCTTGGTTCGCGCTCGTTTCTGATTGGCTGTCGTGACGGCCGCCATTTTGTGGTACTTTTCCTAGGCGAGTACACTATGCAGGGACCGAGCCTTCTCTCTCCTCAACAGATTAACCCTTCGCTGGCCAGATAAGTCCGTTTTTAGAACATTTCTGGGGTGAAACTTTAATCTTTAACACTTTTTCTGGGTGATAGTGTTATTAGTGGGGTATATTGACGCTGTGAGCATGTCTACTTCACTGGAGCTAGGGGCTAGACCCAAGTCTAAGGAGGATGGGGGGTCTGCGACCCCCATGGCGTTTTGCTCCTCTTGCCACATTGGGCTGGATGGCGATAATGTGGGGGATCTATGCCCTAATTGTACTGGTCAAGATAGCAACCCTGGGCTTCCCAGCCACGCTATTGAGCCATCTTGGGTGAGGGAGTTTAAAGCTGCCACTAGGGATCTCAGATCCACGCTTCAACTCTTTCCCTCTCAGATACAGGGGGCTCTCCAGGTCTGGCAGACCCCCTCTACTATCAGGACCTCCCTGCCTAAGCCACAGGGAGCTCCTGATATCACTGATTCTTCTGAAGAAGAACTTTTACAGGATTCTGATGCTGAGGAACGTACTGTTATTGAATCTAACAGGTCCATTGGGGACCCCTATGAGTGTGACCCTGAAGTTTCGGCTGAGGGTCTGATCAGAGCGGTTCCGAATACGCTCAACCTTCCTCTGACTCAGGAATCCACTTATGATCCTACTGATGTTTTTCAGAAAAAGCCATCTAAACCAGTTGTTTGTTTTCCAACTAACCCTACTCTTGCCCGTCTGGTCTCTGAGGCATGGAAGAATCCTGATAGATCTTCCTCTGTCTCCAAAACGTTTGCTAAACTTTACCCTTTTCCTGAGGCGGAGCTGGCAAAATGGGTTCATCCTCCCAAAGTGGATGCTCCTGTGTCTAGACTATCCAAATCTACTGCTTTGGCTGTCTCAGATGCCTCTGCCTTGCAGGACTGGACGGATAAGAAACTAGAGCTCTCTCTTAAGTCAATTTTTGCCTCCATTGGCACAGCCATGCGCCCCACTTTTGCTGTGGCATGGGTTAATAGAGCTATTGCGGCCTGGACTGAACGACTGACTGAAGCGGTTCGCCAGGATGCGCCGGTATCTGAACAGTTGCAGCTTCTTGCTAATATCACTGAAGCTCAGAACTATGTTGCTGACGCTGCTTTTGATGCCGTGCGCATGATGGCGAGGGCCTCCACTTCTTCTGTGGTGGCTAGACGCGCCCTTTGGCTGAAAATTTGGTCTGCTGATACAGCCTCTAAGAAAGCCTTGCTTTCCTTGCCCTTTCAGGGGAATTTGCTTTTTGGGTCTGAACTCAAAGAAATGATCAGTGAGGCTACTGGCGGTAAAAGTACTCTTCTACCCTCAGTCTTTAAGAAAAAGTTTCCAGCCAAACGCAATCGGTCCTTTCGTTCCTTTCAGACTGAGACACGCTCCTCGGCCCAAACGGGTCCTCCCACTACGCGCTCCTCCTCCAAGCCCAAACAGTCCTGGAGGCCCAAAGTTGCCTCCAAGGCCAAGACCTCCAAGACTGCTTCGGCATGACTCGCCGAACCCGGGTCCGCATCTGGCTGTAGGCGGTCGTCTCCGCATCTTTCGCCGGACTTGGGAGGAGTCAGTGGCGGACCCATGGGTTCTTCAGGTGGTGTCAGAGGGATACAGGATCCCTTTCTCTTCCCTTCCTCCTTTTCGGTTCCATTTTACTCGTCCTTCTCAGGAACCCACAAAAAGGGTATTCAGGATCTCTTGGACAAAGAGGTCCTGGAGGCGGTTCCTCAAGGGGACACAGGTTCAGGATTTTATTCCAACCTGTTTGTGGTAGCCAAAAAGGACGGAGGAGCCCGTCCCATTTTGGATCTCAAAGATCTCAATACCTATGTGGTGACTTCCCACTTCCGCCAGGAGTCCCTGCGCTCTGTGATTGCAGCAATGTCTCCAGGGGAGTTTCTTGCCTCCCTGGACCTTCAGGATGCTTATCTTCATATCCCTATTCATCCAGAGAGCAGGCGGTATCTCAGGATTGCCTGCCACAGGGGACACTTTCAGTTTGCAGCGCTCCCCTTTGGGCTGACTTCAGCCCCTCAGGTCTTCCAGAGGGTGTTGGGCTCCTTGATAGCGGTGCTCCATCAGGATGGGATCAGAGTGACCCCCTACATGGACGATCTCCTACTGAAGGCCTCCTCAGCGGAGCTTCTCCTTCAGCACTTACAGATGTGCATGCACACCCTGAACCGTCATGGCTGGATCCTGAATCTGGACAAGTCGGACTTGATTCCATCTCAGAGGCTTCTGTTCCTGGGTCTCCTGTTCGACACTCGCCAATGCATGGTGTTTCTTCCAGAGGACGTGGCTCACCAGATAGCTGTCAGAGTGGCTGGAATTCTGGACATGGACGAGATTCCAGTACCGAAGTTGTCGTCCTTAGTGGGGAAGTTCATTTCCACAATCGAAGCAGTACCATTTGCCATGGCCCACTCCAGGGATCTCCAGAGATTTGTGATCCAGACGTGCAAGAATCATCCAGATCATCAACATCTGTCTGTTTCTCTTCCTCCTCATGTCGAGTCGAGTCTGCACTGGTGGTTAGATCTCTCTCATCTCCTGAAAGGGAAATCCTTTCTAGTTCCTCCTTGGACCACAGTCACTACGGATGCCAGCCTTCGGGGCTGGGGTGCAGTCTGGGGTCGCTTCAGTGCTCAGGGGAAATGGGGTCTGGAGGAATCCATGCTCTCCATCAATGTTCTGGAACTTCGAGCTGTCCGGCTTGCCCTGAGGCACTGGGAGTCTCAATTGACCGGTCTTCCAATCAGAGTGGAGTCCGACAACGCCACGGCGGTGGCTTACATCAACAGGCAAGGCGGCACAAGAAGCGGTTCCGCCTGGTGGGAGGTCAAGGATATTTTGTCTTGGGCAGAAGATCACGTGCCTGTCATCTCTGCAGTTCATATTCCAGGCGTGGACAACGTCATGGCAGACTTCCTCAGTCGTCACACCGTCGACAGCGGAGAATGGGCTCTTCACCCAGAGGTGTTTCACATGCTCACTCAACGGTGGGGGATGCCTGTGGTGGATCTGATGGCTTCCAGACACAACAGGAAGGTTCCGGTGTTTTGCTCCCGGTTGAGGGACTCCCTTGCTCTAGCAGTGGATGCCCTGTCGATTCCTTGGGACTTCTCCCTGGCTTACATCTTCCCTCCTCTTCCTCTATTGGTCAGAGTTATCCAGAAGTTGAAGAGAGAACGTTGTCCTGTCATCCTGATTGCTCCAAACTGGCCTCGCCAGTCCTGGTTTCCGGAGTTGATGGCCATGTCAGTGAAGGATCCGATCCCACTTCCAGCCCGTCCGGACCTGCTTCTTCAGGGGTATCTGTGGAAGGAGGATGTTCACTCTCTCCATTTGATGGCATGGCGGTTGAATCCTCGATTCTAGCAAAGAAAGGCTTTTCTCCTTCTGTGGTTTCGACGATGCTCAGTGCTCGTAAGCCGGTGTCTTCCAAGATCTATCATCGCATATGGTCAACTTTCGTGACTTGGTGTTCTGACAAGAAGTTGTCACTTGACTTCCATCTTCCCACTGTCCTGGCCTTCTTGCAGGACGGTGTGGATAAGGGGCTCAGTCTGAGTTCCCTCAAAGTTCAGACTTCTGCCTTGTCTGTGTTTTTCCAGGAACGGATTGCTGTCCTTCCTGATGTGAAAGTCTTCTTCCAAGGTGTGACTCATGTTCGACCTGCCTTTAAGAGTCCTGCTCCCCAGTGGGATCTCAATTTGGTGCTGGGAGTTCTACAGCGACCACCGTTTGAATCCTTGGCTTCCATTCCATTACGTCTTGTGACTTGGAAGATGGCCTTCCTCTTGGCTGTTGTGTCAGTGCGCCGGGTAGCAGAGTTACAGGCCTTGTCTTGTAAACCTCCTTACCTGGTGTTCCACAAGGATAAGGCTGTGCTTCGCACTACCAAGGAATTCTTACCCAAGGTTGTGTCAGAGTTTCACATCAATCAGGAGATTGTGGTTCCCTCTTTCTGCCCTAATCCTTCATCTGACAAGGAAAGAGATCTCCATCTGTTGGATGTGGTGCGTTGCCTCAAGTTTTATGTTCATCGCACCGAGTCTATCAGGAAGTCTGACGCTCTATTCGTCATTCCTGAGGGGCCTAGGGCAGGGAGACCGGCTTCCAAAGTTACCATTGCCTCTTGGATTAAGGCTACCATCCGTGAAGCCTATAAGTTGAGGAATAAGCATGTTCCCTTCCGGGTGACTGCCCATTCCACCAGATCTATTGGGGCCTCTTGGGCCTACAAGAATCAAGCCTCTGCTGATCAACTGTGCAGAGCGGCCACTTGGTCCTCTGTGCACACTTTTTCAAAGCACTACCGAGTTGATGTACTGGCGTCGGCTGATGCCAGTTTTGGAAGGAAGGTCCTGGAGGCAGTCTTGCCTGTGTAGGTCTTCCGCTCTGTGATCCTTAGTGCTTCTTTACTGTTGAGCCCGGTTGGCTCTAGTTCCGTGTGCTGTGTTAGTTCAGGGATTGTTCCCTTGGTTGGTGTCCGTTGACACTTACAGTTTGGGCTATGTTTTCAACTGGTCATAGCAGTTCTAGTGACTTGGGCCTTGCGCCTGGTCCTTGCCTTACTTCCCGCCTCTGGATCAGCTCAATGTTTGTACATCGCAGAGTACCAGTGACCTGTATTGGACGACAGTGAAAATAGGATTTTAGTCTTACCTGTTAAATCCTTTTCACTTAGTCCATACAGGTCACTGGTCTCCCACCCTGTCAAGGGACCAGTCTTGGCTCTCCTGTGGCATTCAGTGGGAGACCGTTCGGGCATGCTCACAGGAGTCTTTCTTTTTGCTTACCTGAGGTCAGTTTTAGGGTCTCAAATCAATCTAAAGTGGCTCTGGCCAGAAGGTGGCTTAAGTAAGAGGGGAGGCTCCGCCCCTTGCAAATTATTTGCATAGTTGTTCCTGCCTATTAAAGGGGACTTACGCCTCCCAGAGTACCAGTGACCTGTATGGACTAAGTGAAAAGGATTTAACAGGTAAGACTAAAATCCTATTTTCCTTCTTTGTGCCCCGATCTTTCTAACAATAAGGAGTACATTGTTTTAATACTATGTCCATCTCAGGCAGCCTTTCAGGAGATTTGACTCTCTTTTTGTCATTCCTGAGGGCACCCAAGTGGGCCAGGTTGCATACAATGTAACTATTGTTTCTTGGATTGAGGCAACTATTCGACAGCTGTATGTGATCAGAAAGGAACCTGAGTCACAGTGCACTCTACCAGGTCTCTTGGGCTTACAAGAATCAGTCCTCTGTTGAACAGGTGCGTAAGGGGGCAAGCTAGTTGTCTCTGCTGAGGCAAGCTTTGGCCTGAAGTTCCTTCAGGCAACTGTGCCTGTTTAAGGCCTCTCTTTCTTTATGCAGAGTTCTGAACCCTGTTGGTTCTTGTTCAGTTTTTAGTGTGCAAGTTTGGTGTCCATTGACACCTGAGGTTTATATGGTGCCAGTTAGTGTGTGGAATACTGGTCTACAGTGGAGGGGATTTTCCTTTTTTCCCTCCCAGGAATCTTGGTGGATGCTTTGGACATAAGTGAAAAAAAGGATTATAGTGTATTTACAATTTAAGTATTTTCTCTTAGTCCATGTGGAACACAGGCTTCCCCCACTGGACAAAAAAAAAAAAAAGAAAAAGAAAAAGTGGTTTAACCCTTTGAGTGCCAGAGGGGTACGCAACGCATTGCTTTGCAATGCGTTGCGTACCCCTCTGGCACTCAAAGGGTTAAGTCCATTGGCAGAGAGGTCCACTAAGGGCTTTTTTCCAGGGAATTTCCTTCTTTCCTCTCACGTTTTTCTTTATGCTACTTTTCTATACATTGAATCTGAGGGGTGGGGGGTAAAACTGGAAGGAAGAGGGGAGTTGCCACCTCAAAGGCCCTTCCTTATTTAAAGTGGCCTGCCCTCTGAAGAAGGGAACATTACCCTATGGTTCCTGTGTTCCACCTGGATTAAGAGAAATAATAATAATAATAAATTGTAACGGTAAGTACACTAAAATCTTCGTTTATAGGTGTGACATGGCTGTCTAGGGTTGTCTGGAGACAGACTGAGATAAGGAAAAAGCCTTTCTGGATACAAGAACTCTCAGTACTAATATCAATAAAATAAATTACTTCATTTTTGTTTCTCCATACCAGCAGCACAGATATAATTAACCAAATGGTGTTGCTATAATAATAATCCTTTACTTATATAGCGCACACAGATTCCGCAGCGCTTTACACTCATATTGGTTCCTGTCCCCATTGGGGCTCACAATCTAAATTCACCTATCAGTATGTTTTTTTTGGAGTGTGGGAGGAAACCGGAGTACCCGGAGGAAACCCACGCAAACACAGTGAGAACATACAAACTCATTGCAGATGTTGTCCTTGGTGGGATTTGAACCCAGGACCCCAGCGCTGCAAGGCAACAGTGCTAACCACTGAGCCACTGTGTTGCTATATGAAGGCTTATAATTTCGTAGGGAAGAAAAAGAAAAATGTACTTTGTTTTACTGTTCTTAACATAAAAAATATGTGAAATATAATAGCATTGAAAGAAGTCTTTCGTGTTTTTCAGTTGCTGGTACAAAAAGAGCACAAATATTGTCAATTGGTCAGAAATGTGTGTATGATTCCATTCATGTGGATGGCATGTTGCATCTTATCACAGTAATGGAAGCCTGAGGCATTCCTGAGATAGCAGGGTCACTCTGTCAGCACTGCATTTACTTCACAGCACAGTAGTAAATCCAAAACAGACAGATAAAGGTCTCCTATTTAATAAATATAGGTCACTCCCTGTTGTATTTCATTGGAGCACATCTGTTGTCTTTTTTTGTTTTATATAGATGTTATTTAAAGCAATATAAAGTCCTGTAATAACTTTGTGGTATTGTACATTTAAAAAAAAAATATTTGCAGAAAATCCCATCTCTCAAACCTTTATGGTTTGAGAGATATTCACATCGAAACTTCTCCCCTCACTCTCCTTCTCCTAACGTCAGCGCTGTGCTGACAGCAGGAGGTCCTGGGACTGGCCGACTGCGCTTCAGCAGAGCCGAAATAGCGTTATTTAAAAAGAATTACTTCATAGGAACAGCCTACAAAGTGTGCCTGGTTTGCAAACACACTTTGTAGACTGCTCCAATGAAGTAGTTCTTTTTAAATAATGCTATTTCAGCTCTGCTGAAGAGCCTCCTCGAATCAGCTGACTCGAATCCTCTGCTGTCAGCATCAGGAGAAGGGGGAAGTTTTGATGCGAATATCTCTCAAACCATAAAGGTTTGGGAGATGGGATTTTCTGCACATAATTTATTTTTTTTTATACCACATAAAGTTATTAGGACATTATTATCACGGGGAACTATCGCCTCTATATAAATTTGCGTCAGTGTAATGTTCATATAGCGACAACCTGTTATCTGTGTTGGAATGTCACAGTACTTGGAGAGGGAACAGACGAAGGTAGACAGGCTGCAGGACAGAGTTGTACTCGCAGTCTGTCCTGAAGTAAGGCCCCGGCTCATTTTTAAAACTGTAAATGTCCCCATGTCCTGCATTGTATTAAAAAAAAAAAAAAAAAAAAACACACAAACATCAAACTGAGGCAAACTTGTATAGAGGTGATGGTTCCCAAAACCAAAAAAAAATTCCACTGACTGCTGTATGAAGGACAATTTCCTAAGCAAGCCTTGCTATTAAACAGATTAACCCTTTGAGTACCAGAGGAGCACACACTCAAAGGGTCAAGAGCCAATTATTTCAAGGGTATACTTCTTTAAAAATAGTACACTATATATATATATATATATATATACACACACTAATTTTAAAGCCCATGTACATGGGCCAACACTGGCGGCACTGCAATCATGAGCAGTACTGACTGGCTGAACGCGCAGCGGCTGATACGGAGCGGGGTGCTCCAAATTCAGACTGGAGTCCTCTCTGCGCACCTTCCTGGTCCCAGTCTGAATTTGGAGCACCCCGCTCCGTATCAGCCGCTGCGCGTTCAGCCAGTCAGTACTGCTCATGATTGCAGTGCCGCCAGTGTTGGCCCATGTACATGGGCTTTAAAATTAGTGTGTATATATATAGTGTACTATTTTTAAAGAAGTATACCCTTGAAATAATTGGCTCTTGACCCTTTGAGTGCGTGCTCCTCTGGCACTCAAAGGGTTAATCTGTTTAATAGCAAGGCTTGCTTAGGAAATTGTCCTTCATACAGCAGTCAGTGGAATTGTTTTTTGGTTTTGGATTTGAACTCTGCTATAGTCTTTATCTGAAGAGCTATGTTACTACATTAAATTTGTTGGTGGACCTAACTCAATGGGTATTCTCATTCAGATTGATAACGTTTATTTTATGGAGCTGTGAGCTAAATACAGATGTAAAATAGTTCACAGCAAATACAATGTGGGTAACTGCTGATACTATGCAAAAATATATTGAAACAGGTTTACATGACTGGTGTATGAAGGACTCCTACTTAGGCTGAGGTGACCTCTCCCAACCTGTGATCCCTTGCAATGGTGCAAGCTGGTGCATTATCAGTATCAAACAGGATGTTAGGCAGTGGGATAGAAAGTAAGACCCCAACTCCAGACCGCTGATCGTTTCGAGTAGACCAATAAGTCTCAGGTTGTTTCTCCAAATTCTGTTGTCCAATTCCGCATGAAGGCATCCAGTGTCTGCTAACGTGAAGCTGGCACAGGACGGGAATATTTTTTCGTAGCACTGTCTTAATACAGGGCAGAGAACAAGGCACTTGTCAGATATAAAGAAATGTGTGGAAAGTGTAGCACCCATGCACAATTATTCCATTAGTGCAAAGCAGGGATAGTATCTGGACAGCTTAGATCTGATATCCAGACCAGATTGTTAAGGGCCCCAAGGTGGAGTAGTGTAATGTGAGATAAAGTGGGTGGTTATCGGAGTGCCATTAACACTACATACAAGCTGCAGCACAGGTCTTAGGCCCCGTGGGACAGTGAGATTTGAACACAGCAAGGCAATATAGTGCTTCCGATGCAGGACCACCAGACATCCAGCCGGGTCTCCATTCAACAAAGTAGGTTAGCCAGGAGACTGCAGTCGGAGAGGTGGCTATGTGGGAAAGCCAGGAGATATTATATTGCATAGGGAAAGTGCAGTAAGGGAAGTCAGCAGATCAGGTATCCGAGCCCACAAGGATGGGAGCGCTAAAGAGGCCCCTGATGTAATTGCAGTGGCAGCATGGCATACTGGAGAGCCCCCAACAGATGGAGGAGGCTGTATAGAAATCCCCCATGTCATTGGACTCCTAGTCCCAGGAGCAGAGTTATTCACTGTTTATCTGCACTTCAAGCAAGTGTGGTGATCGATGGAGGTCTCCTGGGAGAGAGTGTTCAGCAAAAGACCATCCAATGGGGGGGGGGGCACCATTCTCCTCAATATTGGCACCCAGGTCACTTCCCCGACACTCTAAGAGCCGTGGTGAACAAGCGAGGTCACAATAGGTAGCAATGGTGTGTAGATGCAGGAAACTCCAGTCCCATAGTGCCAACCATTGTCACCACCCGTACCGAAACAATGCACGGAAGATCTAAATGTTATTTTTTAACCCCTTGAATGCTATTGTGTTCTGCACTAGAATACTAGTTGGAGACTTCTCTAATATTTAGTGAGTTAAAAAGCCCATTTCAGTTAAATAGAATTTTAATTTCTAGTTGGTTTGCACCAGAACTTCTTCTCTGTAGCTTGCCAAATTAGGCTTATGGTCTCCAGAACTGAACACATTATGCTAGGTCAGGCTGAGCTAGTATTCTGTAAAGTGGTATTAGGACCTCTCTTTCTTCTCGTAAAAACTCTTTCTATACAACCTAGTACGCTGCTGGCTCTCCCCATGGCTTTGCTGAATTCCTTGCTTACCTTTAAATCAGGCATGCCAAACATGTGGTACCCTGGCTAATAAACTGTGTCCTCAACAGGATTTCTCATTTTAACTATATTGTGGTCTTGGTTCAAAATCTATTTTAGATAAGCTTGATTGGTTTGTTGTCACTTTAAAGAAGAGGTGCAGACCACATTTGTCTCCCCTCTCCAGCTACTGCACTATTTACGCTCCATCCCTCTCTCCAGATCTCCTCAACAAAATGACAGACCAGATACCTTCTTAGAGGGAATTTTTGAGAATGCCGTCTGCCTTAGAGGTGATTATTCCATATGTGGCCCTTAAGTGTATTTGATTTTTACATTCCTAATTTAAATCATCAGAAATAACCATAAGCCCCGCTGTTGTCAGAAGAGTACAATTAACTGTATATTCTACAGTGGATATAAAAAGTCTACACACTCCTGTTAATACTCCAGGTTCTTGTGATGTTAAAGAATGAGACAAAGATAAATCATGTCAGAACTTTTTCCTCCTTTAATGGGACCTATAACGTGAACAATTAAATTGCAAAAAAAACTGAAATTGTTGAGGGGGAAAAATAAAAAAAATAAAAAACTCACAATAACCTGGTTGCATAGGTGTGCACACCCTTAAACTAATACTTTGTTGAAGCACCTTTTGATTTTATTACAGCAATCAGTCTTTTTGGGTAGGAGTTTATTAGCATGGCATATCTTTACATGGCAATATTTGCCCACTCTTCTTTGCAAAAGAGCTCCAAATCTGCCAGATTGCGAGGACATCTCCCATGCACAGCCCTCTTCAGATCATCCCACACATGTTCAATTGGATTCAGGTCTGGGCTCTGGCTGGGCCATTCCAAAACGTTAATCTTCTTCTTGTGAAGCCATGCTTTTGTGGATTTGGATGTGTGCTTTGGGTTGTTGTCATGCTGAAAAGTAAATTTCCACTTCATCTTCAGCTTTCTAACAGACGCCTGAAGGTTTTGTGCCAACATTTCCTGGTATTTGGAACTGTTCATAATTCCCAGTTCCAGATGAGGAAAAACAGCCCCAAAGCATAATTCTGCCACCACCATGCTTCACTGTGCATATGATGTCCTTTGGGTGATGTGCAATGTTGTTTTTGCGCCAAACATACCTTTTAGAATTATGGCCATAAAGTTCAACCTTGGTTTAATCAGACCATAACAAATTTTCCCACGTGCTTTTGGGAGACTTGATGTTTGTTATTGCAATGAGATAACTATTACTGCCTAATACTTTTTAAAGCTTCAAACATCCTAAAATACTAAACACTTTTATATAAAGAGTGTATGTTTGACATATTGATTCCCAAACTGGGGAAGCAAGGAGCTTCCAAGGGGTGTGAGGCTTTTTGCTTCAGCACCAAATTTCTGCATTTTTAATGCTGAGTGACAGGATCAATATTGTCAAAAGTGATTTCAGTAACAAACAGTTGGTTATAGAATACTTGTGAGTGGACACACCAAATATTGATTTTTATTTAGATTTTTAAAATTTTCACTCGCTTTGCATTTTGTTAATTATAAGTAAAAATAAACTATTAACATGTCTATTTTTGAACTCATTCTTACTTTACAGCATTTATCACACCTGCCTTTGCACAGTAATGTATATTTGTAGAAATATCTGTTGCAGACAATAGGATGTATAATTCATTCCCCCCTGTATTTATTACAAAATGAATACAATGCAAGTAATAGTATAAAGTTTATGCAAGGGATTACATGTATTTAACAAAATGGGTGGAGACATGATTAGGTAAAAAAACAGCTTGGGTGAACGTCATGTGAAATAGTTTGGGAACCACAGCTTTAGTATCATTAGTAATTCCACTACACTCAGGCCTCTTATGGATGCCATCCAAACCTTAAAAATCAATTTTAATATGTTTAAACAGACTGCAGAAATGTGTATCTTGCTTAGACCACTGAATTAATTACACCAGGGACATCGTTAAGGCAAACGGTCCTAGAAAAGAGCTAAGCATGGCAGCTCCGTGATTAACCATGAAAAATAACCTTTCTAGTATAATCGGTTCTCTTGCTGTTTGGATGGATCTTTGGGTCATTACTTTATTTGTTTAGAATTCCTTGTTATAAGTACTGCACTCTAACCCTTTATGGACCTGAATGGTGTGCAAAGCAATGAGCTGCATACCCCTCTGGCATACCTCCCAACATTTCAAATTGCCAAAGAGGGACACTTGTGTTTCAGGGGGAGTGGTTGGGGGTGTGGCTGGTGGATGGGGCATTACCAAAAATTGTTAGGCTATTTCATGACCTATTGACACCTCTTTGTGTAACCTAATGAATGACTTATAACAAGACCAAAGTATTTTATTTACACAGACTAATTTATAAACTCATATACTGATGTTTAAACAAACAGTAATGTGAGTTTTATTGCTGTGGATCAATGTGATACTCTTATATACACACCACATAATCTTGTTTCCTAAAAAGAGGGACATCAGGGTGGGAAAGAGGGACACAGGGATTTGGGTCAAAAAGAGGGACTGTCCCTCCTAAAAAGGGACACTTGGGAGTTATGCTCTGGTCTTTAAATGGTTAAGAACCACACTTATAAGAAGTCATGTTGGTTTCTATTGGCAAAACATTTTGCAGTTTCTGGTGCTTGGTAATACATCACATCAGCAGGTCATAACCTCTTGCCTTTGGTGTAACCTAAGTCCCTTTGATGAAACACATCTGTCAGATTTCAGCTGAATAAATGCGGCTCTGTGCTTTTTACAAACCTGTATTTTTAAAGCTATTTTTGTACCAATTTGAGGATTTTGGTTTCTAACACTATGACCAATTATTTATTTTTGGATTTCTTGAGGAAACAAAACCTGTAATTGTATCACTTTGTTGATTTGTTTGCAGTTTAAATGAAAATGGGAAAGAAGAACCTAATGTGCAAATTCACATAGTGAATCTTTGCTGCCCATTTATCCAGCAACCATTCTGGGGTAATTATAGGCCATACGAAACCTCTGTAGTGGAACTGCTCTCCTGTGGCCATTGTGTGTCCTAAACTGACAATTATCACACTATTTGTTCGTTATTCCAAAGTCATTCAAGGTGTTTAGTTCTGTTTGTAAGAAAGTTATTTTTGTTTATTAATTTTTATTTATTTATTTTACACGTTCTGTATACACTTTTTTGATGTACTTACAAACAACTTAAATACAGAGGTATTGGGCCAAATGTGTAATGGAAATTTATCTTTAAATCAGGCTCTGGAATTTTTAATTTTTTTCCCTATAGATTCCTAATGTCAGTGGGTTACATATGCCGCAATCCTTCCCTTTACGTGTTTTGCAGTAGAATGTGGACAATCAAGAAATCTGATGGTGTTTCAGGAGGTCCTTTCCGCTATGTCTTGTTTATGGCTAAACACTGCATAGAGCAAATGGCATGAGTGTATTCCATTTCCTTGCTCATGCTATGGGGCTGGTGTACTTTGATTGCTGGCATTAAAGTCTTAACATGTACTATACCGATCATATGTTACAGCACGATTGGGAACATGAGACAGTCCAGCTGTTGAGGACTGCAATTCCCATCATCCATGAGCAGCCTTAACAGATTGACCATCCCTGTGCTGTTTATTTAAATTAGGCTTTTAACATCTAGATTGCTATAAAGGTCTCCAAAACATTGTTTTGCAATGCAAGAGGTTAAAAGTCCCCTTAAAATCAATAGAAATGTTTATTGTTCCCTCCAGTGCAATTGGTTTGTTCCATAATTGCTCCAGTTCTTCTTAGTACATCAGTCTCAATGTTCTGTTGTATACTGATAATTAAGTAGTCTAAGATGATGTGCTGTTAAGTATTGATTCATCTGGTGAAAAGGTCAACTGATTTGCATGTTTTCATGACATGAGACAAAGGAGGTGGTGGGGTGTTGACAGCATTACCAAACAGTTTATTCACAGATGGGAACTTACTGTTGTCTTTTTTACAAAGCCATTGTCTATTCTGCTGGGTCCTCACACACACACTCATCTCCTGGCAGGATTTCATTTATTTGTATTGTCAGTAGGAAGTGTAAGTTGGGTAATATTAAAATGGTATGACAGGCACAAAATGTTATCATGTGATCTAAGACAGTTGTTCCCAAACATCTCCTCATGAACCCTAGATGGGTCATGTCTCTTGGATTTCTCTGCTTGAGTACATTAGTGAATCAGAGTCTTTGGCATTTAATTAACTCACTTCTGCGGAGGAAGGAAAATCATAAAGTTAGGCCTCCATGAGGACAGAATTGGGAAGTCCTTTGTACATGCCAGTTTTCAAAAAGTTATAGTAACTGAAAGTGTCTGTAATTGGGCTGGAACATTTTTTACTCCTTGGTCTGGCAACCTTCGTCACAGTATACCCCTGAAAATGAGACTCCAAAAGGAGTATTTGTCTACTTATCAGCACTTCTGTTTTAATCTGATAACATAGTATAGGTAAATCATGGTACCATGTTAGCCATAGAAAAAGCAGAAGACTAGCAGAGTAAAAATGATACCCTTATTGACTGAGTGGCTCTAGAATACAAGCTTTCAAGTCAATTAGGTCACCTTCAGGCATACTAAAATGAAGGCTGAATACACATGGCAGGTTAAACACTCATGCAAAAGATTTTAACATATAAATTCTACTGTCAGGGAATATTCTTATCAGTAATGTCTATAACTCTTTCCCTAGATTCCAGCAGAGTCTTTGTAAATTTATTACCTTTTTGATACTCCAGTCTTTTGCCAGAGATTGCTAAGTATGGCTTAACCCTCCAAGCATCATTGGGGTGTACAGCCATCCCTTGCAATGAGCTGTGTGTCTCCTGTGCAGCCCCCTGGAACTCAAAGGGACCAAAGTATTTTTATTGTGTGGGATAATCCTATATAATAATTTGCTAAATCGTTTGTAACGCCCGACATGCACAGTTGACACTGCTGCGCGTGCGGCAGTCATGCGCAGTAGAGACTGCCCGCGCCGCGGCTGACACACAGCTGGGCACTCCGAAGGAGCATCCAGCTCTGTATCAGCCACGGCGCGGGCAGTCTCTACTGCGCATGACTGCCCCGCGACTGGCTGCCAGAGGCACTGTGGCCCGTGTAACGGCTGTTCAACTAGTGTTACATAAAGTGTTAAATTTGGTTATCATTTTATACTTCCAGATCTTTGTCTCTTTGTGTCCTAAAATGTCTCATCAGTACAGTCATTTTGAGATCTTTAATGCTGGGATTAGTTTCATAAAAATGTTCTACCACTAGGGTATCTCTCTTGTATATCACACTGGATCTATGAGAATTCATCCTTTCTTAGGTTTTGTGCTATCTTGCCTATATATAGTACTGTTTGGGGACATTTCTCACACATGATGATGTAAACAACATTAGCCATCCCTACATTCCTAGGTAAAGAAACCCACAATTTAATGGACCTTACTGTAAAGAACCCCTTCCTCTGCTATAGTGGAAAACTCCATTCCTCTCTGGCCAGGCTTTGGAATGAAAAGGTCTTATTGTTTATATTGTATTTGTACAGTCGCTCCTTTAGAGATCCCGCAATATCAGAATTGCAATGTATGACAATGGTATTATGTTCATCCTGTAGCACAAAATGGCACATTGAGTATAATTTATTTTTATGCAGTTTAAAATGTTATTTTCTTTCACTTTTCCCCATTTTCAGGATTTAACATTTTTTTGTGTTGGAAAGAAATGATGTAACTAAAGACAAATCCATTGGCAACCTAGCTGAAATTTATGCTGGTTTTAAAATGTTTTTTATGAATGAATATAAAATGTTTACAATTAAAAAACACAAACCTGATTTTTCTGTTGGAGAATTTTCACATCAATCTGCACAATCGTTTTTTTGTCTGTTCTTGCCATTTAGTAAGACATACTTGTATGAGTGACATGATATTTAATACACTGTTACATTTGTATTTTGGGGGGAAAAATGTGTCCTTCAGATATTGCATTAGAATTTTGTACTCAAATATAATGCTAGTGTGTAATGATTTTTTATCCCTGGTTTTTGAGAGGGTACATGTAATGCATCATGTCTGAAATGGATTATTTACAAAAGTATGTACATTTATTTTCTTGTACATAGCTTTTAATTATACCCTTGTATACTAGATACATTCCCATTACATTACAAATCAGCTGTGTGTCTAGCCTCCAAAGAGTAAACAATGTACATATTATAACTGACCTGTAATATTTCTAGCTTTACTGGTAACAGTTGGACTTGAAATTGAAATAAGCTGCTTGTTCATTTGATTTGAGATTTTATCCCCATGAGGACAAAAAGGCTGTACAGTGGATTGATTCATAATACACTGCACAGTCCTCCTGGTTCTCAAGAGGTTAAGCTTTTCACTTGAGCAAGGAATGAGAAATACCATGCACAGAACAGGCATGGGTAGTGACTAGACTGCCAAAGAGCTAGAACTCTGGGCCTTAGGAACTAGCTACAGATTGTTCACACCATGGGTGATGTATCATACACGTGCATTGTACTCTTGGATCCTGGCTTTAAATGGCTAAGAAATATCTGTATTTATTACCAATTAATTTTCCATTTTGTGCATCATATTCTCTGTGGGACTACTTCTTTGTTGTATAGTGCTTTCCTGAAAAAGCAATGAATTTATTGCCACCCCTTTCTTTTAAACCACATGTGGTACAGTCCCCTAATAGATTAATGAATCTGTGTGCTACACAAATCCTGACAGTTCTTCTTGGAGCTTTGGGAGAGGCAGAGCTGCTATCAGTGCATGAGTCTATGTGCATCAGCCACCAATCAGAAACTGTAGAGGCTCTGTACTGTTCATCTAAGGAAACCATCCATCTGCATCTCTCTCTTTTCTCCAGCATCTCTTCTTTTTGTTCTGCAACCCAGAGGATGCACTATAGTGGAGCTGTCTTGTAACTGAAGGGCTTAGATAGCTCTCATCTCCTGTGTACTCATCCAAACCTCTCAGCAATGTCATCCCCAGGATCCAATGGGAGCAGCCAGAGGAATTCCTGTAGGTGCAACATTTACTTCATTAACTCCTTAAATGTCAGGAGGGTGTTTCTGGCAATATATGGGATAAATTCAGTCAATGCATGTGCCAAGTTAAAGTTGTCTGGGTTCCAAAAACTGCACTGCAGTACTGGCAGTAGCTTAGTTTTGGGAAACTGGAGCCGATTAACAGTAGGACTCTGCTTTTGGCCTCAGTAAGGAGACTGTTGCTTTCTCTTAAATTCTAATGAAATGGTAATCACAGCTTAACATATTTTCATCTGCTTGAGTTAAAATTACTGAAAATGCATGAAATTGATGTAAATGAGGGTTTGACCATTATGTAGCCTAGTACTGTTGAGATTCTTTTAAGGCAATATTAAATATAGATTTTTAAAGCTTTGATTTCCAACTGATATGCAGTCTATCATTGTGGAGTACAGGATCACTAAATCTAAATTCTTATTTCTGCGTCTGAAAAATTGTGGGCCTTACGCCCAGAAGAAAAGAGGAGCAATTTTTGAGAACATTATTTGCACTATAGGGGACAAATGAAAAATGTGAAATGGGGCTTTTAACCCTGTATGCAATGTGTTGGAGACCTCCCTAGCATTCAAGGGGTTTTAAAATCCCATTTAAATTTGTAGAAGTTTGTGGGAAAAATCCCTCTATGGTGCAGTTTTGCTCCAGAATTGCCCTGTATGTACAATGCAGTGTAAATTATCTGTAAAGCATTTGTTTGTTGAAAGTATAATGTATATATGTCCTGGATGTTAGTGGGTATTGTAAGTATGGTGACAATCTGACTTTCTGCTTATGAACCGATCCGTTTAATTGAGCAAGAAAACAAATGAACATTATGTGGTGGGATTCAATTGATTGGTTTTACCAGATGCTGAATTATTTCATTGCTCTTGTGCTTCATATATTTTCCTATTGATCTGTGGTTACAAATAAGGATGCAGTTGTCAGGGCGATGGGGTGGCAGACATGCACATTACTTTGTGAGAGCTGTAGGATGCTGGTGAATTAAAATTAAAACAAATTTTCTTGTTAACCCTTTGAGTGCCAGAGGGGTACGGAATGCATTGCTTTGCAATGCATTCCGTACCCCTCTTCAACTCAAAAGGTTAAACCTTTGAGTGCCTTAGGTTTGTCCTTCTTGCACTCAGAGTTTGTGATTCAAATATTTAGCAATACTATAATAATACCTAGATTGACTTTTGGATGCATATTTATACAAAATACAATGTGAATAGACCAAAGGTGGGCAACTTATGTTCCTTCAATGGTTGTTGAACTACAACTCCTATCATACTCTACCAGAGGAAGATGAGAGTTGTAGTCTAACAACTGATGGTGGGCTAGAAGTTGCCTCAGCACAGACATATTCATAACCGTAACAAGTATGTCTCTATTGAGTTTTTGCCTCTGTCTCTCTGATCTGATGGGGCAGTGGAGTTTGAGGCCGGGGTAGTTCTAGACAATTGGAAACTCCCTCTTGGTTTCCCTTTGTATTGTATAATTTTGTTGTGTATATGCTTTATATTCTTGGTGGTTTGTTTTCTTTGTATTTATATCTTTTTACGTTGAGTGTTGTGCTCTGAATTCAAAATAAGTGCCTGTACTGTGTGTACATATTGTACTCTTTACTGTGGTGGAACTGTCAGGCTGTAGTACACACTTTCTTTTGAAAAGCCTTTAACCCTGCATATGTCAGAGATGTGTGTGGTATGTTGTGCTCCCAGGGAACCTCAAGGGTCTCTAAAGCAGTAAAAGGGATTCCTCAGAACAAACATAAGTAATGGTAGAAGGTGTAACAAGGCTAGAATGTCAGAATGTGTGTTTGTGCTTCCTTGACCACCAGAGGAACATCAGAACATATCAAATGGTGTCATTCTGTTTTCTGTAATCAGCACTATAACCTAACCCTGGGCTGTCCAAGTTCAGTCCTCAAGCGCCACCAACGGACCGGGATTTGAAGATTTCCCTGATTAAGCACAGGTGAGTAATCAGTGGATCAACCATTGTGACTGAGTTGCCTGTGCTTAATTAAGGCTATTTTGAAAACCTGACCTACTACTGTGTCCTGAAGACTGGAGCTGTTAACTGTGTAATTAAAATCTGAGAAATACAAAACTTTAGCCAAGCAATACCGAATGATGTATCCCCTAAATCAAGACTGTCCATGTTCAGTCATCAAGGACCAACAGGCCAGGATGTAAGGATTTCCCTGATTAAGCACAGGTGAGTCAGTCACAGTGAATAAGCCACTGATTAACTCACTTGTCCTTAATCAGGGAAATTCTTACATTCTGGCCTGTTGGTGGTCCTTGAGTACTTAACTTGGACAGCCCTAGTATAGCCAATTGATTCATAGTGTCAGTCTCTGAGGCACCAACAGGTCAGGTTTTAAGGATATCACAAATTAAGCACAAGCTATTAAATTACAAAGACAGCCACTGAGTAGCCACATGTGATCAAACAGGGCTGTCCTAAAAATGTACACTGCTGGTGTGCCTCAGGGCCTAATCTAATCCCCTCTTTAAATAAATACATTCAAATGTATTATCTGGTAACGGTTTCCAGTTGAGTATTGAGATTCAACAATTGAAAGGGTGAATAGATACTTTGGAGACCTGTCCAGCATACAGTGGTTAGAGTTTTTGTTGTTTCTACCCCATCCTATGGATATCTCTAGTATGTTGACCATAAACCTCCATAAAATGGTGTGAGCACCAGCACCACTGTAAAATTTCAGGCTATTGAGATACTGTATCTAAAAAAAATAAAGTTTGAGCTGGAATAACCTTTAAGTGAAGCACCTTTCAGCACTGGGTGTACCTCAGAAGGATAAACACTAAAATATATATATATATTTTTTTCCCCATATTAAGTATTGCTATCCCTTTAAATCCCTTTAGATTGTAAGCTCTACGGTGCAGGGACCTCTTATCCTAATGTATACTCACCTGTTGTTCCCCTTATGACTGCCTATATATGCACTTAATCACCGCACTTATTGTACCCCTTCTATATTAAATGTAATCTGTAAAGTGCCAAGTACACTGGTTGGCTCTATATAAATAAAATATACAATACAATACAAATCAATGGCAACTATATTACCTCCATTAGAATCCAGCCTAAAATGCACACTATAGTGTCAGTAAATGGACCCTTTAAACCCCTGGCTGTTCTCTTAGTTAGCTATCTCTCTTTCCCCCCTCCCCCTCTTGTTTTTCTATGCAGAACACTTGGGTCACATCAGCACCTTATTGTTTGTTTGTTTGTTTTTAAATCAAGAAGCAACCGTTTGTTCTGTGCTTCTTAGTATGGTAGTGTTCCTCTAAATGTGCATACTGAGGTTGATGTACTAAAAGAATTGGAGCAAACCAGCTGTACCATAAGGTACAAATAAAAATTCTCATTCGTTTAATTGGCCCTTTAACCCCATTATTAGTAGAGCTGTCTCCAGTGCATTGAATGTGTTGGAGACCTCTCTACTGTTTAAGGGGTTAAAAGCTCCATTTAAATCAACTGGAATATTTATCTGTCCAGTATGGTGCAGTTGGTTTACCCCATAACCGCTCCAGAGGAGAGATGCACTAAGGTGTAATAAAATGGAGATTACTTTTCCAGTGATATCTTTTCTCCAGTTCCTGTGTTTTTCTATGGAGCCAATGCACTAACATCTTGCCTACTTGAGAAATCTTGGTACATAAACGCTATATAAAACCATAGGAACTGGAGAAGTGATATCACTGCAGATTTTATCTACACTTTATCATACCTTAGTGCATCCCTCCCCTGTCCTTTGTAGTTTAATAGCCATACCTGGGAACTTCTTTGCCTGACCCTCCCAGAGGAGGGGAGCCTGTGATGCTGCTGAAGGTAGAAAAATGACGTGATTTGCTTTGTAAAAAGGGACGGGGCTTAATTGTTAGTGGAGGGTGGGACAAAAAAAACAAAACAAAAAAAAATCCCTGTAACAGACTTGGGAAGGAAGAGAAAAGGCAGCAGAGTGGAAGGAACAGGGTATGAAGGAGCAGATGTAGGCAGAGTTTCATAGGAAACTCCCCACACCCAGAGAATCAGACTCTGCCCCGCAGACCCGGTAATTCAGAGCCAAAACCAGAGTCTCGGGGGCCAATCCGGAGAGTTTCCAGCTATGTTAATAGCTGCAGTAGCCCAGAGGTCTGTAATACTATGGTTTCCTAGGAAGGGAAGTAAACACAAAGTATTAAAAAAATAAACATTGAAGGGCAGCAATCACTTTGATTGCATTCTCTTTACTGGTTTGTCCCTCTGCATTTTAACCCCTTAACGACGGATGACTTACCAGTTATGTCCCGCAGAAACTGTCACTTAGCGACAGAGGACGTACCTGGTAAGTCACGGAAGTCCGGGTCTCCATGCGGCTGCACGCTGCTCGGAGACTCCGGACTTGTTTGAAAAAAAATGTTCGTTGGGCGTTAAGGTGACAGCCGCGTACGAACGCGGCTATTACTAAGGGGTTAACCCTAGTAGATCAATCACAGACCAAAACTGAAAAGCAACTCACCTCCACCCCACCCCCTGTGCTGATCCCGCAAGACTGAACTGAAGCACTGGCAGTCTATGGGGCTGCATACATAGATTTACTGGCTGTGTCCGTCTCCTCCCTGTCAACTAAGTGAATCCGTTTTATGACTCCTAAACAAAAATGTGCAATGTGCTGCCCTGAGCTTTTACTAAATCTGCTTCTATAGGAGCAGATTTGGTGAAACATACTTTAGCACACAAAGGAAAAAATGTAATAGGTAGCAATATAAATTATCTACATTTTGTCCTTTGCACTTATGCATTTGAGTGTGTTGACTACTATACATGTGGGAAAGCAGTATATAAAACTCTCTTTGTACTGTGAATTTTATTGCGCCCTCTTTTATGTCCCTAGAGCTGTACACCACCCATCAAGATCTTATGCTCTCTCTTCCACTAATGATGTCTTTGCCTTTCTGCTCCTTTTATATTTCCTTCTCACCTACTCTTTCTTTCTAACCTTATATCATCTGTTTTAAGATTTTCTCTTTTTCATCTTCTTTCTTGTGCGTTCCTTGCTTACCCCACATTACCCCATATTCATTTTCAGTTCCCTCACCTTCTTTTCATCAACTATCTACCTCTTGCTTTCTTATCCACCTTTCTCTCTCCATCTTTGCTTTCTTCTTGCCTCATCTCCCACCTTCTTCCTTTCTTCTCACTCCCTGTCCTTACTCTCTCCTGTCTCTCTTCTCCTTCACCATTTCTAACTCTCAACTGATTCTTTCTCCCTTTCTTTCTGGCTAACACCCTTCTTTAGTGTTATGCTAAAGCTATATACTGGAGTGTCTTATAGTGATATAACAAGTTTTAGGTTTTTTTATTAGACATATTTTCCTCTCTAATCTTTCCTTTTAACCTGAAATGCCTTTTATCAACCTTTAAATCGCTTTTACACCCACCAATACAAACAACCTCCTCCCAAGAACTCGCCACACACTTCAAGGACAATATCGACTCTATCAGACATGAAATCTCATTTTCCACCCCCACCCAGCCAGCTTAGCCCTGTCACCTCTTTTACATACACACTTAGCTCCTTTTCACCCGTAACTGTGGATGAAGTTTCCCTTCTCCTTACACACTCAAACTTAACCAGATGCCCACTTGACCCAATCCAATCTCCGCTCACTCAAGAACTGAATTCTCTACTAACTCCAACCCTTACTCATTTATTCAAAATCATCTCTGCTTCCTTCCCAGATCCTTCATTTTCAACCTATTAATGTCAACATCCTACAAGGGTGTTATTTCTCCTAGATGACCAGATTCAGTCCTTGTCTCATCAGGTGCCTCAGGCACTATCCTGGCCATCAATGACTGTGTGGGAGTTCATGAACGTGTTAGGTTTCCTGGTGTCTGCCTTATAGGCAGCTGCCTTTGTACCATTCCTTATCAGGAAATTGCAACTGAACATTCTCAGGGATTGGTCCAGACATCGGTCTCAAGTCATGCCTCTGTCCTTTTGGGTAAATAAGGACCTTCATAGTTAGCTTCAGCAGTCCCATCTGACATTGGGTCATCTGTTTGTTGTTCCTGATTCAGTTGTTGTCACCATGAATACTTGCCTGCTGGGCTGGGGTGCTTTGCTGGGTCCTCTCATGGCCCAGGCCCTCTGGACCAGAGAGGAGAACCTTCTGGTCATCAGTGTGCTAGAATTGCAAGCAACTAACCTCATTCTACAACTCTGGTCTCATTCTCTTCTAGGGTCAACAATATAGATTCCATCTGACAATGTAACAGTCACTTACATAAACCGCCAAGAAGGAACAGGAAGAGTATCGACTTGTACCAGAGTCCTGAAGATCCTCTTATGGGCCGAGGCCCATGTTTTGATCATCTCAATGGTTCACATTCCTGGGATAGAAAATGTATTGGCAGTCTTTATCAGTCACCAGCACCTTGATCCTCGAAATTTGGAGCTCAAACTGAGGGCCTTAACATGATCATCCACCACTGGGGGCTTTCAGCGGAGGATCTCATGGCATCTAGCCTGAACCCCACAAGGTCTCTCAGTTCTGCACCTGGTCCTGGGGTCCCCTAGCTCTCATTGTGGAAGTGATGACCATCCCGTGGGACTTTCTTCTGCTGTAAATATTTCCACAGCTCTCATGATCCCCTGGGTTCTGAGGAAAATTGAGAAGGAGCAGGCTCATGTCATCCTGATTACTCCATTCTTGCCCCACGGGCCTAGTTGTCAGATCTATTCAAATTGTCTGTGGTGAAATAATTTTGCCTTTCCTTGCAATTAGACCTCCTGACTCATGGTCCATTGTGCCACTAGTTTTCACAGCTTGACTCTTGAGGTCATCATTCAGAATAAGAAGGGTTCATCAGATGAGGTTATTGCTGTTATTCTTCAGGCCGGAAATCCAGTTTCTTCCAAGGCCTATCATATAGTTTGACCCCTTTTCTACAAGTGGTATGCTGACCGTAGCTTACTCTTATGGCCTTTTCAGCTTCTGATTGTAGTGGCCTTTCTCAATGATAGTGTTCAGAAAGGGCTTACCCTTCGTTCCATCATGGTTCAGATTTCAGATCTTTGTTCTTTTCCAGCTGCACATTGTCTTGCTTCCTGATGGACATGAAAAAAAGCAACCAGAAGGGGCGCTATCCACAAATAAATGTATATATTGAAATTTGAAATTTATTTATATATTGCCAGACTTGCTCTTTAAAAAGAGGCTGTTGCCTTGAAACGCGTTGAACGTTTCTGGCTTTTGATATTTTATTGGTTTTAAAATATTGTTTTATTGTGAATAAATAATTCATCAATTGGACAAGTGAACATTATTTGCGGGAGGTGGAACTCTGAGCAGGGCAGATAGTTATACCCTGCATTCCTTTTTCACCGGCTCAGTTGGATTAGCCGGTGCTTTTCATCTTGTGAGTATCACTCTTCACTTTGAGGTGTATTAACACTTAATTATTTGTGGATAGCGCCCCTTCTGGTTGCTTTTTTTCTTGTTCCCTAAGGATCTCGGTAGAGGTGTCCTGGGTTTGTTGGTGAGCTGCAATCCATTCTTATTGTGGGCTGACTGAGTGGGGGCAGTCTGAGACCCTCATCTGTCCTGCTGGCCACTTGTAGTGGCCTTATTTATTGTAAGTAAAGTGGTGAATTGGTGAAGGTTGTCAATTTATGGATATATTACACTAGGAGCGCCCCTTTTCTTTTGTTTGTGTCCTGATGGACATGCTCATGCCTACCCTGACTTTTAGGATCCCATTGCACCATGGGATTTAAACCTGAATTTGGGAGTGCTCCAGAAGCCCCCCTTTAAACCTCTCTCTTTGGTATATTTGTCTGCTGATGATAGATGTGCTTCTTCTGGCTATTCTATCTATGTGGAGGGTAACCAAACTCCAGGCTTTGTTTTATAAACCTGTTCTGCCTTTTTACCAGGATTGTCTAGTCTTGCATACTCCTATAAGTTTTTTTTTTTTTTTTTGTTTTTTTTTGCCAAAGGCTGTTTCAGATGTTCACAATAACCAGGCATTTGCACTTCCTTCTTTTTTGTCTGTCTCCTTCTAATAGACAGGAGCAGAAACTTCATCTGTTGGATGTGGTAAAAATGCAAGAAGTACTATGTTCATTATATGCAGCCAAATCAGCAGTTGTATAAGGTTGTAAATGCTTGTCTTTGCATAGCTTTACAAAGCACTACCGTGTGTAGAGGTTTCGGCTGAAGCCAATTTTGTTCGAAAGGTCCTTCAAGCTGTGGTTCCTGTATAAGAATCATTCTTACTTTCTTACTCAGATGTTAGAAACCTATTGGTTCTTGTTTGTTTGTTGAAACTTGGTGTTCGAATTCAGTGTACATTAACACCTGAGATTAATATTGTACCAGTTTATTCCTGTGGATACTAGTTTGAGATGGAGGTGTTTTTTCTTTTTTTCCCAACCTGGAATCGAGGAGGGTGGCTTTGGTATATCCCCATGGTTCCTGTGTTACACACTGGATGAAAGAGAAAAGAGGATTTTAGTGAACTTCCCTTTATATCCTTTTCTTTTAATCCATGTGGACCAGCTTGTGTGGTCCTCTTGGGCTCTCTGTTCAAGGAATTTCCTTTCTTTCACTTCCTTCTGCTTTATCTTGTCCTTGCTATACATTAAGACTGAATGGTACCTGGCTGGACCACTTTTTCATGAAGAATTTGACAAAAATGTTGTAGTTGTGTTTTCTCTCTCTCTCTCTCTCTCTCTCTCTCTCTCTCTCTCTCTCTCTCTCTCTCTCTCTCTCTCTCTCTCTCTCTCTCTCTCTCTCTCTCTCTATATATATATATATATATATATATATATATATATATATATATATATATATATATAATTTGTTCACTTTAAATCCTTGAAAAATTGCACAGAAAATGTCCTAAATATTCCAGATGGCATGTTAGGGGTGCCTAAAAAAAAAGATTGAAAAACACTGCTCTAGCTTTCCTGTCTTTCATAATTATTATTTGGTGTGCGTTTGAGGAGAAAGAAGTCTAAGGTTTTAAGACTGTTTTTCAAAAACAAATTAGGCCATGACCCTAATTTCCAGACTAGTGTTTACTCCTATCAATCATGCCGCTATACATTCAATTATAGTGATGGAGCACAGTCTTTTGCTGAAGAGATGGACTGGAATAGTGAATAGAAGGTTACGTCTAGAAACACCTTCGTTATCCTGCACTGCATTGTTGCTGTTTTCCATGGTAATGAAATGTTTTCTCTGCTGAACTAATGTTCTCATTTTTATATTGTGGGAATGTGGTGGCTGAGAAATAGTCCTGTAGGGCTGGTGATTCATTCTCCTCTTTTAACCCATTCTGTGATGTGTTGCAGAATATAATTATAGCACATATACTACAGCTGATGAAGTGCAAGATTATGGACATCCTAGTTTTTTAAAATGCCAAAGTATAAGAATTTCTGTGATGTTTAATCTTCTGAAAAGCGACATTATTAGACTAGTATCTGCCTGTTGGATTTAAATCTGTCACTGCTGGAGACCTATAATATGTATTTCTGTGGTCTGGACCTTAGCAATACTACATTATAATAGAAAGAAACTGGTTTAGCATATATGGCAGTGGTGGGGAACCGGTGACCCTCCAGCTACTGTTGAACGTAGTTCCCATCATCCTCAACAGGCCATTGGCTGGAATAGTCTCCCAGTGGAAGTGGTAGGAGCTAAAACAGTTAATGAACAGTAAATGAATATAAGAATTATTGGTCTAAATAAAAGACTGTTCCATGGATTAAACACATATGCGCTTTTAAAGAAGCTATGGAAACAGGCTGAGTAAATGGGCAAACTGGTTCTTATCTGCCATTAATGGGGATCTATCCCCCCTATACAACTTGCTCTTAATTGTTAGGTTATATAGCATTTAGTTTGAGTATGTCATAAATTTCACTTTTTAAAACACTATTTTGGACCATATTTTCAAGCTGAAGTGGAGCAAACCAACTGTACCCTAGAGGATAAATAAAATTTCCCAAAATGCTCACTGGTTTAGATAGGGCTTTTAGAGAAGTCTCATATGTATTTGTTTTGTAATGTGTTGGAGACCTCTGGCATGCAGAGGGTTAAAAGTCCAATTTAAATCAATGGGACTTCTGCTCACCTTGATCAATGAGGCAATATGTTTCTATACTGCTGTAACACGGGGGGACCAGTAGGTAGATCACGGTCTACCAGTAACCTTTAAGTGGTTGCGAATAGACATAGAGAAGATTCATGCTGAGGAGAATTTGCCAAATTCTTTCAGACAGTGAAGGGTTAATATGGTCTCAGTCTTGACATTTAGTAGCACCATAGGGGACAACTACGAATTCTCATTGATTTAAAGCGGAACTATCACCCCAAATAAAGTCCCCCCAATAATTAGTCAAATAGCAATAAGCTTAGAAATAGTACTATTATCCAGCATAATTATAGCATTATTAAGAAATCTTCCTTCATTTGAGACTGACACCAGGTGTCTTGCTTTAGAGATATCTGCACATTTTTGCTGTCAGTCACTTCCTTTTACCTTAAGGTACACTGCAGCACCTCCTAGAGGAGACCGGGACAGACAGAGCAGGAACTAGGATGTCTCCAAGCCAAGATGTCTGTGCTGATGCCTGGCCGTCAGTATCAGAAGTAATAAGATTTCTTAATAACGCTGTACTTATGCTGGGTAATAGTACTATTTCTAAGCTTATCGCTGTATGACTAATTATTAGGGGAGGGACTTTATTTGTGGTGATAGTTCTGCTTAATGGGGCTTTTTAACCTCTTGAATGCTAAAGAGGTGGACAGTGCATTCCTTCTCCCGCAATAACTTTACATTAATTAATTCTTCATCTGGCGACTAGCTGCTTAGTAGCGCTAGTCAACAGAAATATTACCTAGTTTCAAATTTTTCCAGTTTTTCGGAGGCTGACAGTAGCAGGAAGCACGGACATCTCGTCATAGTGACGTCCATGCGCCTGCGCTGTCAGTCCCTTTTGGAGCCGGACAGTAATATTTCTGGCGACTAGCGCTACTAAGCAGCTAGTCGCCAGATGAAGAATTAATTAATGTAAAGTTATTACGGGGTGGTAGTTCCCCTTTAAGTCTGTGGTAAAATGGGAAAGTTTTATTTGTTTCCTAGGAACCAACAGTTGGTGTGCACCAGAATTGCTTGTTTTTTACACATTTGTTTACAGTGTTGTCCATGTTGTTTTGGTCCAGTTTTAGTCTATATAGACAGGCTATATATACATACTTTTGTTGCCCAGCATGTTTGAATATGGTGGTGATGAACAGTAAATGGAACCCATAGGATGACTATGAAAAAGGTTGATTCCATGTCACTAAAGACTGGGCACCCCTGCAACAAGATACACAGCTGTATTTTTCTGTACATGAGAAACCCCCACAAAAATACAATCATGATTTCAGTTGTTATAGAGCTTGAAGGTGCTGTGGGAGAATTGTTGTTTCTTCATGTGGAAGTACTAAATCCATACACACATGATGCTTCCTCCAAATGAATTCCTTGGAGCATGAGGTCTGGCATGAAGAATCTGTGGTCAATGAGCTGTCAAACGCCGTATGTTTTGTGGAGATGGAAACATCTTTAACCTCAATGATAGAATCTGATTTGTTTGCATGATAAAGCTTTGGCTTAAAGCTAATGCAGGCATTTCCATTTCAGTAATTCTACAGAATCTTTCTCTATTCCGTGTAATAGTGTTTCTATCCTCAAGGCTTTGACTTCAGTAAAAAGCCAATAATGTCCTGAGTTGTCTGCTTTGCAATTGTGATTATTAGAACATATGGCACGTTATGATGTAAGTTGAGCAAATCTGTAGGTTGAAATTAAAATTCCACAAATCCCTGTTGATGTAAATGGGACTGTTAACCCCTTGAATAGTAGAAAGGTCCCCAATGCATTCAAGAGCTTAAAAGTTCCATTTAATGGGATAGTAATGTTTTACAATAAAATCAGCTCCAATTAATCTTCATAGTATTTGGGCCATGGAGAGTGTTATTTCAGTACTGTCAGATTTGTAGTTCAAGAGTAATTGAATGATAAAGTATTCCCCTCCTGCCCCTTTTACTGATGTAACACTGCTCACCTCAGCGCAGTGAGACTGTCCGGATGGATCGCAGAGAGGGACAATCTTCAGTGAGCATAAGGAAAAACGTGTCAAGGGTGGCAGGCTTTTCCTTATACTCTTAATAAGAAGATTGTCCCTGGCTGTGACCTGTCCGATCAAGAGACCAGATTCCACATCTGAGGGGAGATGGCTTACACTAGGTAAAGGGGCAGGAGGAGGATTCTTCATCATTCAATTACTCTTGAACTACAACTCTGACAGTATTGATATAACACTCTCCATGACCCAAATACTATGAAGATTAATTAGAGCTGCTGTTTTTGTGAAACATATCCCTTTAAACCAAAGGGAATTTTATTGCTGCAAATTACAAAATGGTGATAACTGTCGGAAAACATTTTAGTGCCTGTTCTTTACGTTTACATAAAAGCCTGAATTTGCTTGAAAAAATTCTAATACAAGAACAATTAGATTTTTTGGGAAAAGGTGTTCTTGCATAAAATAAACAAATAATCTGCAGCACACACATCTCTTAAAGGGATAGTAATACTTCGTTTTAACTTTATTTTATTTTGTAGGCATTAAAAAAACATGAAGAATGATATAAGTCTTATCTCTCAAACCTTTATGGTTTAAGAGATATTCACAAGCAAAGTGTCCCCCTCCCGCCCCTTTTACTGATGTCACACTGCTCACCCAAAGCAGAAGGTTGGTGCCCAGGTAGATTGCAGAAAGGGACAATCTTCAATTAAGACAAGGGTAAAACCTGAAAAGCTTGTCAAGGGGGACAGGGCTTTCATTGTTTTCATAGGAAGAAGATTGTCCCCTTCTGTTATCTGTCTGGTCTTACAACCAGATTCACATCTGAGAAGAGATGGCTTACACTAGGTAAAAGGGGCGGGAGGGGTAAACTTTGCTTGTGAATATCTCTTGAACCATAAAGGTTTGAGAGATAAGACTTATATCATTCTTCATGTTTTTTTAATGCCTACAAAATAAAATAAAGTTAAAACGAAGTATTACTATCCCTTTAATACTGAATTTGTGTTCAGTTGAGAAGCAAGAAGAAAAGCCGAGATTTGTCTGCAACAATACACAAAACATATCTATAAATCCTTCATACTGAGAAATGCATAAAAATAAATTCACACTTCACTATATCAAGCAAAACTTGTCAGTTCTATATAGTAAACACTTCTGTATGTCTGTGTTGCTTTATTCTGCATGATCTTTGAAATAAATGCGCCACCAACATTAGGGATGGGCAGACTTGCACGACTAAGGATGAGCATTATAGTCCAACAAACTGGAAAGTCCATAGGTTGCCCACAACTGAAATACAATATGCAGTGAGCCTCATGTTACAAGATGAATTGGAGTAATTCTCATACAATGCGATACAAATCCCCAAATGTTTCCTGTGTTCTGCCCTTTAGTTAATAGAGCTCACCGAGGCTAAAAATCCCCTGTGGGTCTTTTCAACCTCTTAACACTTTGAGTGCCAGAGGGGTATGCAAAGCATTGCTCTGCAATGTATTATGTATCCCTCTGGCACTCAAAGAGTTAAATGCTAGAGAGGACGCTAATGCATTGATTTTTCTTTAAATCAGTGGTGAATTTGTACAGTTTTATTTGAGGCCTCTCTATCATTACAGCTGCTAAAAGTCCCATTTACATCAGTGAGTGTTTAGGGATTTTTATTTGCCTCCTTTGGTGCAGTTGATTCGCCCCAGAACTTTGCACTCATCTGAGATCAACCTCAGTATCTCTAACAGTTAAAGCAGAACTAACCCTTTATAATGACAGCTGATTTTGAAAGAGCTTTCAAAATCACCTATATTTAGGATAGTGATTCTTTATGTAACCCTTTGAGGGCCAGAGGGGTAAAGCAATGCATTGCGCACCCCTCTGACACTCAAAGGGTTAAAACAATAGTTTGTAATAAAATATTTGTTCAGCTTTATTTATTTGGTGGGTTATGTAAATTAGCCAGTACTTCTTGGCACAGGCTTGTGCTTCAGATACTAATATTCCACTTTCCATGCCAACTGCCACTTCCTACAAAGAAATAATGGCTAATTTGCATCAACTGACAAATAAAGCTAAATAGTGAATAATCTAGCAATTTAAATAAAGAATGGCTAACATAAATACATGTTCTTTTCACCCAATTCATTATAAAGTGTTAGTTCCACTTGGAACTGTTGAGGTGTTTTAATTCAGATGAGAGATGGCTGTTATTTAGACTTAACAGAAGAGGTTCCATGTCATTTGCTTTTATATTGTGTGATATTATTGAGCATTATGGGGGATGCATTCAAATTTATCGTGCAGGTTTTATGTGGTTAATGCTGTAATCACTGTTTAGGCTTAATCAAAAGCCGATTAATAATCCCTTGGATGCTAGTGATGGCTCCGACAAATTACTTTTCATTTGTGTTGGAAGACCTGTTATACATCCAAGGGGTTAATAGCTTACAGTGGGGTCATTAAGACTGTGTTAATTGGGCTGGAGTATTGATTCGTATTGGCTAGGGTTATTTGCTTATAAAGTGGAAGGTCTCATACGGTATCCTATTGAAATGGTGTTGCTGAAATGGGGACCTTCAAAACTGACTTCAAAATGTGTCTGCCATTAAAATGGCACATTTATTATTTTGCTGTGCTGCTTGAACATGTCACTATGCTGCTCTATTCTGATGTGGTGGGGTAGGGTTAGGGTCTGGGTCTGTTAGTTTAGGGTAGGTTAGTTTTGGGGACCATTGTTAGTGTTGGCACTGAGGTTAAGGTATGTACAGTACGTTAGGTTAGTGAGGGGGTTTAGGTTAGTGAGGGGGTGGTTTGGGGGTTGTAAGGTTAGGGTATGCTTTAGGTAGGGGTAGTTAAGCTAGGGTCAGAGTACAATTTGAAAAGCAAAATTTTTCATGTGCTGTTCAAACGCCAGCGGCCTTGTAAATGTAAGCCTTTCCATAGATGACATTTTAAGAGAATCGCCTCTTACCAGTAAAACATCCCATCTAAGTAACGTGCGTTCCTCACTGACCAGTAGTTGGGGGGCTGCCAATTTTAAGGGATAGTATGACGATAATACTTGCCTACATTGCATTAGTACATTGGAGGCAGTACTAAAATGGTGTAAGGTTCTCATGATAAAACTTGTCAGAATAAATCAAAGACTTTGATATGTATAGTGTATCTTAGAAGAAAGGAGGGAAAGGTCATACATGATGGAGACCTATAAATACATTAAAGAAGAACTACCACACCACATAAACCTTCACCCGAAGAAGTACCCATCTGGCCAGTAGCTGATCAATAGTAGTCGCCAGAATAATTACCTCCTTAGAGAGAATTCCTACAGTCAGGAAACAGCGCTTTAGAAGAATGTGTGCCTGCGCCGTCAGTCCCTTCCAGTACCTTAAGGTATGAAGCAATGGCTGCTAGAGCAGACTGGGACTGATGGCGCAGGCACGGAGACGTCTCTATGCAAAGATGGCTGCTCTGTTTCTTGGCCGTCAGTCTCGGGATCAGTAGGAATTCTTTCTAAGGAGGTAATTATTATGGTGACTAGTACTATTGATCAGCTATTCGCCAGATGGGTAATTCTTCTTAGGAAACCTTATGTGGGGTGGTAGTTCCCCTTTAAGGGATTTAAAGGGATAGTAATGTTTCATATTACACATAGCTCAGAACGTTGAGCGGTGTTCATATGCTCCAAAACGTGCTAGTTACAGTGTAATATTATGTTGAATATGATCCCTCCCACCCCTTTCCCTGTTCAGAAACCGCTTCCCCTCAGATCTGAAGTCCGGTCTTGACTGGACAGATCACAACGAAGGACAATCTCCCATCATTCAGTATATGGAAAAACCTTCCCTCCTTGACAAAAGAGGCAGGTTTTTTCTAATATAGGGTGAAGATTGTACATCATTGTTATCCACTGTCAGATGTGGGACAAATATGATTGTCAGGGAAAGGGGTGGGAGGGATAATCTTCAATATATTACACTGTAACTAGCAGGGTTTTGAGCATTTTGAGCAATATGAAACATTGCTACCCCTTTAATAAAGATCTGTAAAGAAGCATTTTTCTGAAAAAGAGAGTCTGACCTAAAGTTAGAGGGCAGAAGATTCAGAAGTAATTTGCAAATACTTCTTTATTTCAAGGGTGATAGATTCTTGGAACAGCTTCCCAGTGGATGTGGTATGGGCAAATACAGTAAAGGAATTCAAAAATGCCTGGGACAGAAAGCTCTATTCTGAGAACTTCTATTTATAAAAGCAAACTAGTTATTCTGGAGTAACCAATTGCATTGTAAGGGACAAATAAAAGCCCTGTTAAAGGGATAGTAATACTTAAAATGTAAAAAAATATATGTTGTAGGGTTTTTCCCTCTGAATAAAACAAGAGTACTCCCACTGCTGAAAGGTGTTTCATTCAAAAGTTATTAATTTTCAGTTGAATTTTTTAGGTGCAATATCACAGTGGCCTGAAATTGTGCGGTGGCGCTGTTGCTACATGATCCTATGGACAGCTCTGGTCCCGAGACCATAAATGTCCGTAGGATGGTGTAGCAACAGTGCCACTGTACAATTTCAGGCCACTGTGATATTGCACCTAAAAATTCAACTTTAAAAATTAATAACTTTTGAATGAAACACCTTTCAGTAGTGGGAGTACTCTTGTTTTACTCAGGGGGATAAACCCTACAACATATTTTTTTTTTCATTTTAAGTATTACTCTCCCTTTAAATTGGGCTTTTTAACCCCTTGAATGCTAGAGAGGTCTTCAGTGCATTGAGAAGCAATCCACTGGAGATCCCAGATGCTGTTAAGATATACTAGTCAAGTACATGGGAAGTTAGGAATTCGATTTATCCCATATGGTTTCTTTTTTAGGCTTTATCAACTAACTATTCTATTGAGCATTCAATTAAATCTCCTCTACTACATTATCTTCTGGCCAAATTCATTCATTTTTCTAAAAACCAATGCAATCTTTCCACATGGAACAACCTAAATTATTCCAGATCGTTGTGATTGTAGCACTGATTCTCAGTATTCGGGGCACACCAACAGGTCAGATATTAAAGATATTCTCAGGAGCAGGTATTGCAATCAAAATGACTGAGCCACTGATTTCCCTTCTGTGAACAAGCAGGGATGTATTAAAAATGCAGCCTGTTGGCATGTCCCAAGTGCTAACGATATGAATCGCAGGCTTATAACCTTAGTGAGTTGAACAGAAAATGTCACTTGGCAAGAACTGGAGCAGTTCTGAAGCAAACTGACTTCACCAGGGGATAAATAGAAATTCCCATCTAGTTTACCCTTTAAATGCCAGAGGGGTTCGCACCACACTCCATCGCAATGCATGGCATACCCCTCTGGCATTGAGTTTTAAGTGTGACTTTTTAACCCTTTGAATGTTTGGGAGGTTGGGGGTTTGCACATTTCCTATGCTCAGAGAGACAAAAATATTCCCATGGCTATTTTTCTTCTTAGCAAATTAAAGATTTTTTCTTTGTTGCTAGAGATGTTAGTCTACAATCCGCATACCTCCCAAGTGTCCCTCTTTAATAGGGACTTTTTTAGACCCAAATCCCTCTGTCCCTCTTTCCCACCCTGATGTCCCTCTTTTTAGGATATCAGATTATGTGGTGTGTATATAAGTGCATCACATTGCTCTACATCAATAAAACTCACACTAATGTTTGTTTAAATATAAGTAGATGTGTTTATATATTAGTCTGTGTAAATAAAACACTTTGGTCTGTTTTATAAATCATTTATTAGGTTACACAAGGAGGTGTCAATAGGTAGTGAAATAGCCTGAAAATTATTGGTAATGCCCCGCCCACCAGCCATGCCCACAGCAACACCCCCCTAAAACACAAGTGTCCCTGTTTGGCAATTTGAAATGTTGGGAGGTATGAATCCGAGAGGCTAATACACTGCTAATCTTGTTTGAGAAAGTTTGAAAGAGGAATCCGATGTCAAATTAATTTCTATGTGTTATTGATTATTGAACCTGATGCACTAAGAAGAACTGGAACAATGCTGGAGGCAAATTAACCCTTTGAGTGCCAGAGGGGTTGCGCAACACATTGCTTTGCAATGAGTTGCAAACCTCTCTGGCACTCAAAGGTTAAGCCCAATTTAAATCATTAGGAAATGTTATTTTTGCATAACACTCACAAGTCCCACCTTTTTCCACTCCATTGAATTTCTTTTGAAAATGTTGCTGTTTCCTACATATATGTTCTATGTGCAAAATACTTCCCGTTCTACTACTGTAAGTGTACAGTACAGGATGAGTACAGCCCAGTTCACTTCAAAATTTGCCACTTGCAATAAAGTATAAAGCATGCTTCACAGCAGCTAGTGCAGGCATGCAGCAGTACCACACCTCAGTATATACTTGTCCCTCTTTTTCTTTCGGTTGTAGGACTGAATATGTGTGTAAGTACACACAGTATGTCAAATTGTGTCTGTCTTTCTATATTGAATGGATGGTGCATATAGGTCTGTCTGCAAAGTATCTGTTACTACATTTCCAAAGTCTCTGCCTCAGTCAGTTCAGGTAGGAACTTGGACCATATACCTTTCTGTCACTTATTAGGCAAAACATTTTTTTAAAAATGTAATTAGTTATTTAAATTATCCTTTCCCCCTTCATACCTATGCACAGACAGCAACTGACTATCACCATTACTCCTTCAAGCAACCAACTCCTTCTCTTTGCCTATCTGACTTAAAATCCTATTTTAAAGGAGTAGTGAACTTTTTTTTTAATATAAAAAACTATGCTATAGTGCTTTTTCTGCTGATTAAAACAAGCATATTGTCACTGCCGGCAGTTTTTTTAATCCAAAGTTACAACCAGTCAAAATAACAGGAAGTGTTGCAGCTGTTGCCCTCACTTCCTATTGAACTTCAGTTAGGGATTGTTCTCTTCACAGAACGCAACAGAAAATCTGTCTGAACACCAGGTGAGCTGTAGGTGAACTTTCTGGACTTGAGGACACACGGTTATTATTTAAAAGAAAAAAAAAAGTTTAAACGGTAAAAAAAATCTTTGGAATGAGGTATTTCCCAGCAGTTGGAGTACACTTGTTTTACTCAACATTACTTAGACCTACGTTTTTTTTTTTTGTTTTTTTTTTAATTGAATAAAAGTTTGTCCTTTAAATCATTGGGGTGATTCTTTTTTACCCCAGTGGTACACAGTATTGCCCTGGTGGTTCTTACTAAATCTGCCTCTTTGTGTCATCCTGTTTATTTAAACTGCTTGGCTTACTGACACTGGCATACATAGTATTCAGGTAAATTACCAATCTTGTTTAGCTGATCTTAGAGACTGATGTCTGAGATTATCAGTTTCTGTACTTGAGTCATACGTGGTTGAAATTGAATCATTTTAAGAAGTAGGCGATCCAGAAATGATTTGCTTCCTTCTCTTCTCCATGACATAACACTAGCGGATTTCTCAGAACATTTTTGCATTCTCTTTATACCTCACAACCTACACTGTGTATTTTTTTCCCTGCAAACTATATGTATTTCTTATAAACATAAACTATAATTCCATAAGCATCATTACCTTTCTTGTAATAACGCGGTTCTAAATTACAAGAAGTAAATTTGAAGTGGGTGTCAGAAAGTAAGCGTTGGAAGCAGTTTTTCTGGAAAGTGATACGACCTTGGGTAGGGATGTCCTTTAGTCAGTCCCCACAAAACTGGATTCTATGTTACTGCTTTTTCATTAAGAAGAATTTTCATTTTTAGTAGAAAACCCCATTATGCAGTGTGCTTCTAGTGTTTGAGCCATATAGTTAACCGTTTGAGTGCCAGATTGGTATATGGATAGCTCTCTGGCACTCAAAGGGTTTACATAGTCAAACCTTCAATGTGTTTTTTTAAAATGATGTGATTTTTTTTTTTTCTTCATCTTTGCTTTTATACGCTGCTGAACAGGGTTAATTAAAAGAAATCCCAGGTGAACAATGGTTTATTGCTTTGAATGCATCATTAATAATTAAAGCACTATTTTATGCTGGTCATTCTTCTTTACAGGTTCTTACAGTCTTCTCCAGCAGTGCAGAGATTATTAACCTGTTGGTTCTAGACTTCTCCAATTGATTGCAGAGTATCCATGACATGCCTAACATTAAAAAATTCATCCAGACAAAACTATTATACTGGAGAGACTCGTGACCAGTGGGTAAAACCTTATAATCCACCTAACTCAAAGCTTTATAATACAGGGGTTATTCTGTTTTGAAAGGCACGTTGCCAGTGCTGGACACATTCTGGATTATGGGTGGGTCCATTGCAATTCCAGGGTTCACTCAAAAGGCACTGCTCCTGTTTCTATGGTGACTAGTTTATTTACCAGTTTCTATAACTGTTTACTGGCTATTATTTAACCACTTCAATGTAAGGTGTACAGTGGATTGCAAAGTAATTCAGTGGAGACATCTTCAGCATCAGTGGTGTTAATCTTTTTTTGTGGTTTATATGCTATAGGCTGATGGAAATAATCAATGCTAGGCAACAGTGAGTGGGCCTAGGGGTGGGGCAATGTGATGAATAAGTTGTGGCCATGGGTCTCGCTAAGGGCAGCTAGGATTCCTTCCCTGGGGGCTAGTGAAGTGTAAATCTCGCCTTGATCTGTGGGATACTGAGAATCTCTCCAGTCATCACAGACTCTTCCTGTTAAAAGCTTTCTTGAATTACAGTTACTCTATATAGTCTCATCACAAAAATATCTTAAAAAAAAACAAAACAAAAAAAAAACCACTATCCACTCAAAAACATGGCTCCATAATATATCACAGCGGTTCTCGGTATATTTCAATTAAGGCACCCTTAACATACAATATGGAATTTTTAGGGTAACCATATATGTTATTTCTCAATGACTTAAAGTGTTAGTAATGTCCTACTTTGAAAACTCTATATAGTATAGTGAATGCTCAATACAGTCAATCGCTATTAATAGTTTTTCTCAGCGTTAATTCATTCATACGATATTACCTCTTAAAGTTTACTGGCAAGCGAAGCCCGGACGCCATCTTTAAAAATCTGAAGATCAAGCGCATGCTTTGTTATATTGCTGTCCTGGACGCGCGCTTCCATGAAATACCCGATGGGAGGGGGGGAAAGTGCTCCTTGTGTGCTGATGACAAGTCACTGCTGAGCAGGCAGGCTTTCATATATCATGCATTGAAGTTTGTGCCTCTACAGGAGCCATCGACACGAAGTCAGCTCCAACAGACTTACAGGCACTTTGATGGAAAGGGGCGGGAGGGGAAGACTTCAGAACAGATTTGTGGATGAACGGTAAAGGTACAGACTTTACAAACAGCGCTACCTCTAGACTGTAAGCTCTCACGAGCAGGGCCCTCTGATCCTCCTGTTCTCCACATCTGATTGTACTATTTAATACCTCTGTATATCTATTCCCCAATTGTACAGCGCTGCGGAATTAGTTGGTGCTATATAAATAAAGAATAATAATAATACCTACTTAAAAACTTTACTGATTCAAACTAGGGCACATTGTTAGTAGACATTACTAACCCTTTAATGAAGGGCACAGTCCATAAATGTATGGTTCTACCTAGGAGACAGTCAGAATTACATCGAACAGCATGTTGTGCATTATAACATCAATAAATAAAATTGTGAACTTATATTAACTCCTTGAATGCTAAAGAATCAACCTACTGATTCGTAAGTAAACAATACTTTGCAGAGGTTAATTCGGTGTTTAACCTCTGTAATGATAACATTTCTCCAACATTTTGGGTTGTTACAGAGGAGCTAGGGGAGGTAGTTTTACTTCTTTTAAAATCACCTAAGTTGTTTAAATTGGAACTTTCACCTTCTATAAAGTCGCCCTCCAATTATTATGTATATGGCGGCCAGCTTCATAATAGCTCTATTAGCTCTCTGAAGTAATCCTTAGACTGATGGCCTGACTTCTTGCTTTAGTGCTATCTGCGCGCCTGTGCTGTCAGTCCTTTCCTGTGCCTTTCTGCACAGTGCAATGCCTCTTAGAGGAGACTGGGACTGATGATGCAGGTGCACAGACGTCTCTAAGACAAGATGTCTGCGCTGATGCCTGGCTTCCGGTCACCGAGGACTAAGGATTACTTCAGAATCAGGTACTTGTGAGAGCTAATAGAACTATTATGAAGCTAGTCGCCATATACCTAATTATTGGAGGGCGACTCTATAGAAGGTGAAAGTTCCGCTTTAACACAACACATGGCGCTCAAAGGATTAAGGTAATAGGGTTCACTTTACATTTCTATATGTCATGGCCAATGTTAGAAATTAAATCTATAGTGATAAGGAATTGTTATATGAATACTTGACCGTTTCACTGGCCAAAATCTGATTAGTAAAATACTGTCTGTGCTGTGTGTTCATTTAAAACATAGGCATCAGCATGCCTACCATGGGGCAGATGTGGTCCACTGGAGCCCAAGGTGCAGCCCACCTGAGATTTTAAACAAAAGCATGTTTTTCTTAATTAACAAGCACATAGGAAGTTATTGGCCGGTATGGCTTAAACACCTTCTTGCTGCTACCATTCTGAATAGTTGTCTGTTTAATAGCAGTATTCTTACTGATTACCAGTAGACTTAAAGCAGCACACGTTTGTATGAATAAAGTTGACTGGATGCTTTCTACTACTTTAGCACACTATTCTACACCATAGTTATTTATTTAAACAAAAACAAATGCAGCCTTGCACATATAATATATGATCATGTGGCCCACTATATAAAAAAATGTGGACACCCAAGATATTGAAGGACACTGGGCCTTATTCACTGAAGAAAAGAGGCACCATAGGGGAAAAATTAAACATTTCTAAAACTCCCATTGATTTAAATAGGGCCTTTATCCCCTAGAATTCTAGAGTTCTCCAATGCATTGTAGTCAGACAGCTACAGGGGGAATGCATTTTCTCTGTCCAATATAGCTTACAGGTAACTCTGGGAAGGCGACTTCCCCTTTAAGTAGACAGGAACAATTCTGGGAAAGAATGCAGGGTGGAGCCTTCCTCTCCTCCTCCTTAGCTGGTTGCTAGCTTGTCCCCTCCCAGTTAGATTTGTTCCTTGTAGGAGAAAGGCAAGAGAACAGTTCTGCTTGGTTTCTTTTGTTTTTTCTTGTTAGATATGGGGTGTAGAAATCCTCCATTAGGCAGATTACCATTACTGATTTCCCAATGGTGGATTGCTCAGTTTGTGGACCTTCCAGCCCTGGGGGAAAACCTTGCTTGTTATGTCTTTTCCCTTGGAGAAGCCCACTGTGGCTTCTGCTTGTCTCAATGGTAATCTGAAGGCTGAAGACCTGCAGAAAAGGTGAGCAACCCTTTGAGTGCCATGGTCCACTTGTTCCACTGTTTCCCCTCTGCACAGGGGTCTCCTTTATGAGTTCTCACATGTATACTCCTGCCCTAATTTGGGTTTTATCTTCTGATTGCTTCAGGTCTTTGAAGCATTTTGGGTTTTCTGTGGTACCTTAACCCGCTCCCTGCCATGTTAGGTGCTTTGGGGGATGTTTTTGTGCATTTCCCTTGGGGGTCAGTGTTTTCTGTTAATGTTTGTGTTCTCTATGTGTTTTACAACTTTTGGGACAATTTTGTACAAATTTTGTTTATGTGCATTTTACCGCATGGCTACAATGCTCCATTGATCTCTATGGGACAGTTTCATTTGGGACATATCTCTGCAACCACTTCATGTACCGAGTTCAGAGATGGCTCCTTCTTCTTGTCTACCCTTGCCTTACACTCCGGTGCACATCCTCAATGTCTTGTGGGGCTTGGGGGAATGTGGGCACTGTTTTTCGGGTACTCTGAGAGGAAACTATATTCACATAAACACCCGTTTCATGGTCTGTTCTCTGACTTGGCTTACAGTTCGCGCGCCATTTTCTTACTTTCCTCTCGCAAGTATCTTACGCAGGGTTTGGATCTTTCAATTCTCCTCCTCAGGTTAACCCTTTGCTGGCCAGATAAGTGTCTTTCGCTCTTTTTTGGGTGAATTATTGATCTGGGACACAGTATTGGGTTTTTCCTTATATTTTGGATGCCAGACCCGTTGAGAACTGGGGCTAAACTTAAGACTAAGGATGCTGGGGTGTCCTTGACCCCCATTACTCACCGTTCCTCATGTCAATCAGGACTTCCTAAGAATGTGCAGGTCATTTATTCCCTTCATGCACTGTGGCCCCCGTGTCTCAGCCAGGGTCCTCAAGCCATGATCAAGAGCCACCCTGGGTACAAGACTTAAAGTCTACCTTGACACAGTTTCCTATGCACCTTCAGGGGCTCCTCCAGTCCTGGAAGCCCCCGGCATTATTCAGGTCTGCGGCCCCTAAACCTCAGGGTATCCCTGACGTATCCGATTCTTTTGATGAGGGCAAATGTTCTGAAGGAGCTTACTCTCAATTTTTTGGGGACCCCTTTGAGTCTGACCCTGAGCCTTCTGCTGTAGATCTCATTAAGGCTGTCTTAGACACCTTAAATATTCCTGCGGTCCATGAGGAACCCCAATCTACTTCTGACCTCTTTCAAAGGTGCAATAAACAGTCTACTGTCTTTCCATTTAATCCCATTCTTGACCAGGTTGTCCTAGATGAGTGGAAGACCCCTGACAAATGTCTATCCCTGCCTAAGAGATCTGCTGAATTGTACCCCTTCTCACAGGTGGCCTTGGCTCAGTGGGCTCTCTCTCCTAAGGTTGATGCCCCTATCTCTAGGCTTTCTAAATCCATGGCTTTGCCTGTGGCGAATGCTTCTGCTGTCAAGGATTTGACTGACAGAAGCTGGAGGCTATTTTGAAGGCTACTTTTGCGACCATAGGTGTGTCTAGGAGACCCATCTTTGCTTCAGCTTGGGTGAACAAGGCAATTGCAGTATGTATGGAGCAGTTTACTGCTGCTGTCCGTCAGGGTGCCCTTACAGCTGACCTTTTATGTCTTTTGGCTAACATTTCTGAGGCTCAGCATTACATTACTGATGCTATTTTTGACACTGCCAGGCTTGAGGCTAAGGCCTCTGCTCTGTCTGTGTTTGCCAGGTGTTCCCTTTGGTCTTCTGACTCAGTCTCCAAGAAATACTTTGTTTCCTTTCCTTTTCTGGGAATGTCCCTTTTTGACCCTGTGTTGAAGAATCTCATCAGTGAGGCCACTGGGGGCAAGAGCACCTTGTTGCCTTTGATCCCCAAGAAGAAGCCTCAACTTTGCAGGCAACGTGTTTTTCATGCCAACCAGGACGAGGCTCGTGGAGCAACCCCAGCGGTTCTTCAGGTCCGCGCTCCTCCTCCTAACCCAAACAGCAGTGGAGACCCAAACAGTCCTCCATCAAGCCCAAACACACAAAATCTACTTCGGCATGACTCTACGAACCCCGGACCACGCACGCCAGTGGGTGGTCATCTGTGACACTTTCTCCGTTGCGAATCTGTGGGTTTTACAGGTGGTTTCCAAAGGGTACATTATTCCCTTTACATCTTTTCCTCCCTTCAAGTTCTTCCTTTTTCAATCCCCTCAGGAGCCGTAAAAGCTTTCTTTTCAACTGTGCTGTCCAGACTCTCTTGGACAAGGAAGTTCTGGAACTGGTTCCAGAACCAGAAATAGGTTTGAGCTTCTATTCCAACTTATTTGTCGTCTCCAAGAAGGATGGCAGCTGCCTTCCTGTTCTGGACCTCAAGGATCTCCGTTCCTTTGTGGTCAAGACTCATTACCACCAGGAGTCCTTAAGGTCAGTCATTGTGGCGATGTATCCAGGGGAATTCCTGGCCTCCTTGGAACCGAAGGACACTTACCTGCACATCGTTATTCATCAGGAGAGCCGGCGCTACCTTAGGTTCGCTTGCGACAGGGGGCACTTCCAGTTCTCAGCTCTTCCTTTTGGTCTGACCACAGCTCCACAGGTGTTTATTCGCTTCTTGAGTGCTTTGATTTCTGTCATGCACCAGAGGGGTATTCAGGTAACTCCATACATGGAAGACTTGCTCTTGAAGGCCCCGTCCAGAGAACTCCTCCAGCAGCAGGTTCAGGACTGCATTCTCACTATCATCCATTACGGTAGGGTTCTGAACATGGACAAGTCGGACACTATTCCATCTCAGAGATTGGTCTTCCTGGGTCTTCTGTTTGACACCCTGCAAGGCATGGTCTTTCTGATGGAGGGCGTTGTTCAGCAGATCACCAACAAGGTTTCCTCGATTCTGGCTTGCAAGCCCATTCAAGCCAAGAAAATGTCCTCTCTGGTGGGTAAGTTGATATCCACCATAGAGGCTGTACCATTGGCGATGGCTCACGTGAGGGGACTACAGGGGTTTGTGATTCAGGTTTGCAATGGGAACCTGGATCTTTCAAAGCTGTCGGTGTCTCTTTCCTGAGTCTTCCTTGGTGGCTGAATCTCTCCAACCTGCATAAGGGAAGACCATTTGTGATCCTGTTCTGGACCACGGTGATGACAGATGCCAGCCTATCCGGTTGGGGAGCAGTCCTGGGTCACCTGAATATCCAGGGTTATTGGTCAGCAGAGGAGTCTCTCCTTCCAATCAACGTTCTGGAACTTTGGTCAATATTCCATGCTGTGAGGTACTGGTTGTCTCATCTCGAGGGCTGTCCAGTCCGTGTCCAATCCAATAACACCACGGCCATGGCTTACACCAACAAGCAAGGCGGCACCAGAAGCCTTGCAGCTTGGTTGAAGGTCAAGGCTATTTTCACCTGGGAAGAAGAACACGTTCCTTCCATCTCCGCTATACATATTCCAGGCATAGACAACGTCTTAGCCGTCTTCCTGAGTCGACACACTGTGGACAAAGAAGAATGGGAGCTTCACCAGGAGTTGTTCGACCTCGTCGTTCAGAGATGGGGACTTCCATGGATCGACCTGATGGCCACCAGACACAACAGGAAGGTCCCAATGTTTTGATCCCACTGGTCAGATCCTCTGGCGGTAGCAGTGGATGCTCTGTCATTTCCTTGGCAGTTTCCCCTAGCTTACATTTTCCCTCCTCTTCCCTTGCTACCCAGGGTGCTGAGGAAGCTACGAATGGAGAAGACTCCGGTCATCCTAGAGCCGCCTAACTGGCCCCGGCAACCCTGGTTTCTGGAGCTACTGGACCTGTCTGTGTGCGAACCATTTCGGCTTCCACTCAGACTGGCCCTCCTCCTGCAGGGTTTCCCATGGAAGGAGAATGTGGAGCATCTGGGTTTGATGCTTTGACGATTGAATCCTCTATTTTGAGGAAGAAAGATTTTTCTCCTGAGGTGGTAGCCACCATGATTCAGGCTCTGAAGCCTGTTCCATCAAAAGCTTACCACCAGATTTGGTGATTGTTGCATCTTGGATCAGGTCTACCATTCGCAAGGCATATGAACTCAGGAAGAGACCTGTTCCTTTTCGTGTTACAGCTCATTCTACCAGGTGTACTGGGGCCTCATGGGCCTATAAGAATCAGTCTTCTGCTGATCAGCTGTGCAAGGTGTCCACTTGGTCGTCTGTGCACACCTTTGCCAAAAACTATTGTGTTGATGTTCTGGCTTCAGCTGAGGCCAGCTTTGGCAGGAAAGTCCTGGAGGCAGCTCTGCCTGTCATAGTGATCTTTACCTGTTGAACCCTGTTGGCTCTTGTTCAGCGTGCTGTGTTTCCGGTTACCAGTGTGCTGTGTTATGGATTTAGTGTCCGTTGACACTTCGTCTGTTGGGCTATTTTATGTCCTGATTAGTCCATGTAGCTCTGGTATCATGGGGACCGGTGCCTGGTCCTTACTTTCTTTCACACCACTGGGAGCTCAATGTTGGTACATCCCTGAGTTACCTGTCAGCTATATTGGACGATAGAGAAAAGAGGATTTTAGTCTTACCTGTTAAATCCTTTTCTCGTAGTCCATATAGCTTACAGGTAATTCTGGGAAGGCGACAGCCCCTTTAAGTAGGCAGGAAAAATTCTTGGAAAGAATGCAGAGTAAAGCCTTCCACTCCTCCTTAGCTGGTTGCTAGCTAGCCCCCTCCCAGTTAGATTAGAGACACTAACCTATCTAGCTAGAGAGCAAGAAGGAAAAGAGTAAGCAAGAGTAAACCCGAAAGGACTCCTACAGCCAGCCACAGGAGAACCAAGCACGGTACTTGGACAGGGTGTGATACTATAAGCTATATGGACTAAGAGAAAAGGATTTAATAGGCAAGACTAAAATCCTCTTTTTCCACATCCAATTATTACTTAAGAGCACTGGTGGACAAGAGAATACATCCTCTTTCACCTCAGATCAGGGCTGGGCTAAGGCGAGATACACCAGCTGTTGCTGTACTGCAGTTTTGATCATCCTCTGGCAATTATAGTCCGGCAACAGCTCTCAAAATTAGATGACCTGAGATTTTATAGATATTAGCCCTCAAAGTTCCCCTTACTATAGGCAAAGTTCCCCTTACTATAGGTTCTTGGGGAAATGCTCCTACTCACTCTAATCGAGAGGTGCTACAATTGGACCTCAAGGAACTATTGTCATGCATCAAATTAGATATATCAATCAATGCTTGGACACATAGCAAAGCAGGACTTCTCTCTCTGCCTTCGTATTTTAAGTGGTACCAATTTAGGTACTAAAGAAGCAGTTAATTGGAACAGATTAGATAACAGGTAGCGCTGGACTGTCTCACCTGAGAATCTGGCTCTCACCCTGAGGCCCTGAGATTGCGATCAAAACCCTGAGTCTCAGGCTCAAACCCTGAGAGTTCGCAAGTATGATCATACCTTAGCCCAACCCAGCATCAGATCATGCCATCTTAACCCGTTGGGTGCTAGGGAGGTCTCTAATGCATTAAAAAACAATGAATTGGGGTCTCTCATGCATTACAGGGGTTAATGTTTTCTGCCCCCATTTAGATTTTTAAACTAAGATATGTGACCCTTTGGCAGTACAGTTATCCAACTTAATCTGGTTACCTTTCACGGCTTTAGAGGCATCACAGAGCAGCAGACATGGAACAAATATTGTATGTGCATGAAAGCTGCTGTTAATAGTTTTATGGATTTGTTCTAATTCTATATGAATAGGCAGGGCAGCAGTTCTCATTAGGCAGAGCAGGCAGCTGCCTGAAGTGCCAAGTTTTAAGAAGATCATCATCTTTGCTGGCCACACCCATATTCTGAGTAGTGTGTGGACAGAACATTTCCAACATTCCCCATGCCTCAACACCAGACACTCACCTCTGGTTTATGAAGGCAGCTTATTATCAGTTTGCATACCCCTTTTACTTGCAAATGGTTAACCCATTAGATGCTAGAGAGGTCTTTAACATTGTGAAACAATGCACTATAGACATTTCTAGCGGCCAAGGGGGGTTAAAAGCATTTTGTGTGTTTGTATGTGATTAGATTCAGTATGCATTTAAACCTGTACATAAAATTTTTGTACACAAAATATTGCTTTGTTTCTCATACTGTGCAACCAATGATACAGCAATTTAATATACGACAAATTTCCCAGCTATTTTGTTCATAAAATTAATATTTTGGCCTTTAATTAATATCAAGAGAATGTAATCTAGCTGCAGGCAAGGCAAATGTTTCATCCTCTGTATTCTGTTTATGAAGTCTAAACAATTATCTGCTGCTAGAGAAAGGATGCCTTGGGCATTTCATTGAATTTATGATTCCTCAACTAAAGCAGCCGCCATATAACGTCAATTTACACATCTTACTTAACCGAATATTTAGATACGAAAACAAGATCATTTTGCATTATGCTTCTTTTCTAACCTTGTGTTGATTAACATTCTCGATTTGGATAACCATTATTTATTTACCATCTGCAATAGAATATATTTATGCCTCCAGCTCTGGTGGGTCTTACTGTTGTATAAGCTCACATTTTTTAATTAAATAATCTTATTTGTTATGTCAAGTAATGCTGCTATTGACGATAATTAGGGGATGCAATGTATGAGGAACCTATTCATGCAGTGTGATTTATGTTGTTTTTCATATTTATAAGTAGGCCTATTTTCATACCCATTTGTTTACTGTGGGAGGAGATAACAATACCTGGGAAGCTCCAGATTTTTTTCTAGAGACTTTTATATTTACTCTTCTTTGCTGTTTCTGGTGACCTGCCTCCTTTCTCCTGCTCATAAAGTTTAACCATAGCATCTCCATATTCTGTCTACTTCTTTCCCACATAACCCCAGTCCTCCACTTCTTTTTTTCTGCCTGTTCTTCTTACAGTGTTTTATTGAATCTGTTCTTATGGGAGCACACTTATCAGAAACGCCTAGGCATATGCTGTGCAACTTCTGTCATATGTTTGGAGTGTGGGGAACTATCACAAGCACTTCACAGGACAGCAGACAATAAGGCACTGCCCCTTCTATTCACATACATACCACAGACTGGACTAGAACCAGGGGCCTCCTAGTTCTTAGCCCAGCTTGGAAGGACTTGCTACATCAGTCAAGCAAAAAAAAACTGCACTCCTCCATCCTAAAGTGCAATAGTGCCCTGTGTTTAACATAGGGCACTATTTCATTTTAGGACAGAGGAGCGCAGGTTTATTTGTTCTTTGGGTGGTCTGGAGCGCCCCCATATTACTTGCAGCAGACTTCATCCTTTTTTTTTTTTTATAGATCGTCAAGTAGTATTTCATTCACATTATATTTATTCACATAGGAGTTAGTGCAGTGAATCACCCCCCCGTTTTGTTTCTTGCTACATCAGTATTCTTTATACTGGCCTTATTCCTTGAGTCTACTGTTGTTCAAACAGAGATTCAGTCTTGCATGCCTGCATTTATCTGTTGCCCAAGCACATGCCTACCTGCCTGTCTGTACTTGGTGTCGTTGCACCTATTACCTTTGTATCTGGTGCCCAAGCACCTGCTGTACCTGGATTCCTTGCACATGCCTGCTTGTATCTGGTGCCCGTACTTTCATCTGCCTGTAGGCAGACTGGTGTTCAAGCACCTGCTGCCTGTACCCTAGGGTATTTGCATCTGTCTGCTTGTATCTGGTGCTCAGCTGCCTCCTTGTACCTGAGGTAGTTGCACCTACCTGTGAGTGGTGCCCTTACACTTGAATGCCTGTACTTGGCATCCTTGCACTTGTCTTCTTGTGTCTGGTACCCAAGCACCTACCTTCTTCTACTTTGCATCCAGTAACTGCTGCTGTACCTGGCATCCTGTACTTGCGACCTGCTTCTGGTTCTTACATTGTGCACACTGCCACTGTGAGGGGGGGGGGTTCTCTGTTCTCACTCTCAGACCCTATCATACTCCATTACCAGCATAATACCTGTTCTCAGGTACATGACAGGAACAGAAAACAGCCTGCCAGAGATCTGGAAACAACCCAGGCATTTCTAATACACAACCATAAACTTTGCCATATTGCTGCCCAGCTTTACAAAGGATCAAGTTAGAAATCTCATCCCTATCAACTTGTGTAGACTATTGGGGTGCAGTCCTTGTCACATTGAACCATGAGGCTTGGAAGTATCCCAGTTTGGGGTCTATTATGGGGGTCAGGAACAAATCTGCCGATCAAGCATCTATCACATTATAGATGCCCTTTAAGGCCATCACTTCTCTGACGCATATTGCTTCATTCAGAGATTCTCTCACCAAGGCATTTTCCAGGGGCACTGACCAGAAAAGCTCTTGGGTATGGATAAGGTTCAATTAAAAAAAAAATGTAATAAACTTATGAGCCAGACAGGACTTTTGAGTCAACAAAGAGATTAAAGTATATAGGAATATGTAAAGTATCCCCAAAGTCTAGGAGCCAAAGGCAAATGTTTAGGAGCATGGACTCCTGGGATTTTTTTCTCTCATGGGTATGGAGATCACAAAGATCTGTATGCAGATATACAATTCCTGAGTAGTTGCATGGTATATAAATGCTTGAATAAAATAATAAGACTATTGAGAGTTGATTATCTTCTGTTATGTAGTTGTGTTTGTTTTCATTTATTTGAATTTTAGTTTAGGCAGATTATTTCATCTTCCCCTGCCTCATATAAGTAGTCTTGTTGGTAAAAATATCTTCATTTTTGTGTTGTGTGAATGGGGAGCTTTTTATTTGTTGAGTGGAATTGCCAATTGAAATGCTGTAGGGTTTGTTTCTTCCTACTTGTCATTCATGTTGTCTGAATACCTCTCGGCGATATCTCTGTAGCCTCTGTATACATTTTCATGTGTCCTAACTGAAGTAGCTGTGGCAGCCTTTTGTGCTAGCCTTTCATTCCTCAGGACATTTGGGTGAAAGCCAATGCATTTTTAGTCATCCACTTTGTATTTCCTCTGTAGATTTAAGATTACATTTAACCCCTTTAATGCTAGAAACATCTCCAACACATTGAGAAGCAATAAGTTGGAGATGTGTAGTATCCAAAGGGGTTACTTTTGGAGAACTCTTTAGTGTGACAGATTGGGTTATTTTTCCAAACGTAAAATAAATTATATGACCAAAGACTCACCCCTTGAAAACAATTTAAAAAGCAGCTATTATTATTTACCAACTTGGTAATAAATAAATAAGCTGAGGATGTAATGCTACAGATGACCCCTGGTAGCAGATGTTGGGACAAGAAAACTGTCCCCTTGGGCTGGTAGGGAGGCTGAGCCTCGCAAGTGAAGTTCTTGTTCTAAGGGGAAATATGTTTTTGGAATTTGTCTGGTAATTTGTTTAAAAGAAGAACTTACTTAGGTAGTGCAATTTATACACTAGTCAGACATATCTGTATTTAGCTTGCATTTTTACTTGAGAATGTTTATATGACCCTTTAGAATCATGGGCAGGGCTGGCTAGAGTCATAGAGGCTGCTGCCATGTAAACATTCTTAACCCATTGAGTGCCAGAGGGGTACACAACACATTGCTGCAATGTGTTGCGTACCACTCTGGCACTCAAAGGGTTAAATGTCCATGTTTAGTTATAGATTTCATCTAGTTTCGTCTAGTTTTAATGCAGTCAGTAGGTGTAGCTGACCACCGTGTGGCTGATGCCTGCTTACATAAGTTGATCTGTTGAATTAAGAGCCATGTATTCCAAGGGTATAGTTCATATGCAGCAAAAGTTGGTTATTATTATTTTAAATCACACAGTTCAGTTTAATTGCTAGACACATGCAGAGGTCAATTTAGGCTAATTGAGTTTACACAAATGCAGACCCTGGCTAGCTTTGGCAGATTTGCTTCAGCAATTGTTCCTGTTTAATTAAGTTTGAAAATGTTTATTGCCAGATTTCTTGAAGTGATAGGAAATAAGAACACTTCGTAATACTCTATTTCTTCTCTAT